>VWZD01006502.1:240361-293194 GCA_013396695.1 Sakesphorus luctuosus
CCTGTGCTGCTGCAGGGGTTGGTGTGGCCAAAGGGCAGGACCTGCACTTGGCCTTGTTGAACTCCATCCCATTGCAATCAGCCCATCTCTCCAGTCTATCCAGATCCCTCTGCAGAGCCCTCCTGCCCTCCAGCAGGTCGACACTCCCTCCCAACTTGGTGTCATCAGCGAATTTGCTGATGATGGACTCAATCCCCTCATCTAAACCATCAATAAAGATGTTAAACAGGACTGTCCCCAACACAGACCCCTGGGAAACACCACTAGTGACCAGCCACCAGCTGGATGCAGCTCCATTCACCAGCACTCTCTGGACCCAAACCTTCAATTCTTTACTATGCAGCACAACTGACTCTGGCAGAGTCTCGTCCCTGGGGTAACAGAAACAGCTTTCTGGAGTGCACAGCAGTCAAATAAAACTTACCAATGTTAACCTGAAGGAAACTACAAATAAAACTTGTGGCTTACAAGGCTGCACGTAAGTGGTTTTGAAATTACTTATCAGATCAAATTCAGGTAGAAATATCTGTCTTAGACATCACCAATTCCACCCCCAGCATTTTCCAAGGCAAACAGACCATACCTCTCTCAGCTTCTCTCTCTCCCGTTCTCTTTCTGCAATACGTTTCCGTCTCTCCTCTTCTTCTTTGAGAGCATTCTGTGTTTCTGTTCTAAGCTTATCATCTTTAATGATTTTCCTGATTTTTTTCCTGCCTTTTCCAGGAGATTTTGAATCATCATTGTCCTCATTCTCAGAATTACTTGGCTAGAAATTTAAAAAAGGGAGTATTAGCAAGAAAACTATGGCACAGACCATCAAAATCTTCATTCTTAGACAAGCTGCCAAACATTCTTACATATACAGGTGAAGTTTAGCCAATAAGGAAAAAGATACTGTTTTTAAAAGTTAGCCAGCATGACAAAGAAGTGCCACCTTACTGCAATGTGCTCTGAGATGCTAAAGACAAGCCCAGCTGTGCCAAGGCATACTGACAGCACTGGCTTCATTTGATAGTAGCTAATGATCATTTATAAAGGACTGTTTTTCTATTAGAGTGGTCCAGGATTAGATCAGTTTTTTCCTGCTCCACATAGGCAAAGAAACCCTAGTAGTACTAAAGCCTCTATCTACAATTTGTCTCACATTTAAATTAAAAGATCCATTTATTTCATCATTGTGCATTTCTATTAAGATCTAGAAAGGAAAAGTTTATGGCGTCATTTTACAAATTTTGGCCTGAATTAAGCCTGGAGAGTTGCAGTTTTTACTGCCCTTTGTGCAGAGGTGTTTGAGCTCCCCAAGCCCCTGAGCAGGTGGCAGAGACAGAACTCCTGCCACTCCAGACCCCCAGGAGGTACCTTGTTTTCGTTCTCACTTGAGGAGTCCTCCTGAACCCTTATTCGCCTTCGCTTCTTCTTCTGTTTGTAACTGCGCTGGTTCTCCTCTGCCTCAGCTTTCTTGGCAGACCTATCCAAAAATGGCAGTAATTACTGACTGACAATAATAATTATTGCTAACTACAGAACATGCACTCGTTTTGTGCAGTTCCTTCGTCCCTGCCCCTCAGCTCACTGGACACACAGCAAAGGTCTCCCTCAGAACGCCCTACAGAACCACCATCAGTTTTTTGCTGCAATCCACCATCCCTTAGTTCACAGTAATGGATCTGGCTTAAAAGTGTTCACTTTTTCTTAATATCTTTTTTTTTGTACTGGATTAATATCTTTTTTTGTTGTATTTCCCCTGCTGTGGTGCCAACTCAAAATTCCCAGTTGTCCCAAAATTAATCAGCTGACACCAAATCACGGACAAGTCTCATCAAGGTCTTTAAGAACCAATTCAAAGCCTTTAACTTTTACCACCTCTCTGCCTAAACTGGACTGTTAAAAACCAAACCCCACCTCCACGACAGGCAGAGTTGTTTGATTTCTACCTTGTCCTTGGCCGTTGGTCATCCTCAGACTCGCTGACCTCTTCACTCACTGCAGACTCGTGGAACTCGGAGTCGTTGGAATCATCGCTGCTCACTGGAACAACAAACATGGGTTCACGTGGAGGATCACTGCAAAGTCAGCAACCTCTGGCTGCACAACAGTTTGAGACCAACAGGCTCATTTCAGACAACAGCAAACCCATCAAGCACAGTAAAAAGAGTAAGAGGAATGTACGGGGTACAGAGTAGAAAAGCTTAAAATGTTAAGTACCAGCTGAGTTCTGGTAGCTGGTGTATTATGCCAACAAGGCTTGAGGTCTTTATGAATATATCTATATGTAGTTTACAAGCAAAGGACAAAGTATGGTATCAGAAGACAAAGACTGTGGGTGTGGAGGGGGGAACACAGTGGGAACAGCAGGTGGTCAGAAAACAGAAGAGGATTTGCAGATAAACAGAAGCTTTTGTTTCAAATGCTTTAGATGTCATTTTACAATCATGCTTCACGGAAAGAGCCCTTATTTACTAACAACATATGCACTTACATCTCTGCATTTATAGCTTGATGTTTCTTCAGGTAATGCAAGCTCCAAACTCACTCAAAAGGCAATTAAAAATACACCTGAACTGGCAATACTTTCATAACTAGTTTTAGGAACTATAATTGGCATTTTAAAAGGTAATTAAGACACTAGCATGCCATTTAGCACCTTTAATTTCAGTTTGACCTTGAACAGTGAAAAGTTGAACTGGTTTATGAATAACAAGGCTTAAAACATGGGGTTTACATATATGGGGAAATGTAGTACTAATAACACAGGGATAAAAGTTCAAAGTGAAATACAGTGTATGGTTCTGCTTGAGGGCAGTGAACTTAAAAGGCTGACACTAAAGAACCCTGAGAATCAGCCTGGCTGCAGCTTAACTGCACTTTGCCACTGTCATTTACAATTCCTCCTCCTGAAAGAAATGCAGTCAGTGGTTGAAAAGCTTGAATGTACAGTCTGATAGAAAGCACAACTGTCATGGAGGAAAATGCTCAACAAATCCCTCAAATTGCCTCTGTCCCCCTGGGGAAGTCCCCAGAGCTGGCTGGCACTGGGGAGGCCCAGGGCACCTTTCCTGGCCAGGGGATGGTCTTTGTTCATCTCACAGTGCCATCTGGTGCTCAGCTCCAGCCTGCAATTCCTGCACACAGAGCTGCCTCCTGCTCCAGGGCCTGCACACAGCCCAGGGGAAAGACAGGAATTACAGAAAGGACAAGACTGATTTTCCCAGTTTAGACATTCTGGGCTTGCCTCTGCTCTTTAAGGTAAGGATTGTAAGAGTCCACAGGATTAATCCAATTCAGAGGACAAAGTAAGTGGAGACAGAATCACAGAATCCCAGACTATTCTGAGCTGGAAGGGACCCACAAGGATCATCGAGTCCAACTCTTCAGTCAATGGCCCACACAGGGGATTGGACCCATGACCTTGGCATTATTACAACCAAGTTTTAACCAACTGAGCTACATTTGTATTCAAGATTTCAAATAAAACTATTTATCAGTCAAAGATATGGGAATTCTGGATTTCATATACAAGGAAATTTACACAGAGATTGTAAAATCACAGTCTGAGATCTCCATTCTGAAAAGCTTTGGACTTCTTTTAGAGAAGCAAGTACTTTTTATGACAAAAAAAGGTCTGGATTATGTACCTTTTCTTCTGTTCCTGCGTTTCCCCCCTTCCTTCTTGTCCTTGGGTTTCACCACCTTTTTCTCCTCCCCAGACTCCCCGTCACTGGTGGGGAGCTTGTGCCTCAGCAGCCTGTGTCTGTATCTGGGCTTCTTGGAGGACTCTTCTTCCTCTGAATCCGACTCAGAATTACCCTCTTCTTCTTCTTCTTCTTCTTTTTCAGACTTCTTCTCTTCCTTTTCATTCTCCCCTGTCAGATAGAAGAGTAAGTACCACACACACACACTGGGCATTTTTTTCCCTCACTTAAATGCAGAAATCTGAATTAATTTAGGCTAAATTCTGTTATTTTCAAGGGAATTACAAGCAACAACATACCAGTTTCTTCAAGTGCTCAGTATTTTGTGCTGTCTGTTGCCTGTTCCAATCACTGGGTTTGCCAAATCTTTCCTGTGCACTTGCAGGACTTACGTTCTGTACAGACTATTCCTCACAAATCCCCAGGACTTCTAAACTCCTTACAAAAATCAGACCAATAGCAAAAATATAAATGTATAAAAGGCTGAAAGAGATGATAACCCTCATGACCACGTACAGTGGCCTCTATTTGGCAACTTTGCATCAACACCAGTGACATTTCTTTGATGAAAACTGAAGAAACTTTAACAATTTCAGTTCTCCCAGGTGACCTCTGAAATGATGGCAGGTGCCACAGCACCACCTTCCCAGATGCTTTTTGGTGCTTACCATCATCTGCTCTGCTCTCAGTCTGCTTTGCAGGTTTCTTCTTTCCTTCCTCTGGTTCCTCATCTGAAGATGTATCCTCATCAGAGGAAAGATTGGCTTTGATTTCTTCTAAAAGCATTTTCTTGGCAATTCTTTGAAGTAAAACAGAAAACACTATTTATTCCATTGTTCAAGTACATCTACCAACGACAAGTGTCATCCTACACCATTCAGAACTTCAAAAAAAGGACTGAAAGCTGAACAAAAAAAAAAAAAGACACATGATGAAAAGCCATTGTGGCAAGACAGGATATCTCAGCAGAAATCTCACGTTAAATGGAATGTGTTGATTTGCTCTCAGAAAGCAGATTTGTGTGATACTTTTTCAAAGAGAAGTTTCCTGCTTTACAGCAAGGTGGAGATAAACAGCAAATGTCCACATGTAGAGGCTGCATTTTATTCACAGTCTGTTTGGGTAATTAACTACAAGCACTTGCCTTACAGCACCTGTGCCACAAACCCTGCTGTGAATATGCACAGACACACCAAAGAGTTTGACCAACACCACAGGACCTGAATCTCTCAGGAAAATCCTGAGTTCCTGCTCCACTCGGCTTCCCTAAAGGAAGTTTCCACCCAAAGTACACGTGACTATGGAAAAATCGTTTCTTCACATCCTCTACCAGCATAAACATCTTGTCTGGATCTATCCAAGGCAGAATATGAAATGCAGTGGCAAAAGCACAGGGAAATAGTGGAGTTATCTGAGAACTTGTATTTCCAGGGGGAAAATAATCTTAAAAGAACGAAACCAGGTCTTTCTCATATAAATATCAGAAATACTATAGTTTTAATTGCAAGGTCATCAATTTTAAATATTTTTTTCTAGGTCAAACCTCATGTCTTGCTTTTTGGGAGAATGAATGCACATTTATGTAAATAGCTCATAATGGGGTTTTATACCAGTTAAAACAAAAATTCAAAGGCCATGGAATGGACCCACAACCGAGGCTGCACCTGGAGATGGCAAAGGAACAGGCACTCTCAAGGGAAGCTTCTTACACAACAGAAAATTAAGTTGTTACTGTTATGGAGCATTATTAACTAGGGTTTTAACAATCAGTATTTCATTTTCCAGCCTGTAATGAATCCCTAAAACAAAGAAACCTTTCAAAGAAAATTTTCCCAGGGTATCTTCCCTGACATTCCAACCAGTGTTTTCTGGTTTTTGAGAGATTCCAAAAAGACTCTCACATTCTGTAATTACTAAAAGATGGAAGCAAAACAGTTTCATTAATATTTAAGACTGTTCAGTGAGCCAAACAATCCACCAGCATCCAAAACACACCTTCCCCCTCTTTAGAGAAATGGCTGGAGAAGGAAAAAGTTGATTAAACCTTTACTCCTTGGTGAGCTTTTATTCCAGCAACAGAACCCAACCAAAGCTGACTAAAGTCCATAGCTAAGTAACATCCTCTTCCAAATGCTTTTGGCATTGGGTCCTTCCAGAGGACTTGGAAAATGGACTTAGGGTCTGGTTAGTTTTTGTGGTTTTTTTTAAACCCACTACTTCATGTGTAACAGCAACAAAAATAAACAGCTCCTTATTTAAAAAATTCAGACTGCATTTCTTCCATGTCAATCATAGAATCATAGAATAGAATCATAGAATGGATTGGGTCGGAAAAGACCTCCAAGATCATCAAGTCCAACCCTTGGGCCAACTCCAATCCCTTTACCAGATCATGGCACTCAGTGCCACGGCCAAGCTCAGCTGAAAAACCTCCAGGGATGGGGAATCCACCCCCTCTCTGGGCACCCCATTCCAATGCCTGGTCAGAATGGTCAGAACTTTTCCTTCCAAATGAAATGGCTTAGAGTATCACCAAACTTCAGAAAAGTAAAAAAAAAACGGAAAAAATCCTGCAAGTCCTGCCTATTAACCCTGGTCTCAAGTGAATCAGCAAAGGTACCACAACTTGTATGCAGATGGCAATACTTACCTCTACACAAACCACCCTTACAAGGCTGACTTTGGGCCTTAACAAAACAAGACATACGTTTGCATTTGTTCTTGAATGAAGGATTTTTTAAGGGGAAAAGAAAACCCAAAGCAAATGTATCTAACAGCTAAAAATACCATGCACGAAATCTACTACCCATGAACACACGTTGTGATATTCCCATTAATCTTCATCATAAACCACCAACCAGACTGGGTAAACTTATTAGTTTCTAATTACATCTAGTAATGCTGATTAAGAAGTTATTTCTGCCACAGAAAATTAGTTCTATTTTTTATCTAGGATAAAGACTCAGCCACTTGGAATCAAACTGAGATGGGACTGTTTGTTGGCAAGAAAAGCCACATTCTCTTCACAATGCACTTACTGGTACCATGTTGGGCTAAAAACGGGAGACATTGTTAATATGTTGAGAATTTTAAAAATGCCTGTTTTAATTAACTCCTATCTGACAGGAATTAAAAGTGCAAGCAATACTAGCCCCAAACAGATCAAGCCTTGTAAATGCATCTGACAAATGACTGATGCCAAAATGGCTCACAGGAATTGGAATACATTGGACTCTTGAAACTGGCTTTACATTAAAATTATAATGAATGTTGACCAGGATAAAATATCATATGTCTTTTTTAAGATAAAACCCATTTAAAGTGACCAGGTTTCTAAGCTAAGGAACTTCAAATGCAGTTTAACATTTTAATACTTGCATCAACAGCAGCAAGAAAAACAAGCTACAGTAGTGTGAAATTCCCTCCCTCACATTCCTCCAGAGAAACCCACACAGACCAAAAGGGACCACAATATTTACTCAGGTCAAGGGCATCAAATATTCTTGGCCAACCAGATCTAACAGCTGAACACTTATCAGTAAACTTAATCAAGAGGCAGAGAGTTGTAGGGTGTCCAGCACAGGACTTCAGGTAGTAAAAAACAACATGAATTAAAAAAAAAAAAATCCCTGCATTTCCTTCATCATCTGCTGGGACCTGAAGCGTTTCATGGTGCCCCACTCCATCTCACCCAGAGTCAGTGAGGGTGGTGTGAAGGGCACTGTCCCAGCAGGTATTTACACAGTGCCTCACAGAAAGGGGCTGGAAGCTCAACCAAGACACAGCAAAACAACTCTGGAATAAAATGATAGTACATAAGCACAGTTTTATAGGAACTGGGATGTAGAAGTGCCTCCCCTCTGTAAGGACACCACCACCAAAACACGTGTCTAAGGAAGGAACTGACTGCTGGGTTTTTAAGTTATGCTAAACAAGAAAAGCCTTCCCAAGAGAAGGCAAACAAGTTACCCAGGGGTGGCTCAGTTACACTGTAGGACACTTTAAATGATCCTTCAGGTGCAGCCTCTCATCATGTGGAGTTAAATCCACCTTGTAATCTGCACCATTCCTGCTCCTGAATTTCAGGGTGCCAACACAAGGGACTCTTCCAGAGATGGTTAAAACTCTTGGTGAGAAATGTCACCACCATAAAAAGTATTTTGCTTGAAAAGTCATGATTTTAAATTTCAGAACATTATTGTGATGTGCTATTACCAATGAGATCATACCAACTCACACACAGTGTTCACAAATCCCTACTGCTCATATGTAGAAACAAGGCTGCCCCAAACAAGCCCTTGGGCAGGGAGGAGGTTTGGATGTGGCTAATAAAAGCCACCAGAATCCCAGATACAGCACTACTGAATTAAATGGGCCCTCAGGGCATTACTAGAACATTCAGAACCCTTTAAAATAGATTTTAAGATATTAACATTTTGAGGAAATGTCATATATGTCTAAAAAATGATTGAAAACTGCCAAACACCTTGTTCTAAATACTGTGCTGTCTTTGTTGGAAGAGGCTGATTTTCAAGCTGTCAGAGTTGTATTAAATTAAATGCTTGGACAAGAAAAACGTTTTACAAAAATTTATTGTAACCATCAAATACTTAAAGGCATTCTGCATTAAATACACTATTAACTTCTTAATAAACAGAACTACTGCAAACATATCAAACAGTACCATTGAAAAGATCAGAAGGACCAGTAATAGTTACACAACAGAAGATGAAAGCATACAGCACTGTATGGCATAGTATGACCCACTTGGATATTGCATTTTGGCAAAAATTATTTCAAGACTATTCATATTCATGTCATGCACATCCCCAGGTATGCAAATAACAGAACATCTAAACTAGAGACTTGCAAACAGGAGAGCTCCCACACTACAAACACCCAGCAGGTACTGAGTACCCTCTTTGGCCTGGAAGAAAATAGGCAGCTCCTCTGAATCAGCAGATAAACTATTGAAACACTTCGTGTTGAGTAAACAGAAGAACAAGGTTTTAAGTTATTGAAATTTGTTCCATCTTTTTACAGTTTAGATCTCTGATTCTGGTGCCAAGCACAACATGTGATGAAGGTAAAATCAGACTGCAGTTACCAGTTAACATGTCTGAAGGTTGACAACACTGTTTATTGACAAAACACCTCCCCATCTCATAAACATGTTCAAAATATTCCCTAAAGAAAAGCTTAACAAAGAGTCAGCTTAGAAACAAAGTACAGAAACTGATTTTTGAAGCCCAAATTTATAGTACTGAGCTGTTTGTTAGCAATTAATTAATTAATTTCCCAAAGTAGATATTCAGCTAATAATTAAGATCTGCCAAAAACATTTGTATGGTAAATAATGAACTTCTGACAAAAGTGTCTTGGTTTAGTTATCAACCAGAAACTCACAAAAAAAAAGGAAAAAGAAACAAAAAAGGGGAAAAATAATGAAAACAGGACTGAAATTATAGTTTAAAAAATCTTGTTATTACCAAAGTTTAAATGTTCTGCTTATGACCCTGTGCCATCAAGTCCCTAGAAAGCACTTTCTTTAAAAGCTGAGTCACTGGATTGGATTTGATGACTGAAAACAAGCAGCAGCATTTTGATGCCAAACTGAGATCCGTAAAGGATATCATGAAACAGTGATTTTAAAATTTACTTTAGCCACATATCAAAACATACAACTCTGTAAAACAAAGATTCCACAGTCTAAACTGTTAAGGCTCAGAAGCAGAAAAAGACTTATCAGCAACTGTGCAAAGCTGGTCCCACACATGCTGTATGGCCAAAAATGAAAATCAGTTTCTGAAATACTGTATAAAACTTTGTTGAACAACTCTTCAGTCTAACTACAATAAGTCCCAAAAAGATCCTGTGGCTCAGAGCTGAGCGTGTTGTGCATTTACTCATCAGGAAACAGCTTTGACATGTCTAGCCAGGCTGGTTTGGACAGCTACAATGGGAAAACAGGATGTCTCAACTAACTGTATCTTACAGAGGTTCGTTTTTATTGCATTGGAAACTGAAGCAATACATATAAGCCACAATTCTAAAATACCTAAGCAAAGACTTAAAATATATGTGTAATTAGTCTCTTTGATACCAGTGGAGCCTATGCACAGTGCTTGTAGAATCAGGGCCTTAGCTGTCACATTAATCACTTCAGGTACTCTTTAGTGGATTAGAACTCAGTTGAATTAACAGCTGAAAATATCTACTACTGTTTTCCCCACATTTGTGTTTTCTCTTTATTGAGAAAAGGCATTTCAATTAAAAAAAGCATCTTAAGTAACAGTAATAACCAAATCCATTCTGAAAACACTGCAGCACTGCGTGTTGCACGGATGCAAATTGTCACTCTGTGTTCACAGAACTGGCTGGAATTCACATTCCTCAGGAGGAGGAGGATTCTCCCTGCCTGGCAGCGACACTGGTGACAAGGCGCACCGTGCAGCGGGCACAGCCCGGGCAGTGCTGCACTCAGGGCACCCCCTGAGCAGGGGGGGTTAGCTAAGGCTCCTACAGACTTGTTTTGCACTTTTTCTGGGCTCTGGCCTCTGTGTTCTGGCCCCGTGGTGCCGCTTGCGGGGGGCCCGTGCGCGCGTCTGCGCCGGGCGGGCAGCCGGGGCTGGCACAGCCCGCTCGCTCCTCCGTTGCGCCGCTTTGCGCCCACGCCTAGGGGGTGTTAGAATCGAGTTTAAGTCCTTACGGAGGGTATCATACCTATTCTCAGGATCATCATCATCTTCCTCCTCCTCCATTGGGATAGTCCTTGATAGAGCCTCTCCCTCTTCTCCTGAAAAAGAACCGAACAGAGAACACTCAACACACGCGAATCCAGCAACAAACAATAACACGTGACAGCACAATGAACGACAGAGCACAGGAACTACAGCTCTAACAACAATCCTTTAAAGTGTTGACAGTCTGGTCTGTGTTTTTGCTTATGCCACCTGTGAAAAGATTTATCCCCTGACAAGTTCTAGGGAACAAAAGCTGAGAGAGGGAAGGCTTTGTCCTTGAAGACAGAGTTTGCATAAACTGAAGTTACTTGGGTCAGTTGGTTAGAACTTGGTTGTAATAATGCCAAGGTCATGAGTTCAATCCCCTGTATGCGCCACTGACTTAAGAGTTGGACTTGATGATCCTTGTGGGTCCCTTCCAACTGAGAGTAGTCTGTGATTTCTGTGATTTCTTCTATTGGTTGACAGCCTTTGGAGGAGAGCTGAGGGGAGAGACTAAGGAGGAAGAGAGAGCAGAGCCTGGGACCTCTTTCAGGGAGTGTGGCCACTCCTCCCTGGGTAGATGTCACCAGCAGGCTCAGTAAAGGTGAGAGGACTCGTGCTCTGGTTGTTGGTGGGTTTTCCCTCAAAAGCCAGCAGGGACACTGCTGTCTGCCAATGCCTGGAGGATTCAGCCCCTGCCTTGGGTGAGTGTCCTGAGTTGGTCAGACAACCTTAGGGGGGTAACCCTGTGGTGAGTGGGGTGCTGACATGTTTGGGCTTATTGTTTTAATCTCAATCGCTCTCTCCCTCTCTCCCTTCCTCTCTCTCTCTCTGTCTCTCTCCCTCTCTCGCTCCTCTTTGGGTTCCTGCTATTCAGTCACTCCTGTTAACAAAGATCCTGTGTTTTCTGAACTCTCAACAATGCTCAGTCTCACTTTTCCAGCAACCATAGAACCCACCCTGTTACAAATCCCATTAAAAATACCTTGGTAATACCACTTCTCTATCAGTTAACTATCTTGACATATAAAAATTAGTATTTTTATTAATAAAGTATCTAGTTTTTCAAGCAGCACTTTTACCCACATTATGTTTGCCACTACACACAGCTTGCAATTCTTGCCTTATTACACACTGTGAATTAGGGTTTTTTACACCAAAACAGAGAGACTGAATACTCCACCCAGGAGTCAGAAATTGAGCTTCCCAAAAAGTTATTTGCTATATCAGAATCACTGAGTTTGGATAAACTGAAAAGGTGACACAAATGTATTACAGAATTGCTTGCCAAGGCTATGAATGCTCTGCTGCCATGAGAAGTACTGGGGAACACTAATCCTTGCCTGGTTTGGCTCTCAGAGCACGTGTGTGTGTGGAGAGAGCTGTGTTTTGACAATTCCATGTGCTGTCCTTACTGCAAATATCCAGCCTCAGCTGCACTACAAGCCACTGTCTCCCATGCAAAGGGCATGAGCAGCAGCATGTGGGACACCAACAAAGCACAGCCCAGGTGGTACCTGCCCCAAAGCTCCTCTGCACTCTCCTGGCTGCACAGAGAGGAATTCAAACTAGTTCTAGCACACTCCCCTTGCATTTCTCTTGCTCTTCTGACTTGCATATAAGTCAGACAAATCTGCTAGGGGGTACAATTAAGCTAAGGAAAAGAAACCTCACACTCCTAATTAGATGAGATCCCCTCACGTATAACCTGTACTGTTTATTTTCTACCTGTGTGGACTGGACTAAAACCAGGCTGTGAGAGGCTACTCAAAGTTGTTTTAATGTACACTTGTCCTGGAAACAGAATTAGCCAGATGTCATCAGACAGGGCTGACTAAGAGGTGATCCCAGGAAAAAGTACTTAGGGAAAAGTACCCTGGTGATCAAACCAGATTCTAAGTTTCATTTGACAATTGATCTACACAGCATGTTCAGACACAGAAGAGACTCCTTTATTAATTCACTTTTAAACCAATATGTTTGTCTCCTCTTAAAATAATCTAATATAGGCAGGATTTCATAGAATCCAACGATAACTCCAGCTGGGAAGGATCTCTGGACACAACTTATTCCAACTCCATCCTCAAAGCAAAGCTAACTCCAAGGTAAGGTCAGTGTTTCCTGGGGCTTGGCCAATCAAGTTTAGAGCATTTCAAAGGACAGGGATTCCAAAGTTGGACAAGGCAACCAAGTGTATATCTATATCTATATCTATATCTATATCTATATCTATACAGATACACATATACATACATATATATATATAAAATACTGTTCCTGGTCTCCAGGGCCATTGGCTTGCTAACTCCTGTATCCACTGCCCCTCACCCTCTCAGCATGCATCTGGCTCAGCCTTCCCTGAAATTGCTCATTAGGTGTTTAAACAAATAGCAATTTAAATTTCCCAGTTTTAGCATTCTCTCTCCAGTCTAGAAAAACTCACTTCTCTCAGTCCAACTCTACTGCAAATCATCCCACATCCCCATCTCATTTTTCTAATTTGTACAGTTACCCTTCTCTCCAATAATTATCCAATCCTTCCAGTTGTGACCTGCAAAATAACCAACTGCTGCCACTGCCTCAGAGCCCTCCTGATGTGTTACACCAAGTCTGGGAACACACTGTACAGGAGCAATCCCATTTCTAAGGTGTTTTTCTTTGATGCTCCAGTGATGCTGAGAACTGCCAAAATACAATCACCTGTCTGTGGGAGAGTTTTAACAGCCATGGCAGTTACCACACAAAAAATGCCAGTTCATTGCTATGCAAACTATTAATTATTTGCAATCTCCCCCAGCTGTGGCATCACTGGGGAAACACTGATAGGGCAGCACTCAAGGAAAAGCCCTGAAAGTCTCAGTATTATATGCAGAGACACAACTAAACTTACTTCATTGGAAGGCCTTGAAAAACAAGTATTACAGGGGTGTGTAAAATGCAGAAAAAGAAACTTATTCTCCAACTGCTACTCAAGGATGATGCAAAACACTACAAAGCAAACTTTGCTTGGGCTCTAAATCTGCAGCAGCACAGCCCTTCTGAAAAGCAGCCTTTGCAAAGATGAACAACTCTCCCAAAACTGAGCTGCAAGGAAACATCAGGAAGAAGTGGGTCAGCTGGTACATAAAAGGGGGAACATTATATCCAATTTAAAATCAGAGTGTTTCAGGGGTTTTAGGAGTGAGGGGTTTTGTTTAAGAAACTAAAAATAACAAATAGTTTCATTTTGTACTTAGTATCTGCCAACAAGTATTTTCTTGGAAAGTCACAATAATAGCTATTTCCCTTCTGTTATCTTATCACAGAACCCTGGAATGGTTTGGGTTGGAAGGGATCTTAAAGCCCACCCAGTCCCACCTGCCATGGGCAGGGACACCTCCCACTAGCCCAGGCTGCTCCAAGCCCTGTCCAGCCTGGCCTTGGACACTCCCAGGGATGGGGCAGCCACAGCTTCTCTGCCCAACCTGTGCCAGGGCCTCATCACCATCAGAACAAAGAATTTCTTCCCAATATCTAATCTAAACCTACTCTCAGTCTGAAGCATTCCTCCTTCTCTCTTCACAAACTTCCTGCAGTTCTGTTCAGTTGCAGCTTTGCAAGCTCCTGCACCTGAGCCCACAGCTGAGTAAAGCCATGTACACAAAGCTCTGTCAAATACTTCATAAGAAAAACAAAATAGTGCACAGTTAACCTGTCATGGTAATTAAAACAGCAAATAGATTCTTCTTCCTAGTTGAAAATTCGTTTATTAAAATGTCTACTTGTCTGTGTAATGTGAAAACTGCCTTTCTCTTTTAAGTTCTATAAAACCAAGTATTTAAACACAGAAGTTCTGTATTTCCCAAAATTTCCTAAATCTTCAGGACACTGATGAATCAGTTGTATCTTGGCATGGAAAATAGTTATTACTATTAAAACTGCTATGAAAACAACAAGCAATGACAGATTCCTGTGCCACCAGCTCTTCTAAGGCTACATGGCTCTTGTGGGAGACAAAAAATCATCCACTTGACTTTTAAATGTGTCCTGCAATGCCAAAGGTCTTCAGAGTCATGTGCACTGCATCACCAGGAGGTGATAAACCCAACTCCCTGGATTAGCTACTCCTTCAGTCCAGCCTGAGACACTCCCTGGGCAGGCAAAGCTTTGGAAAGCCAAGCTGCAACTACAGACTGGAGCTTCTCCAGCCTCTCCACTTATTGTGACATCCTGTTTCCCTCAAGGGACAAGCTGCACACACTGAAAGGATGTCATTTTAGAATCACAGCATAGTTTGGGTTGGAAGGGAACTTTAAAACAGGTTCTTCCAAATCAGCATCAGAAACCCCAACGGGCTGCAAACATTTCAATGTGAAATTACCCACTGATGAGTATTTGTCACTTCTAGATCATGCAATGTCACCCAAATCCTACAAAGCTCCTCTATGAACACATCAGTAACAGGTGTACATGGCCACCTTTTGCACACCTGATGACTGACAGAATCCTGCCGCAGCAGACAGCATCAAGCTCTCGGTCACTGGCCTGATCTTCTGCTCGTCGCTGCTCCCATCGCCCGTGGAATTCTGGTCATCGTTTTCCTCCTTATCAGATGAGGAAGAAGTAGTAGTGACAACCACCTTCTTTTTTGACACTTTCCTTTTTAAGCTAGTCTTCTTATTTTCCTTCACTGACCCTCTTTTAGTCTTTTTCTTACTGTCTTCATAAGATTCCTCATCAGAAGAGGATGAGTCATTCTGTTCTTTCTTGGAAATTTTCTTTTTGTGACTTACTTTTTTCTTTTCTTTAGCTGCAGTTCGTTTTTTACGCTGCACGGCATCCTCAGAAGAACTCTCCTCTTTCTGGGGAGATTTCTCAGTATCAGAGGATAAATCAATGTGTACTCTTTTAGCTACTCTCTCTCTCAATTTTCTCTTTTCTGTAAACACAGGTTCCTTTTTAATTTTGTCGTTTTCAGAAGAACTGCCTTTCTCTGCAGAGGACTTGTCAGTACCAGATGAGGAATCACCTTGTTCTTTCTTGAGGCCTTTCTTTTTCAATTTTTCAGGTTTCTTTGCTTTGCTTTCTGATCCTTTCTTGTTCTTTATTCTGTCTTTTGAAGACTCAGACTTGTGCTCTTTCTTTGCAGATTTCTCAGCACTCTCTGAAGAAGAATCTTCTTGTGCCTTTTTCTTCTTCAAATCCTTGGTTTTGTTACCTTCAGAACTTTCCTCTTTTTCCACTGAAGACTTCTCAACATCAGAAGACTCACTGTGTTTTTCCTTTGCAGATTTTTCTTTGGAATCTCTGTTTATCTTTTCTTTAGCAGATGACCTCTTACCCACTTTTTTATCTTTAGAAGAATGGTTCACTTCCTTCTCTAGGGAAGACTTTTCAGCATCATCATCTTCAGAAGATTTACCTTTCTTTTTCTTTAAATTTACCTTTCTTTTACCACTAACTTTCTTCCTCTGCTCTTCTTCAGAGGAATCATAACTATCATCCTTTCGGGAATGTTTTTTCTTAGGCTTTTTTGCAGCCTCAATTTTACTCAACATTTTTATCTCCTTTTCTAACTCAGAATCATAGTTTGAAGAATCTGAATAGTTTTGTCGTTTCTTTTTAGCAGCAGCAGCATTTTTAGCCGATTTGCCTCTTTTAGCATCTAAATCCGAACCAGAACTGGAACTTTTTCTTTTTCGTTTCCCATTTTCATCCTTCACTGGTTGACTCTTTTGAAGATCTGAAGTCTTCTGATCATTTGCTGGTGTTTCACTGTTGCTGTCGACGTCTGAGGAGCTGCGACTTGCCATTGCTGCCTCTTTCAGAACAGCTGGCAGCTCCTCAGAGTCTGAGCTCTGATCCAGATCATATGGCTTTTTGGACGTAGGAGGTTTATCAGAGTTGGGCTCAGCAGCAGCCCCATCAGAAGAGTTTCTCTTCTCGTTTTTCCTCCCTGGCTGCTTGGATGCCTTTCTCTTGCTTTTCTCATTGCCTGTGTCGTTGCTGTCCTCCTCAGAGTTGGAGCTCAGGGGGCTGATGTCCGTGGGGCGCCTCAGGGGGGTGGTTTTCACGCGCGGCGACCTCCGCAGGTCGGGGTCCTCCGCAGGCACAGCCTCGCCCTCCGGGGAGGGTTCGCTGCCCCCACTGTGGTTTTGTTTCACACCATCACAGTTTTCTGCTCCAGGTTTTACATCAGCATCTTTATTTTCCTTTCCTAGACTGCTGTCTTGATCTACAGCTTTAACTGCAGACTCTGAAAGGGAAACAGGAGTCAATTTTACAACCAATTCTTTTGTTCCTTTAGCCGATGACTTTAACTTGGTGCCACCCTTGGAATCTTTCACAGAAGTGTTCGATTTTGTACTTGAATTTAGAGTCTCATGGTCTGTTCCTGTATTTCCACTGTCTTGCTCATCTGATGGCATCTGGATCTCCATAGCAGATTCCAGAGTCTCAAAGATATCTTCAGGAACAGATGACGGAATGGACACGATATCCATGTCCAAAGCCTCTGTACTGTTTGGCTCATACTGAGGTTCTTCGTTTCTGCCAGACTTTTTCTCCTCCCCAGAAGTGGGTTTGTTGTCTGTCTGTTCCACTGCAGGAACACTTTGATCCATGGGCTCACTCTCAGGCTGTTCTGAGACAGCTTTTTCCTGTGTCTGTACAGCGTCATCCTCTGCTGTTGCCACGTGTTCCTTTTTTCCTTCATCTTTTTGCACCTCGTTTTCTTCTGATCTAACCTCAGTTTTTTTCTCTTTGGTATTTTTATCTTTGATTTTAACATTCAATGCTTGAATCTCCAGGTTGAGACCTTCTTCTAGTGCCAGATGAGCTTTTTTCATGTCATTCAGCACAGATTTAAAAGCTTTCAGCTGACACAGTTGCACAGCTGGGCTAATTTCTACATTTTCTGCATTGTTTTTCAAAAAGCTTACAAAGCTAGAATTCAGATTTGCTGTAGTTTCAACCAGCTTTTTTGTTTTCTTAAGCAAGTCTTTTGGCACCATGAGTGCTTTATAAGAATATGTTAGTGAGCCTGAATATGAATTATCTAGTTTTTTTTCTTCACCATTACAATTTGCATTATTTCTCTTTGGAGAAAACTTGACCGTAGGGTCATAAACTTTACTACTTTTTTCACTTTCAACTTTCATCTTTTTTTTGTTTTGTTGACGTAACTGTTCTAGATTTTCAAAGACACTGTCACAGGCAGTGACCAAGTCCAGTAAAGGCTCTGGATGGCAAATATAGCAGTGCCACTGGCTGTTGTCATCCAGGATAGTCGAGAGCTCCTTTCGACCCAGGTTGCGCAAAATGCACTTTTTACAGAAGGCGTTATGGCAGAAGTCACAGCAAATCAGGTTTCCACCCTCAGCACACCACCTGGAACGAGACAGCAGACACGAGAGAGGTCAGTCTCCACATCAACAGGGATCAATTTTTAAGCTGACACATTTTAAAAAATCAGGTGATAAGAGATACCCATTAATTGAAACCATTTTTAACCCTGAGATCAGCTCAGTTGGTTCAAACTTGGTAGTAATAATGCCAAGGTCATGGGTTCAATCCCCTGTGTGGGCCATTGACTTAAGAGTTGGACTCCATGATCCTTGTGGGTCCCTTCCAACTCAGAACAGTCTGTGATTCTGTGCTATCAGTTCATTCATTCTGCATTTAAAAGCAAGCAGAGGATCAATGTGTAATATTTAAAAGCATGTCCAAAAAGTGCTCAGGAATTGAAAGTCAGAAAATTCAGGTATTAGATCAACAGTTCACAAGGCTGGAATGGTCAGTAATTTTGAAACAGTCTCAGCACCGATTTTAAAGAAGAGAAAAAAACTAAACAAATTTTACTTTCCCTGATTCTTCTGAAAATTTGGAGGGGATGGAGAGGAGCGATTTATTTCACAGCAAAACAAATTAGCTTAAGTCTTTCCAGCCTTAACTGATGTATTACCACTGCAGGTACAAAAGAACTGGAAAGCCCACAAGCATCACAGACTGCACAATTTTGACTGAATTACACATTTAGACCTAAGGACACAGAAATACTTTTGTATTTCAAAGGTAGGAGATGCATCTGGAGCGCCAAGTTCCTGTGGCTTACAAGCTTTACAATGTCAGATTTTAACCCCACCTTTAAAACGTTTGTGAGGTTAATGGGCGTTATGGGTTAATGCCCAAGTCATCAGCATGACCTCAGCACTGTCTGGAACTGCCTGAAGGGAAGTTGTGGCCAGGTGGGGGTTGGTCTCTTCTCCCAGGCACTCAGCAATAGGACAAGGGGGCACGGGGGGCTCAAGCTCTGCCAGGGGAAATTGAAGTTGGAGAGCAGAAAAAACTTCTTTGCAGAGAGAGTGCTCAGGCATTGGAATGGGCTGCCCAGAGAGGGGGTGGATTCCCCATCCCTGGAGGTTTTTCACCTGAGCTTGGCCGTGGCACTGAGTGCCATGATCTGGTAAAGGGACTGGAGTTGGCCCAAGGGTTGGACTTGATGATCTCGGAGGTCCTTTCCAACCCAATCAATTCTGAGATTCTGTGATTCTATGTAGTTAGAAATGTGATCTCTTAAAAGTGCTTGCTATTGGATTTGTTTATAAAATATTCTCCTGGTAATTACTAAAATAACAATCAAATAGAAAAACCCTGATGTTGAGTATTTCTCAGTGAAAAACACTATTTGATTAAGCTCTTACGTATTGGGGTTTTTTTTGCAATAATGACATGATTAACACAAAGACCCACAGGCCAGGAGAGCTGTGGGTGCTGTCTCAGGTTGTGCCACTCACCTACACTGCTCGTCCATCCCGTCCGAGTCACGGCTGATGTCATCGCTCATGTAATACTTGTAGCAAGTCTGCAGAGAGACAGGACAAGGAATTCTTTATTAAATCACAACTGGGATTCAGTAGTTCCTTTGATTTCAGAAGCCTGTCAGTAAAAGCAGCGGCTGCTTCAGCATTCTAAGCCTTTCACATCTGTGTTAACCTCAAAAACATCCTCCGTGGATACAACACATCCCAAAACACGACTTCTTATTTAGATGGCTCAAGGTTTATTTGAAAATTCAACAGGCTTTTGTTTGATTGCTGTGTAATTGTGTATTTTAGAACATCAGCTGAATAATTCTCTTCAAATACCTAAGCTTTTCCCATCTATTTCCTACCTAGATCAGCAACATATCCTTCCCAACACAATCCTACATAAATTACAGTTTTCAGGTGTATGCTCCTCATGTAAATATCTGATGCCATAAGGCTTTAAATAAAAAGGTCCTCAGCATTCATCCTGGTGTTAAAATCCAACAATTCAATTTCCAGGTGCAAACAAAGTATCTTCACTTCAGCAACCCTTCAGTTTATGTAGCAGAGCTCCCAGTCATGAGTTGATATTGAACCCAACACCCTAAAGAAGTTACAAAAATGACCCAGGTCACCTGTGTGCATGGCAGGGACACTGACAGCTACAGCCACTGTGTGTGTGCATGGCAGGAACACTGACAGCTACAGTCATGTGTGTGTGCATGGCAGGGACACTGACAGCTACAGTCACTGTCTGTGCATGGCAGGAACACTGACAGCTACAGTCACTGTGTGTGTGCATGGCAGGGACACTGATAGCTACAGTCACTGTGTGTGTGCATGGCAGGAACACTGACAGCTACAGTCACTGTGTGTGTGCATGGCAGGGACACTGACAGCTACAGTCACTGTGTGTGTCCATGGCAGGGACACTGACAGCTACAGTCACTGTGTGTGCATGGCAGGAACACTGACAGCTACAGTCACTGTGTGTGTGCATGGCAGGGACACTGACAGCTACAGTCACTGTGTGTGTGCATGGCAGGAACACTGACAGCTACAGTCACTGTGTGTGTGCATGGCAGGGACACTGACAGCTACAGTCACTCTGTGTGTGCATGGCAGGGACACTGACAGCTACAGTCACTGTGTGTGCATGGCAGGAACACTGACAGCTACAGTCAGAGTGTGCATGGCAGGAACACTGACAGCTACAGTCACTCTGTGTGTCCATGGCGGGAACACTGACAGCTACAGTCACTGTGTGTGCATGGCAGGAACACTGACAGCTACAGCCACTGTGTGTGCATGGCAGGAACACTGACAGCTACAGTCAGTCATGTGTTAAGGATTTATTCAAGTCTAGGGACAAGACCCAGGTGTGTGTTTAGTGCCATAAATTAGAGCAGTTCAGGGGCTGCATAAACAGAGATGGCTCTGAAGCTGCTTTTCTGCTCCTTTTTCAAAGCTGTTTTACACGGAATATTTTACCACACTTGAATCTGCTCTTACAGTACCTTATAGGTAGGCAGAAATTTCAGACAGATCATTTAACATGAAAAATTCACTAAGATTACAGCCTTAGAGCCATAAAACTAAATTACAAATAAACCACAATGAGTTTACCTGGGGTATAAGAAAACAGGAATATAATTTTCTAAGTATACTTGCTTTTTCCTCTGCCTTTAGTTTAATTGTAACAGCTAATGACTAAAAACTTCATTGACTAATAAACAAGAACTCCCACAAAAATCCCACCCAAATCAACTAATATGACATTTCAAACTAAAACAATCCCATACGACACTTCAAACTAATGCAATCTAATATGACATTTCCAACTAAAACAAACAGCAGCACTGTTGCCCACATACCTTACAAATAAGAACTTTCAGTGTAGGATGTCTGTAGATTGAATCCTTTTGAAAATGGTTCACCTGTTGCCCACAAGCTGTACAGCTCACAATTCCATGGAGTCCTTCCTCTATAGAGAGGATTATAAATCACACATTAATTGTTTTCATTTCATTTTTAAAAAAGAAATCTATGTATACCTACTTCATTTCCTTACAATATTTCAGCCTGGCAGGTTTTATGCCTTTATTTCTTTACCACCCAGCACTAGAGAAATCTTTTTGTAACCACTTGCCATTTAAAGAGTGAAAGAATTTCCCTCTAATTTCTGTGCTTCACTCGAGGTCAAGATACATTTGTTTTCCTCTGAGAGGTTCAGTTTGGCTTAACTGGTCACCTCATGAGAACACACCTAAGTAAGAGTCACCAATAAAACTCTTCCAGAGAAGCCCTCATATTCTGGACAGTGTTCCCAATTTAATCTTAGTTCAACAAATACCATTTTAATTCATGTTTGTATTACATTTTCTTTCACACATAGTTTGAGTTTCTCCAAGAAAAATACAGAAAGCCACTACAGAAGATGCACAAAATCCTTTTATAAGTGCCTCAAAGCTCTTTTCTCACATTTTGTTCCCTTCTTGATGGCAGTTTTTGTTGTTTGGGTTTTTATGACACTACAGTTTTGCTCTAATACTCCTGTTCCTCCCAGTTTGTGGACCACCCTATCATACCTATGTCTGGTCAAGAAAGCATTTCCTGACTGCCAACCCCCAGTTCAGTTTAGAAGGGGTGAATGAATGTGGGCTTGGCAGGTTCATCACTCCATGTCAGGCTGTTAAACCCACTAATTAACACTGTGAGACCATTCTGTATTCAAAGAGAATAAAATCATTTGTGACAGCTCATGCACTTTCAAAAACCTAATCTGGGATCAAAAAGACAGAGGTTTGACACGGGCTCACTCAGCTGTGACTTGTTCTTTGCTGTATGTTCAGCAAGTGGCACGAGGAAATTAACTCAAATGTTTAATTTAATGGTTACAATCTGAGTACAGACTCCTTATTTTTCCTATTTTTTAAACAATCACCACCACAGGAGCACCAACACCACAGTGTTAAGGAACTGAACGAACATTCTCAAGACACAACACAAGCCCCCAGCAATCTGCTCCTGAAGCCCTATCTCAGATGGCTCAGGGGGCAGTGAGAGCAGCTGGCACACCCTCACAGCTCAGGGAAATTCTGAATACACCTTGTTCCAACCTTCAGAGCCTGGGGTCTCACAAAGCCCCCTCAGGCCCTCAGAGCCAGCTCAAACACCAGTTTCCAACACTGGTGACCTCAAACAGAGGCACCCATCATATCACACTCCCCAGAAAGGAACCCCCTGCCCTGCAGCACAGAGCCCACCCCAGCCCTGCCACACACACAGCCAGTCAGGGACAACATTCCCTGCCCAGCTCCCTCTTTGCTACAACTCAGGGGAAGCACTCTGGCCTCCTTCCTAAAAGCTGCACGTTGGCACCAGAAAGAGATCATTTATGGGGCTGTGATAGGTTTAGTTAGGCCAGGCTTTAGTTTCTCATGGTTTCCTGTATCTGCCCTATGGGTAGATCCAGGGAGGGATACAGGCTGTCAGCTGACCTTGGATATATATGGCTGCTTTTGTGGGGAAGGGGATACTTCTCTGTTAGCCTTACTCTTGTATGTGTGTGTATATTGCTTTGTTTCATTTTTATTTCTTCTTTCCTGTGTAAATATAATCTGCCTTACTGTAAATTGCAGCTTGGTGGGGTTTTTGGCCATAGGTTTTTGGAGGATGCACATTCCAGAATACAGCCAGAACGTGAGCCCTCTCTACCCAGAGACTCGTAAAAAGAACAATTTCCATGGGCCCTGAACAGCAGCAGGATTTTAAACAGATCAAGCAAGAGACTGCCCATGCAGTCTGGACAGGACCAGATGTGGAAAATATACTTTATTCTGCCAGGTGGAGATAATGGTCCCTCCTGGAGCCTCTGGCAAAAGGTGCCTGGTAAGGCCTGGGGCCGACCCCTGGGACTCTGGAGCTGAATCACAGAATTGGTTGGGTTGGAAAAGAGCTCCAAGATCATCAAGTCCAACCCTTGGGCCAACTCCAGTCCCTTTACCACATCATGGCACTCAGTGCCACGGCCAAGCTCAGCTGAAAAACCTCCAGGGATGGGGAATCCACCCCCTCTCTGGGCAGCCCATTCCAATCCCTCAGCACTCTCTCTGCAAAGAAGTTTTTTCTGTTCTCCAACTTCAATTTCCCCTGGCAGAGCTTGAGCCCCCCGTGCCCCCTTGTCCTATTGCTGAGTGCCTGGGAGAAGAGACCAACCCCCACTTGGCCACAACTTCCCTTCAGGCACTTCCAGACAGTGCTGAGGTCACCTCTCAGCCTCCTCTTCTCCAGCACAAACACCCCCAGCTCCCTCAGCCTCTCCCCACAGCACTTGTGCTCCACTCCCTTCTCCAGCCTTGTTGCTCTTCTCTGGCCCCTCTCCAGCATCCACTCCAGAAGTTACAGAGGATCACAAGCCAACTACACCCCTACAGAGAGTGAGATCCTGGCAGCTTATGAGGGGATACAAGCAGCCTCAGAGGTGACTGGCACAGAACCATAGCTGCTCCTGGCACCCCAACTACCCATGCTGAACTGGATGCATACAGGGAAGGTGCCCTCCACACATCATGCCACTGACCCTACATGGAGCAAGTGGATTGCTCTGATCACACAGCGTGCTCCAGTTGGAAACAGAAGTCACCCTGGGATCTCTGAGATCATAACAAACTGGGCTGAAGGAGAGAACTTCAGTCTGGCAGATGAGGAGAAAGGAGAACAGGTGGATCGAGCAGAGGAAGCTCCACCATACAATCAGTTGCCTGAAGGAGAAACACACTATGCCCCCTTCACTGATGGTTTCCCACATTGTAGGGAAAACCCAAAGGTGGAAAGCAGCTGTTTGGAGTCCCACCCAACAAGTGGCAGAGGCTGTTGAAGTAGAAGGCAAATCAAGTCAATTTGCAGAGCTCAAAGCCGTGCAGTTGGCCCTGGACATTGTTGAATAAGAGAAGTGGCCAAGGCTTTACCTCTACACTGACTCTTGGATGGTGGCCAGTGCCCTGTGGGGATGGCTGGAGGGATGGGCTGTTGAAGTAGAAGGCAAATCAAGTCAATTTGCAGAGCTCAAAGCCGTGCAGTTGGCCCTGGACATTGTTGAATAAGAGAAGTGGCCAAGGCTTTACCTCTACACTGACTCTTGGATGGTGGCCAGTGCCCTGTGGGGATGGCTGGAGGGATGGAGGAGAATTAACTGGAGGTGCAGAGGGAAACCCATCCAGGCTGCTGATACATGGCAAGACATCTCCACCCTGAGAGAGAAACTGACTGAAAATCCACCATGGGGATGCCCATCTGCCCAAAAATAGAGCCAAGGAGGAACATCACAACAACCAACAGGCAGACAGAGCTGCACAAGTTCAGGTGTCACAGGTAGATTTGGAGTAGCAACATAAAGGGGGGCTGTTCCTGGCTCAATGGGCCCTCTATACCTCAGGCCATCAAGGCAGAGATGCCACTTATAGATGGGCATGAGATCAAGGGGTCAACTTAACCATGGACACTATTTCCCAGATTATCCATGACTGTGAAACATGTGCTGCAATTAAACAAGCCAAGAGAGTGAAGCCATGCCCTGGGTTCAATAGGTGTAGGCCTAAGTTTAGATTTTGATTTTTAGAGCAGGCCTGGGATTATCAGCTGACTGAAGCTGGGTCAGGCCAGCTGACAGCTGACTTCTGCTGGCCAGTGGTATTCCATATCACATCCTGATGTCACCTCAAATATAAAAGAATGGGGAGCAGGATCTTCTCTCTCTCCTGATCGTGGCTGAAGTGCAGACAAGATGCTGCTGCTCTGCCAGTTCTGCCCCAGCACTGCTGCTTGCTGCTGTGGTATCTTAGGAAAATAAAATGTTTATTCTTGGTTTTCTCTCTGTTTGGGTCTGTCCCTCAGGAGGCTGAGTTCTCTTGGGTGATTTGTAGCTGGAATAGTAAGATTTGTGTTTGGAGGAGTTCAGTTTTCTGTTGGCTGGGGAGGTGAAAGAATTGTTTGTTATATCTAACTAGTGTGGGTGTGTGTTGTAGTTTACTTTTAATTTTCCCTTTTTTGTGTAAATATATAACCCAGTTTTCTGTTTCAGGTTTTAAGTTTTAGGGTTTTTTTTCTTCTTTCCCTTTTCCCTTGGTGGGGGAGAAACTCTGAGTTTGTGTTTGAGCCCTCTCAATGGAACACAAGCCCCTGTGGTATGGAGGACACTGGGCTAAGCACAGACATGGGCTTGGCTGGTTTGTTGTATTCCAGTGCCACAGACCCACCAAGGTAAGTGCTCTGTGCTCATCATGGTGGGAGCAACCACAGGGTGGCTGGAGACACACCTCGTGCCTCATACCACTGCCCCAAACACCATCCTGGGCTGGAAAAGCAGGTTCTGTGGCAGCATGGCACTCCAGAGCCAGCTGAGGCAGACCATGGGATCCATTTCAAGCACAGTTTGGTTCCCACCTGGGCAAAGGAGCATGGCATTGAGTGGGTGCATCACATTCCACACCACGCAGCAGCTGCTGGGAACGTTGTGATGGGTTTGATCTATGGCTTCCTCAATAACTAAGGAAGTGGACATTACAAAGTATTCCACACGTGTTTTCCACGTAGCAGAAGAGGGCAGACAGGAAGGAGCTGTATCTTCCTAGTTCCGGCAAGGCTGGGGGGAGCAGGAGGAGCCTGGATGGTCAGGTCTGTTTCTGTTGGTTTTCCCAGCCTGGGACGTGGTGAGATTGTATCATGCCTATTCTCTTTTCCTAAAGTCTTTAATTGTATTTGCCTGTTTCATTTGTTTTGGTTTGGGTTCATCTCCCCTTAGTTCTTGTTAACCATTCTCCCCTACCTTCTCCCTTTGTCCCCCTGGGGTGGGGCCCCACGTAGAGTGTATAAATTGCATACATAAGTGTAGATATTAAAAAATACAATTTTTTTTAATTCAGTCCAGTTTCTTATAAGTTCTTCCCTTTTCAGGTTTTTTCCCTTTGCCAGAAAAACTCTGGGGGACGGGGGGAAGGAGGAAGCAGTCCAGGGTTAGTCAAAAAACTAGGCCAACCTAATACAGAACGTTGAATGGTGTAATGGACTGTTGAAATCACTCTGAAGGCATTGGGTGGGGGGACTTTCAAGAACTGGGATCATCACCCAGCAAAGGGTACATGACTAGTCAACACCAGAGGCTCCATCAATTGAGCTGGCCCTGCCCAGTCAGAGCCCCTTCACACTGTGGATGGAGACAAAGTTCCTGTAACTCACGTGAGAGGTGTGCTGGGTAAAGCAGCCTGGGTTAACCCTGCCTTGAGCAAAAGCAAACCCATTGTGGGATTGTTTTTGCTAAGGGATCAGGTTGTACTTGGTGGGTAATGGGAGAAGATGGGGAGACTCTGTGTGTGCCTCAAGGAGGTTTAACCCTGGGGAAAAAATAATTGGTATTCTGAGTTGTTTGCTGCAGGAAACGAATCACTGGGCAAGGAATGACTGAGCTAAGCTGGTGTTGGTGCCCAGTGGCTGATTGTTCTCCTGCTCAGAGTATCCATCCTGACAGAATAAAGCCCTGAAAAACAAGAACTGCACGAGTGTGAGAGACAGATGGATATGGGTTTGATGTCATATAGTATGAAATAAGGGGTGGAGACTGTGACAGGTTTAGTTGGGCCAGGCTTTAGTTTCTCACAGTAGGCCCCATGGGTGGATACAGGGAGGGATACAGGCTCACAGTTGACTTTAACTGACCAAAGCAATATTTCACACCATATGACACCAAACCAGATATAAAAGGAGGAGGTGCCTGCTCTGTGTTTCCTGTGCCCCTGACTGTGCCAGGGAGCTGTGGCACTCACTGCTGCTGCTGTGGGGAAGGAGATGCTTTCCTGTCAGCATTACTCTTGTATGTGTGTGTGTATTGCTTTGTTTCAGTTTTATTTCTTCTTTTCCGTGTAAATATAATCTGCCTCACTGTAAATTGCAGCTTGGTGGGTTTTTCCTTCCCTCTCTGAGAAAGAGGGGGCTGCTGTCGACTGGGTGAATACTTGGCATTTGGCCAAGGTCAAAACTACAACAGAGGCAAACCTTTGTAAACTCTGTTACTACTACAAACCATGATGATCCGAAGAAATTAAACTAATTCATTAATACTTACTTAAAAACATTCCTACCAGAGTTTATCAGCAAATATACAACTATAACTATTCTGCAGACACAATACCTGAAAATAATGGCACAATGCCTCTTACAGCCTCAGATGAGAGCATTTGGTTGCTAGAAAGGCAACAGTTTTATTACTACCACTACTTCTAATATACACAGGACATATGATTCCTAATAAAAATGCAAAGATGCACTCCAAAATGAACAAGAGGGACTGCCACTTTTTATTTTATTGTTATTATTTACTTGCACTGTGCAGACAATTCAGGATCTCAGGGACTGCACGTTTACTTGGCCTGTACGTGCCCAGGGCACCTCACTCAGGCATCGAGAGAAAGGTCAGTGCCACTTCATGCAAAAAGCTGACAGAGTTTAACAAAAACAAACTGGTTTGATACACTCCCTAATCCAGCTGCTGACTGGAGTCACACCCCTCACCTGGCTAACTCTCCTGCTCTGGGAATGAGGACAACAGAGGAGCAGGCAGTGCCTGTCCCATGTTCCTGAAAGCTGACAGGAGTTTAACACACACACTGGAGAGGTCTAAAATCAAATGCTGTCAGCAGTGACACTGACACAGCTGAGCTTGTNTGGGAACGTTGTGATGGGTTTGATCTATGGCTTCCTCAATAACTAAGGAAGTGGACATTACAAAGTATTCCACACGTGTTTTCCACGTAGCAGAAGAGGGCAGACAGGAAGGAGCTGTATCTTCCTAGTTCCGGCAAGGCTGGGGGGAGCAGGAGGAGCCTGGATGGTCAGGTCTGTTTCTGT
This sequence comes from Sakesphorus luctuosus, assembly GCA_013396695.1. Lineage (NCBI taxonomy): Eukaryota > Metazoa > Chordata > Aves > Passeriformes > Thamnophilidae > Sakesphorus > Sakesphorus luctuosus. Next base: position 268,466 of record VWZD01006502.1, read on the forward strand.
TGGTTTTCCCAGCCTGGGACGTGGTGAGATTGTATCATGCCTATTCTCTTTTCCTAAAGTCTTTAATTGTATTTGCCTGTTTCATTTGTTTTGGTTTGGGTTCATCTCCCCTTAGTTCTTGTTAACCATTCTCCCCTACCTTCTCCCTTTGTCCCCCTGGGGTGGGGCCCCACGTAGAGTGTATAAATTGCATACATAAGTGTAGATATTAAAAAATACAATTTTTTTTAATTCAGTCCAGTTTCTTATAAGTTCTTCCCTTTTCAGGTTTTTTCCCTTTGCCAGAAAAACTCTGGGGGACGGGGGGAAGGAGGAAGCAGTCCAGGGTTAGTCAAAAAACTAGGCCAACCTAATACAGAACGTTGAATGGTGTAATGGACTGTTGAAATCACTCTGAAGGCATTGGGTGGGGGGACTTTCAAGAACTGGGATCATCACCCAGCAAAGGGTACATGACTAGTCAACACCAGAGGCTCCATCAATTGAGCTGGCCCTGCCCAGTCAGAGCCCCTTCACACTGTGGATGGAGACAAAGTTCCTGTAACTCACGTGAGAGGTGTGCTGGGTAAAGCAGCCTGGGTTAACCCTGCCTTGAGCAAAAGCAAACCCATTGTGGGATTGTTTTTGCTAAGGGATCAGGTTGTACTTGGTGGGTAATGGGAGAAGATGGGGAGACTCTGTGTGTGCCTCAAGGAGGTTTAACCCTGGGGAAAAAATAATTGGTATTCTGAGTTGTTTGCTGCAGGAAACGAATCACTGGGCAAGGAATGACTGAGCTAAGCTGGTGTTGGTGCCCAGTGGCTGATTGTTCTCCTGCTCAGAGTATCCATCCTGACAGAATAAAGCCCTGAAAAACAAGAACTGCACGAGTGTGAGAGACAGATGGATATGGGTTTGATGTCATATAGTATGAAATAAGGGGTGGAGACTGTGACAGGTTTAGTTGGGCCAGGCTTTAGTTTCTCACAGTAGGCCCCATGGGTGGATACAGGGAGGGATACAGGCTCACAGTTGACTTTAACTGACCAAAGCAATATTTCACACCATATGACACCAAACCAGATATAAAAGGAGGAGGTGCCTGCTCTGTGTTTCCTGTGCCCCTGACTGTGCCAGGGAGCTGTGGCACTCACTGCTGCTGCTGTGGGGAAGGAGATGCTTTCCTGTCAGCATTACTCTTGTATGTGTGTGTGTATTGCTTTGTTTCAGTTTTATTTCTTCTTTTCCGTGTAAATATAATCTGCCTCACTGTAAATTGCAGCTTGGTGGGTTTTTCCTTCCCTCTCTGAGAAAGAGGGGGCTGCTGTCGACTGGGTGAATACTTGGCATTTGGCCAAGGTCAAAACTACAACAGAGGCAAACCTTTGTAAGCTCTGTTACTACTACAAACCATGATGATCCGAAGAAATTAAACTAATTCATTAATACTTACTTAAAAACATTCCTACCAGAGTTTATCAGCAAATATACAACTATAACTATTCTGCAGACACAATACCTGAAAATAATGGCACAATGCCTCTTACAGCCTCAGATGAGAGCATTTGGTTGCTAGAAAGGCAACAGTTTTATTACTACCACTACTTCTAATATACACAGGACATATGATTCCTAATAAAAATGCAAAGATGCACTCCAAAATGAACAAGAGGGACTGCCACTTTTTATTTTATTGTTATTATTTACTTGCACTGTGCAGACAATTCAGGATCTCAGGGACTGCACGTTTACTTGGCCTGTACGTGCCCAGGGCACCTCACTCAGGCATCGAGAGAAAGGTCAGTGCCACTTCATGCAAAAAGCTGACAGAGTTTAACAAAAACAAACTGGTTTGATACACTCCCTAATCCAGCTGCTGACTGGAGTCACACCCCTCACCTGGCTAACTCTCCTGCTCTGGGAATGAGGACAACAGAGGAGCAGGCAGTGCCTGTCCCATGTTCCTGAAAGCTGACAGGAGTTTAACACACACACTGGAGAGGTCTAAAATCAAATGCTGTCAGCAGTGACACTGACACAGCTGAGCTTGTGCTGATGATAAGGGTAAGGTTCAAACTCTTCACAGAATCACAGAATGGATTGGGTTGGAAAAGACCTCCGAGATCAGCAAGTCCAACCCTTGATCCAACCCCACTGTGATCACCAGCCCAGGGCACGGAGTGCCCTGGGCTGGTGATCACAGTAGGGTTGGATCAAGACTGGTGGATTCTCACTCAGTGCCACATCCATAGAATCACAGAATCATAGAATGGATTGGGTTGGAAAAGACCTCCGAGATCATCAAGTCCAACCCTTGGGCCAACTCCAGTCCCTTTACCAGATCATGGCACTCAGAGCCACGGCCAAGATCACCTTAAAAACCTCCAGGGATGGGGAATCCACCCCCTCTCTGGCCAGCCCATTCCAATGCCTGAGCACTCTCTCTGCAAAGAAGTTTTTTCTGCTCTCCAACTTCAATTTCCCCTGGCAGATCTTGAGCCCGTGCCCCCTTGTCCTATTGCTGAGTGCCTGGGAGAAGAGACCAACCCCCACCTGGCCAGAACTTCCCTTCAGGGAGTTCCAGACAGTGATGTCCCTTCCAAATCTATTACCCTGTGGCAGGCCCAGTACATGATTAACCAGCCCAGATACACCAAAGGTGGCCTGCAAATTCCTTAGGGATGGAGGAGGAAAGCTGGAAGGGCAGGTCATACAAACTGCCCTGGGGATGCAGACACAGCCACAAAGCTCATGCAGAAGGGTCCCGTCTTTTCAACACTGCACCCCTGAAGAATTCTGCCAGACCATGTGCAAAACTGCTGTAAGCACAAATGGGAAAAGCATTCCTAAATGCTGCACAGGACATCTTGCATGAATAAAACAAAACCAACTCCCAGAAATTAATAATTCAGAGCAAACATCAGCGCTCAGAATGTGATTAACATCATGCATGAGCCCATGTGTATGCACAAGCACATTTCCACACAGTCACATTTTACTCCCCTTCAACCACAGATGGAGAAATAGCACGTAATAAATTACAGCAAGACTTCAAAGAGAGCCATTATCTCAAATTATATAATGGGAAGAATGAAGAGTGTGTACAAGATCTGTGTGTATGAATATCCTGGGTACTGCCACAGGGATGGGAACCAAGACACTGCCAGTAGTGTTAACAAAAGTATCTGCCTTCTCATTGGCTACTTTATACATAATCCTCCCCCTCCTTTAATTTTTGGAATTAAGAGAAATTAATTCCTGCTAGTACCATAATCTACCTCACCTCCCTTTTAGCAGTAGCCATGGAGAACCAGCTGACACGGGAGCTTTTCACAGATAACCCTTAGAAAGTCCCACCAGTGGGGGATTTCCCACCATTTGAAAATGGAAGTCTTGGAATTATTTGAGGGTTTCAGGGTTTTTCTCAGCTCACTAATGGATAATCTGCCTACACAGGTCCCACATGGTTGCTTTCTTGGTGAGTCATGAACATTCTTCTATCAATGCTGCTACAATGAAATTCCTTAAAAAAGGAATTCCTGAAACACCTGATTGCAACCAGGCAACTGTACCTAATGATGCCTCCCTAAACAATAACCAGTTTAAAGGGAACCAATCTTAGCTTTCACTGCTGCACTGCAGGGGCAGCAATGGAGGCTAATTTCTGTCAGTTGGAATCCTTAATGAGCAGAGAGCCAGAAGAGTGGAGGTATTTTCAGGATAATTTATCAGAAATACGGACAATTTTTAGATGTACCAAATGTGGCCGTGAGCAACAATTTAAACCCGTCTGAATAGATGTTTTAAGTTGTATTTACCTCCACGCTTTTTGGGAGCTTCAGGTTTCATTTTAACGGTATTTCTGCTTCTAAATTCAGGCCCTTTAAAATCATCTTTGTCTTCATTCAGCACTGGCTCAGGCTGTACAACCACTGTACCTAGAATGATTTTGTTTAGAAATTGGAAACCATTACACATCCAAATGAAGTGCAAAAGGTCTGTTTAAATAAAGCCAACAAAAAAAGTGCAATCTGTTGACTAAAACTCAACAAAGTTTTGAACGCACAGATATTCACAGAAAAAGACAAAAAAAAAAGCAAAAACAAACCACCACACACTTCAAATTGTATCTGTAGGACAAAAGCCAGAGACTGAATGGGCCAAGGAGCAAGTTCTGCTCCCTCTGCCCTCCTGTGGCACATGCAGGACAGGACTGGGGGTGTGCACAGGAATTTGCAGTGCAATTCTACAAATAAAGGACTTGGGTTACATCACTTTAAACACTTAAAACCCTGTGTGTTTCTCTCTTTGCTCCCTTCCATCCAGTTTCTCTCACCTGCATTTATTTCAGCATGAAATAAATGAAAAATCAATAGAATAAAACTTGCTTTGCCTTTATCAAAATTCAGAAATTCACATTTTTACTTAAACAAACAAGTACCAATCAAAATTATGTGAGTGAAAAAACATCTTTTATATTTAAGAGGCCAGTTTTAATCCTTCTGTTGTGAGGACACTGAAAACAACCTCATATCTGAAAAAATCATTTTGAAGTGGCTGCTCTGAATACTGCTACTCATGCAGTGAACAGCAGCAATTTTGCCTGTAACTTTCATAGATGAGAAATGGAGGAGATTAATCCAACTCACACTGTAGGTACGACCTGAGGGATGTAAAGCTGATAGCATTAACTGTTTCTAAAAGGTGCTTAAAACTACATCAATGACATTTCCCCCCATCTAGAGTTAGTTCTGCCTTTCTGCACCTACTTGCTAACACAGAGCCTGAAAGACACAACTGTAACACAAAGACCTGCAGGTGACAGAGCTTGAGACTTGTACAAAACAACAGAAGGAACTGTTTTGCCAGTCCTGAGATGGTTTTACACAGATGGCTGCAGTCACCTGAACTTGGGCCACCAGCACATCCTGGTACTCCCTGGCCTGCAAAGGTGCTTGTGCCCCTCTCTGCTGTGTGTGCCCACATGGATGTGTGCATGGAAAAGCCAACAGGATCCCAGACAGGCAATTTACATGTGCATTCTGGTTAATTATTTATGCTGCCTCAATCTTGGCTAATTTGCTGAATTCAGGAACAAAAAAGACATGACTTACCTTTAGGCAAGCTTTGCATATCTACATCGTTTTCTGAGTTCTCATTGGAAACATCTTCATTTACAGTTTCATCTACAGTTTGTTCCTCATCAGATCCAACATATTTTGTTACAACTGTAGGTTTCCTGCACAGACAGAAAAAACATGCTCTGACAAACAGAACAAACTGCAGTTCAGGGAAGCCTGGAGCTATGCAAACACCATATTGCTTTTTAAACTCATTTAAGACTTTCTGAGGTGGGATGCTCCAAGTTATTACTATATATAAATTGAAGGTTAATTTTCTTGTTACGAACAGAATTCTCCCCTCCCATGTAACATAAAAAATCACAGAATCACAGAATGGATTGGGTTGGAAAAGACCTCCCAGATCATCAAGTCCAACCCTTGGGCCAACTCCACTCCCTTTACCAGATCATGGCACTCAGTGCCACGGCCAAGCTCACCTGAAAAACCTCCAGGGATGGGGAATCCACCCCCTCTCTGGGCAGCCCATTCCAATCCCTCAGCACTCTCTCTGCAAAGAAGTTTCCAGCTGTGGGATGGAGTGTGGGAATGTGAGCAGAGCTTGGATGCCATGCAGGGTGTTGGGAGAGGAGCAGGGCTGATATCTCGGAGTGGGGCCTCCACAAGGATTGGGAATTCTCCTCTGGAGCGGGGTGACCCACCCCCTGACCCCCAGGGAGGAAAAACCTCGGGATGTGCTGTGGGAATGCACCTTGTTCCAGTCGTAGCTGGAGGTTGGGAATCCGTGCAGGAGGATCACGACNGGCCTTGGTGAACCTCATCCCATTGCAATCAGCCCATCCCTCCAGCCTGTGCAGGTGCCTCTGCAGAGCCCTCCTGCCTTCCAGCAGGTCGACACTCCCTCCCAACTTCAACTCAATCCTCTCATCTAAACCATCAATAAAGATGTTAAACAGGACTGGCCCCAACACTGACCCCTGGGGAACACCACTGGTGACCAGCTGGACACAGCTCCATTCACCAGCACTCTCTGGGCCCAGCCCTCCAGCCGCTCCTAACCCAGCAGAGGGTACACCTGTCCAAGCCATGGGAATATACTAATAAAGTATTTTTGTTTCACAGCCTTGCAGTATTTCTTTGCAAAATCAAGGTTTGCTGTTGTTGTGGGTTTAGCTCAACCCAAGACAGATGTGTTTTTAAGGAAGTCACACTTCTATGAAAAAAGCCTAAATGAAACACGAGTGTCTGCTCAGAAATTTCATCCATCACTCCAGGCTGAACAGGGAACAGCAAGAGAACACACAGGCATTAACCAATCACAAAAAGCAGCTTGGCTGAAGAGATGTTTGCAAGGAAATAAAGGAAATGGAGAGCTAAATGAAAAAGCTGATTGTTGAGTAAGAGGATCAGCTGCCAGAATTCCACACAAACATAATTTCGAACTGAATCCATGAAAATGAATGAATTTACTATGTCAGGAGAGAGAGAAAAAAATAGCAAATATGGAGCAGAATTTTCAGTAGTTGGAGGCAATACATGAACTACTGCAGGGTACTGGTTTTGTATCAGGCTCAGTATGACAAACACATGAGTGAAAACACCTTTAGTGATAGGATGGAAAACAAACAGGACTAAAACCAATGTAAATGGAAGAGTTCAGCAGGACACGAGTCAGTAGATGAGGGAGAAATTAAAGCCAAACATAAAACAAACATGGCATCAAGACAAACAAAAAGGAGGCTGAAGAATATCAATCCCAGTAGACATAAACAAGAATAAACAAGAATAATCCCAACATAGAATAAACACACTTGGATATAAAGGTGAGAAGAGATACAGACTTGCAGAGAGCAGTACTAAGGCAGCAGCTGAACTGTGCATTTAGGAGAGCTCAACTCTCTGCACAGCTCACTGAGAGTTAACAAAATCCCCCAAGCACAGAACTGGAACAGCATCAGTTGAGAGCAGAGGAGGAGTTGGACTGAGCAGGTCTGCTGGTACCTGGCACACAATAACCTGCCTCCTGCAGTTCAAAGGGATGGTGAACAGTAAACTCCATACTTTGTAACTCAAAGAGGGGGAAATATTAAGCAGGAATACAGAAAATGGCAGATTCTGCACTGGACAACTCAGCACAGTTTGATGCTTCAGCCTCCCAGCAGTAAAGGACATAAAGCCTTTTTTTCCATGTGACATAATTTACATATTTGGAAGAATCCTACATGTAGAAATAGCAGAAGTGAAAGAACCCTTGTATAAACTCCTTTGTTCTGAAGATATGGGATAACCTGGTCTTTGTTAATAAAAGCCAAGCTCTGTGATCTTTACCTCTGACCCTGAGCAATGGTTTAAATTTTAAGTTTATTATGGGGCATTTGTTTCACCAGCACTTTATGGATTTACAGTGGTGGATACCAAAAATATCTGGCACAGTGCATCAACTTTTCTATAGTTTCACATACGAAAAAGTAATCTATTTCGTTTTATTTTCCAAACCAACCTTTTGGAACGGGATAATCCCAAGGATTTGGTTCTTTCTGAAGGACTACTGCCCTAGAAACAAGAAAAAAAGTAAAGGTTAATATATTTGAATACAAGGGACCTGTCAACAAAACCAGTCTCTTAACTAGAACACATCTCAGAAGTCACAAGTGCTCTTAAAAAATAGAAGAGCAGCAGGAAAAGCATTAATGAGTGACACACAAGCTCAAGAGTCATCCTGTTAAGACAACCCAAATCTGTGGAGTTCCAGATCAGGAGTGAGCAGCTTGCTGGGCATGAAGGAGCCACAGCCTTTTCCAGGGAGTCTAGAAGGCACTGGGGACATGGCCAGTGTGCCCCAGGAATTGTCCTTTCCAGGGGTTCTGGAAGGCACTGGGGACTGCCTTTTCCAAGGGTTCTGGAAGGCTGGCACCAGGGATCGCCCTTTCCAGGGGGTCTGGAAGGCACTGGGGACATGGTCATTTTGCCTCAGGGATTGCCTTTTCCAGGGGGTTCTGGAAGGCTGGCACTGGAAGGCTGGCACCAGGGATTGCCTTTTCCAGAGGGTTCTGGGAGGCACTGGGGACACGGCCAGTGTGCCCCAGGGACTGCCCTTTTCCAGGGTGTCTGGAAGGCACTGGGGATATGGCCAGTGTGCCCCAGGGACTGCCCTTTTCCAGGGGGTCTGGAAGGCACTGGGGACATGGCCAGTGTGCTCCAGGGATTGCCTTTTCCAAGGGATCTGGAAGGCTGGCACTGGGGATTGCCCTTTCCAGGGGGTTCTGGAAGGCTGGCCCTGGAGATTGTGGCCAGTGTGCCCCAGGGATTGCCTTTCCCAGGAAGTTCTGGAAGGCACTGGGGACATGGCCAGTGTGCTCCAGGGATTGCCTTTTCCAGGAGGTTCTGGAAGACACCGGGGACATGGCCAGTGTGCCCCAGGGATTGCCCTTTCCAGGGGTTCTGGAAGGCACCAGGGATTGCCTTTTCCAAAGGGTTCTGGAAGGCTGGCACTCGGGATTGCCTTTTCCAGGGGGTTCTGGAAGGCACTGGGGACATGGCCAGTGTGCCCCAGGGATTGCCTTTCCCAGGAAGTTCTGGAAGGCACTGGGGACATGGCCAGTGTGCCCCAGGGATTGCCAGCACAACACTCAGAGCTGGTACCTGGCTCAGGTGCCAGAAAGCACTGGCTGCCCTCACATGAAAACTGATTTTTCAGAGGTTTTTGCACTCGTATCACAGCCAGGGCTGTGCAGGTTAAACACCTGAATTTAGAGCAGTGAAGGCAAACTCAGGCAGGACTCTGGCACTTGTGTTCTCTGCACATCTGTTGTCAAACAGAACGTTTCCAACAGGAGAACTGTCAGTAATAACACACACCACAGGAAACATTTCTTTAATGGGTACAACATATCCTATAGAAGGAATCTGCTCATGTTTAATACAGATCCTGTATGTCCTTATTTCTTTCTCTTTTAAAAAAGAAAGAAAGGACAACTAAGTTGTCAAAGGACAACTAAGTACCCACTGTAAGCTGAGTATCACAGCCCAAGTGTAAACAGAGACTAATTCCTTTAAACCAAAAACAATATGAGCCTGTTAAAATATAATGCAAAGAACAGAACAAGGATAAATGTAGATTAACCAAATTTCTTTCTAAAGAAAAACTCACTTTGCAATATCCTCAATCTGAATCCATTTGCAGCACTTTTTATTTCCTAACAAAGATGCAGTTGCACAGCTCAGGTAAGCAAAGCCCAACTCTCTGTTAGGAACTGTGTCAGAGACATTGTTCTCATTGTTCTCTGTTGTGCACCAGAGAGACAATGAAGCTGTCCAAGTAAATTACTGTATTTCAGCAATTCAGAAATGAAAGGGGAGGAGGATAGAAACAATTGCCTGGACATGCCTAAATCAAAGTGAGTTTAAATCAAAATGCAAAATTTAATTTTACGTTTATTTTTATATATTTTACAGCTAATGTTTCTATTCAACAGACATGATGGCATTTCCAGTGTGGCTCTCACAGGATTATTTTTTACTGCAAAAGCAACAAAGTGAACTCAGCCATTCTGCACTACACATGCAACCATAAATCCTACCTCATCTCTGCTGTTCTCCATTGAGGCTGGACTTCCTTTAGGTTCTCTATTTTTACCTAAGAAAAGAAATTAAAGGAATCCACTGAAATGCAAGAAATATTAGAAGTTCTTCACACTGCACATCACATTATGTTTCACCATCCTGAATGAAGATGTCTGTGTGACTGTCAGAAACAAACTGGTGCACAACAAAACACGTTCCACTGTACAGTAAATGTTACAGAAATCATCTGGGAACCCCTTTCAGTTCAGCCCCAGAGAGGCTCAGAACAGCCTCCCCACTGGTGCAGAAATCCCGAAGCAAAGGGAGTGCAGCTGGTGCAGAAATAATACCATTAGTGCACTTTGTTCATCTCTCAGAAGTCACTTCAAGTATCTTCTCTTACACACACTGACGTTGGAAGGAAAGCATCAGATCTGGGTCCGTGGAACCACAAAAACCACACTGGATGCAGGGGGTGACTGAGAACTCCCATTTCTCTGTCCTTGGAACTGTGCAATAAAGCCAACAAAAATAGATACTGTTTTCCTGTGTTAAGGTGTCCTAACATCTTATTGTTTCAATAGACTCAATAAAAGGCTGTTTAAGAATTGATATCATCTGGGAAAATCCCAAGTGATCAATAAAGTCTTGCCAAAGTTTAAGAGCTAAAATTCATGTCACCTAAAAAATCCACTGCGCAGGCTCGAAGGGCACACCCATATGGGGAGAGCCCTTCCCAAATCTTCGTTCGCGAAGGTTGGCCATTATTAGGACCTATGAAGGAGAAGCAGCATCCTGAGAGAAAAGAACTGGCTATTTTGTGACTGCATATAAGTTTGATGTTGTTTTATGTACATCATTGTTGTAGTTTGGAATTATTATGTAAATTCTCTCCCCTGCCACTAATAGCCCATGCCATTAGTTAACAAAAAGAAGTAGTTAACTGCTACTGAAATTCTGGGCGGAAAAATGAAAATTTCCCAGCCACACACGATTGACATTTGCACCCAGATAAAAGGTGGCAGCCTTGGGCTCTCAGCTGCCAATGATGTGGTGCTGTAAACACTAGAAAAACAGCAATGGCTTTCTCTCCTGGCACCTTTGGCCTGGGAGGAAATAAAGCCCAAAGACCTGCAACCTCTCAGCACTTGTTCCCATCCACCAGTCCTGTAACGGAAGGGAATGTTTTGTTCAGGGATTCAGTATTTGTAAGGAGCTGCTCCAAAGGCTTCAGAACAGCAGGATTTTAAGGAAGTGAAACTACAGGATACACAGGAAAATTATTTGTGATTTTAGCATAAGACTACCAGCACTGCAACTTACTTATCCTTGAAGTTCAGTGTGGGGAAAAACAATTTTCTTCTACACTTTGAAAAAACTTAATCACTTTGATTGGAGAATTTAATTCTGTGCTGAATTGTTTCACTAACTTGTAGTAAAAATTATCCAGGAGGGAATAAAAAATGGAAGCAGAAAACACTTCAGGCCCTTTAAAACACCTGGAATTTCTTCTCTATAATACTGATAACTCTCTAGAATTACTGATATTTCTGTGTTCCAAGGAAAAGGCTGGGATTTGTAAGGAAGGTGACATTTCTTCTGGAGATGAGATGCTGCCCATCTTCACTCCTGAGCACTTTGGGCAAGTGATAAACCCACAGAAAACACCAAACTGCTTCCTGTTTTAATTGGCCTCTGTGTGTGGCTGGGACATGTTCAACCCTCCTGAGCCACAGCACCATCATCTCCCTCCTCACAACACTCTGCCCAGCAATTCCCAGACCTCCCAAACGCTGGAACAACCCAAGATGCATCCCTGAATAAACCTGATTGGGCCCCAATCACATCCCCATCTCGTGTTTGTAACAACACCCCGTGGATTACAAGCAAAGCAGGTACAAAAGACACCGCCAGTACCCACAGAACACTGAGGGGAGGCAAATTTACACAGTTAATGCTGATATTTCTTAATATCTAAGTGTTTAATCTTTATTTTTCAGCTTCAGTATATCCTTTTGGATGTCAAAGCCACAAATGAAACGTGATTTGCAAGTGTACCCATGTCAAAGACAATCTGCATTTGACAGCAAGGAACCAAATTCTGCCTTTTAACTGTACAGGATAAAGGCACAGATTTCTTTTTCCCAGGGTGCTCCTCAGCAACATTTCCTGTCATGGGTTCCCCTGGGTGGGCCTAACTTTGGGTTTTTGAAGTTCAGCCTAGGCCTGGAGCTGTCAGCTGACTCGAGCTGGGCTGAGCTGACAGCTGAACTTCTCCTGGCCAATAGTGGTTTATTCCATACCATATCACACATCATTTCCCAGGGCAGCAGAATCAGTGTGGGAGTGGCTTGGGCAGTCACCCCACAGCATTCTGGCTGAGAGGACACACACATGGGGCAGACCCAGGAGAGATGGGCAGGACCAGGCCCAGCACTGGCCCAGCACTTGTTTTGGGAAGTAAAATGTTTGTTGTGGGTTCTTCTCTCTCTGCTCGGGTCTGGCTCTCTGGGGACTGAGTCCTTTAAGATAATTTGGGGTTGAAATAGTGAGATTTGTGTGTGTGCTGAGAAGTGAGAAATTGTTCCTTGCTGTTTCTAACTTGTGTGAGTGTATATTTGTACTTTCTTCTAATTGTCTCTTTCCTTCTGTAAAAATATATGTAGTTTTAGCATAAACGTGGCTTGAAGATTTTTTATTCCCTTCCCCTTTCTTTTCCTCCCTCTCCTCAGTGTTGGGAGGGAGGCTCTGACCCTGTACACAGAGGGCTGGCAGTTTGCCAGCTCAAACCAAGACATTTCCCTTTGAGATGCACCCACAGCACAGTTTATTTGCCTGTTCTGCTTTGGTATCCCAGCAGGAATTCCCTTCCCCTGTGTCAGCAGCTCAGTTTGGGGCTGACAGGAGGAGGGGAGGCCACAGGCTCAGAGTCCCTCAAAACAAAACATTAGAAAACCAAAACAGCACCTCAGAAAACCCAGAAACACTTCACTCAGGACAACAGGAGTTTGAAAATAAACTCCCCAGCACAGCCAGCACACTCTCAGTGCCCTGGACTCCACCACTCCAGCACAACCTTTAGCTCATTGAGCAGCAGAGACTGAAAGTTTTGGCACCTGCATCCAGCCTGAGAAACAGTTTAACCAGTTACATTTGGAGTTTATTCAGTACTGATAATAATAATACTGATTTTATTCAGTATTGATATGAAATAATTTCACTTTCCATCACTGTAACCAAAACAGTGACTAAAATTTGCTACCTATTTCTAACTTGTAAGTAAAAATTTCTAATAACAACTGTGGCCCAGTGTCAGACTCCAGGTTTTCCAAAGTCCTATTGCCTTTTCAGATGTTTCCAGATTACATGTAGAAATCTTTCTGAAATAACTATGAGAGCACAATCCCCAGGGCTACAAGCACTGCAAAGCCTTGGCTGCAGCACAGGAACCTGGTACCCACCAAGCCCAACTTCACTGAGTGTATATTTGATTTCAGGCTTTAAGAGATTTGGCCCAAACAGACCCTTGAAAAGCCTTTGGGTTTCTCATACCCTGAGTTCACTTCCAGAGAAAAAACCACACAATTTTCTCTGAGAGATTTCCTATAATTTGGTGAGAAAACAGGTTTTTATTTGGTGAGAAAACAGCCTTTTTAGCAAAACGGGGTTTACAGAAATAAAACATAGACATTGAAAGTAAAAAAATCAAGCCATAAAAGGTGTTTTTACCTATGGATTTGTTTTTAGATAATGCTGGAGGAGAGTTTGTGTCCTCAGACTCTTCTGATGAGTGAGCCAAGAAATCATGGAGTTTCTGTACCAATGTATTCAACTTGCTTTCACTGTCAAAACACAAGGAATACTTCGAGTTACTCACAGATCTCACTCTAATTTACCAAGCTTGAAAGAAATTATGCTTAATCTCAATTAATGCACACCTACATGAGATTCAAACATTTGTTTCTGCCAAAGGATATCAAAGAAAATACAACACATATTTTTTTAAACCCAGAGTAAACCAGTAGGTGCACTCATTGACAAAAAAGCACCAAGGACTCTGTTAATAATAACATGTCTATTTTAAATAATTTTGTCTGTTTACAATTACTGACAGAATTCAAGTGGTAATGCTGCTATGCCAGGACAACAGTGAAAAACTAATTTAAGATTCTACTTTGTCAGGAACCAGGCAGGAAAAAACAATAAAACCTTGGGTTTATTACCAAAAATGTTACATTTGGGGATACAAAACACTAAAACTGACAGCAGTTTCACCCACAACCTTAGAAAAAAAATCAGGTGTTGAGTGTGGCAGAGCAACATCCTCATGCAAGATTTTTATTATAGAACAATGTCTACATAAACCTGCTGTGTCAGGTGTTAATTTTGCCAAAAGTCAACCACACAGGACCAGATAGAATCATAGAATGGATTGGGTTGGAAAAGACCTCCGAGATCATCAAGTCCAACCCTTGGGCCAGCTCCAGTCCCTTTACCAGATCATGGCACTCAGTGCCACGGCCAAGCTCACCTGAAAAACCTCCAGGGATGGGGAATCCACCCCCTCTCTGGGCAGCCCATTCCAATCCCTCAGCACTCTCTCTGCAAAGAAGTTTTTTCTCATCTCCAACTTCAATTTCCCCTGGCAGAGCTTGAGCCCCCCGTGCCCCCTTGTCCTATTGCTGAGTGCCTGGGAGAAGAGACCAACCCCCACCTGGCCACAACTTCCCTGATGTGGCACTTCCAGACAGTGCTGAGGTCACCTCTCAGCCTCCTCTTCTCCAGCACAAACACCCCCAGCTCCCTCAGCCTCTCCCCACACCACTTGTGCTCCACTCCCTTCTCCAGCCTCGTTGCTCTTCTCTGGCCCCGCTCCAGCCCCTCAATCTCTTGCCTCAACTGAGGGGCCCAGAACTCAACACAACACTCCAGGTGTGGCCTCCCCAGTGCTGAGTCCAGGGGAAGGCTCACTGCCCTGGGCCTGCTGCCACACCATTGCTGAGCCAGGCCAGGATGCCATTGGCCTTCTTGCCCACCTGGGCACACACTGCTGCCTCATCTTCAGCCTCCTGTCAATCCAACCCCCAGCTCCCTTTCCCCCTGTCCCTCTCCAGCCACTCTGTGCCCACCCTGTGCTGCTGCAGGGGGTTGGTGTGGCCATGGGGTTGAGGTCCCCACTCAGCTGGTTGCCCCTCTCAATGCTCTGGAACCTGCCCAGGGCTGACTCATCCTGCCTTATCAGCTGCCCCACATGGCTGTGTCCCACTGCTGGCCCACCCTGCCCCTGGGAAGGGAGCTCAGCCAAGGGACACACCACCCCGCTCTGTCTGCCCAGGAACTGCAAAACAATCCTCCAACAGCAACAAGAAATCACATTTTCTGTCCCTGTTTTACAGGTCAGGCCATAGAGGCTTGTGAGTATTTATTGGGAGCTCAACCCACTCACCTTTACCACCTCTGAACACATCAATTTATTACCTTCTGACTTTCAATTTGATCGAGTTCTTTGGAGTAATTTGTAGTTAGAATAGTGGGATTTGTGTTCACTGGGGAGTGGGGAGTTACTCCTTGTTATTTCTAACTTGTGTAAGTGTGTGTTATATTGTAGTTTGCTTTTAATTTTCTCTTTTCCCTATAAATATATAGAGTTAGTTTAAGTATAAACTGGTTTGAATTTCTAGGTGTTTTTCCTTTCTCACTTTTCTTGGCCAGGGGGAGGAAAGCTTGGAGTCTGTATTGGGCACTTGGCATTTTGCCAGCTCAGCCCAAGACAAACTGTTATTGCTAAAAACGTGCTAAAAACACCCCTTGTTTTCTAAGCAGGACGTGAGAGAGCAATGAGTGAAAGGGGATCCCCACACCAATGCAAATCACTGTTTCAACCACACATAAACAGCATAAAACACCCATTTAAAAGAAATAATCAGCAATTTCTTTTAATCTTCTGAAGTACTCAAAATAAAACAAAGTATCACGTTAATGGAAAGATTTTCTGCATGAGCAAAGGGCACTTTCCTTTCAAGGCTAAACGTGTGCCATCGATCACTTGAGCAACTTCCATGGAGTGTAACAAAGCTGTTCAACTCTCAAGTGTGTCTTAATTTTCTTCTCAATCTGCCCAGTCTTTCCCTGCACAACTGCCAGTCCCTGAACTTCCTCATGGATGGAGGGAGGGCACACTTGGAAAACATCACAGACACTGACAATGGCACGTGCAGCTCTAACAGCCTCCCTGCTCTCCTTCAGAAAGGAGATTTAATGACAATTTACACACATTAAGTTAAAAAAAAATTAGAGTTGTTCAGAATTATTTGATACTAAAAGCATATAAAGAGATTTTATCTCCACTCCAGATAGTCTGAAGAAAGAAAACACATTAAGAATGGCCAAAAGAAAGGACGTTTTTGGTAGTAAAAACCAAAAAAAGAAAAAAAAAAAGGCACATGTGGAATTCTGTTCATGGATTGGGTTGGAAAAGACCTCCAAGATCATCAAATCCAACCCTTGATCCAACCCCACTGTGATCACCAGCCCAGGGCACGGAGTGCCCTGGGCTGGTGATCACAGTAGGGTTGGATCAAGACGTGGTGGATTCTCACTCAAGGGTTGGATCAAGACATGGATTCTCACTCAAGGGTTGGATCAAGACGTGGTGGATTCTCACTCAGTGCCACATCCATAGAATGACAGAATCATAGAATGGATATAAATGAATACTAAAAAGTCTTCTTAACTTGCATTTCCTCCTGATTAATCATCATCCTGTACCATGAGGCTGCATTAAGGAATACCAGGTCAACTCTAGGAAAGGTGTGACACTTGGAATACTTTACCAGAGAGAAATGTTTATTTAGGGCAGTGCCTTACCTGGATTTGTACAGAAGTGATTTTATGTCATGTATTTATACTTGAGAGCAATAATCTCTTTTTTTTAAAGCTCCTACAGCAAAATCCTTATTGTTTGCACCACAGACACTCCCTATTCAATTGATCA
The DNA here is from genome assembly GCA_013396695.1 of Sakesphorus luctuosus. Taxonomy (NCBI): domain Eukaryota; kingdom Metazoa; phylum Chordata; class Aves; order Passeriformes; family Thamnophilidae; genus Sakesphorus; species Sakesphorus luctuosus. The sequence goes on from VWZD01006502.1 coordinate 285,083, forward strand.
CAATCCATATTTTAAACACAGCCTGGATTTAAAAAAAAAACCACAGAAGCCTGAGAATGTAGGGCCGTGTCAGCAGCACCACTGAGGCAGCAGGAACAATCCTCACTGCTGCTTCCAGACTAAGCAAAAGGCTTCACCATCAGTCTGGAGCTATTTCAACACTGCTCAGCCTAATTAAAACAGGAATAAAAGGGAAGGTGCCCTGCTATTATTGGCTTGGCCATGAACCTGATTTGTGACCTTGGAAAACGATCTTGTAAGAATTCATTTCTTACCCACATTCAGAGCAAGTGCTGTAAAATCAAACAATAAATGTCTGGCCTTTAACAGGGCAAGGGAAAGGTCCGCAGTGGGCAAGTCACCTCAAGGGCTCAATGAGTCTATTAGAATAAAGAACCAGACAGGTGGTTCCCTGACCCAGACACAACACACTCTGCTCAGTGTGGCTGCTGCCCACTGTCCCCTTGTATGTTCTGCCTGCACTGGGTCTGTGTGGCAGTGTTGGGTAGGGGGTACAGGGGGACAGACTCTGTGAGAAGGTGCCAGAAGCTCCCCCAAGTCCAACAGAGGCAGTCCCTGTGCTGGCCAGGGCCGAGCTCACCAGCAGTGCTGGCAGTGCCTCTGGGTAAGGTACTGAGGAAGGTGAAAACCCACCTCCCAACAGCAGCTGGGAGAGAGGAGTGGGAGGATGGGAGAACAACAGCCCTGCAGACACCCAGGGAGGGGAAAAGGAGGGGAGGGGGCTCTGGGGCAGATTGCCCTGCAGCCCCCGGGGGTCCAGGGGTGGTAAAGGTTCAAACACAGCAAGGTGGGGTTGGGAGGAGCCCCCCCAGAGAATTTTTCTCACCCTACCAACACAAAAGGCTCAGGCTTGGAGTGCCAGGACTGAGGACAAGGGATGGCTGATGACCTTCAGATTCCAGCTGAATGGTAGGGTGGAGGTGAGAAACAGACCCCCAGCACCTGGGGGTGGGGAGAGGTTATTTCCCTGTGTGCAGGCTTGACTTTTGGGGCTTTTCCTTGGGCAGCTGCAGAAAAGGAGCCGCTGTTGGCTGGTGAGAGCTCCTTTTCTGGCTCTGTTCTTTGCTCTGCCCCCTCCATCTCTGGCACCCTGAGCTTCGGAGAGAGAGAGAAGAGTCACAGCTGCTTTCAGGACACACGGCAGACTTTTTGTTTCTTCCTGGGGACCAACTTGGACTGCAAGGAGATTCCTGGGAATTATCACCATTCCTCCACTCCCAGCTTTTCCTTCTTCGTTTGGAACAGAGGACAAGGAGAGAGAGAGGACTGGCCATTTTAGCAGGAAAGCTGGACCCACTGGATTGTGCTGTGAAACTGAATAAAACCCTTGGTATTGCACAGTTTCTATCTACTTTCTTCAGACTTTCTTCAAAAATGTAGGTGGAGAATCTCCCAGTTATTGTCAACATCTGGAAGAACAGTTTGAAATCAGTATTTTCTCTAAACAAATAAATTTTCCACTCTTCCACAGGATCCCACCAACTTTTACTCAAAACAAGTGCCCCTCATCTGAATTCCAAGTGGCTCCTGAAAGTCAGTGAGACAGTTTGATCCAAATGTTGACAAACAGGCTTTTCTTAAGTACCTGCCTTCCTTATGTTCAATTCTTTTATCAGATTTTTCTGTGTCTAAACTTTTAAAATCATTCAAGGACACAAGTTTTTTAATTCATGTTTACAGTTGCTCCAAGTTAAGTCACAGCAATTTTTCACTTTTGAAGCTGAAATTAAATACTGCAGAACAACCATTAAGAGGACAAAATTAACCAATCCTTAGGAAAAATAATTAAAGAAAAATGAAACCAGATGTGCTGTTCAACTGCTGGCCTGTGGGCTGCCATCCTGTGCCTGAGACTCTGTCCCTCTGCAAACAGCAGAGACCCATCAGCAAGAGACCAACTATGTGAATTAAGATGCTGGGAACACACAGGACCTGTCCCTTCACATAACCAGGCCAGTATCATGTTACCTAAAAATCTGCATAAAAGTTTCTCCTGATGAGAAGGAAAGGGTTGGGCTTCCCCCCATCCAAAGATTTCAGTTACACAGTACATAGTTACATCATATAAAACATGTCAGTATTGTGGCTGAACACACTTGAACGAAACAGGTTAAAGCTGTTGGAATTGACAGGAAGCTCAAGAGGAGCCAAGAGTGTGCCCAGGTGGGCAAGAAGGCCAATGAGATCCTGGCCTGGATCCAAACTAGCGTGGCCAGCAGGCCCAGGGCAGTGACCCTTCCCCTGGACTCTGCCTTGGGGAGGCCACACCTGGAGTGTTGTGTTGAGTTGTGGGCCCCTCAGTTGAGGAAAGAGATTGAGGGGCTGGAGCGGGGCCAGAGAAGAGCAACGAGGCTGGAGAAGGGAGTGGAGCACAAGTGCTGTGGGGAGAGGCTGAGGGAGCTGGGGGTGTTTGTGCTGGAGAAGAGGAGGCTGAGAGGTGACCTCAGCACTGTCTGGAAGTGCCNACCCAATTGATTCTATGATTCTGTCATTCTGTGGATGTGGCACTGAGTGAGAATCCACCATGTCTTGATCCAGCCCTACTGTGAGAATCCACGTCTTGATCCAACCCCACTGTCATCACCAGCCCAGGGCACGGAGTGCCCTGGGCTGGTGATCACAGTGGGGTTGGATCAAGGGTTGGACTTGATGATCTCAGAGGTCTCTTCCAACCCAAACCATTCTATGATCACTTGATCCCAGTGCTGTTGTTTTTTTAACTCAATAATGGTTTCCCAAAGGCAAAGCAACGTGGCACTGCAAAGCCCAGATCAAATTAATATTTTGGACCTTATTTAGACTGATATACCAATTATGCCCAAACAAGTGAGGTTGTACAATCAAGACTCACACAACCTGTGTTGGCATCACCCAGCCCTGCTGGCAAAGGACACAAAACCTCCTTTGCCCACACCTGGTGCCCTCCACACCCTCAGCTCTCTCCCTGCTCCTTCACACTCCAGGCAAGGATCTGCCCTGACTGGTGCACAGCAGCTGATTCCCATGGGAAGCAGCCATGTCTGCTCCTGAATCCAAACATTTCCCCACTGCAGCTCCCCCTTCCCCAGCAGGAATGCTCCTGCAGGCAGAGGGGATGTCACTCTGGGCTGGCAGGGACTAGAGATGGGCAGGTGAGACAGCACCAACCCACCACAGAGTCCTTCAGGCTGGAAGGGACTCTGCAGAGCTCAGCCCTTCAGCACAGGCAGATCTGGGAGGTCAGCCAGGAAAATGCCCAGCCAGACTCCCAGTGCCACAGGCAGAGGCTGCACAGCTCTGTGGGGACCTGCCTGTAGTAGTTTTGGCTCTAGTCAGCATAGGTCCCCATTTAGGCCTCAGTTTTCAGCAGGCCTCAAAGGACGTGACGCAGATTAGAGGGGACAGGTATCATCTGACTTAAGCAGCCAAAGAGGTATTTCATATCATCTGACAGCATTAGGAAGCGTCGAGGAGTATAACAAGCCAGGGGGGAGGAGTTTCTGCCTTTTCAGTCCATGCTTCGGACCAGGAGGGTTCCTACTCCCTGACTGCTGATATCAGGCCCTGCTGCTGGTCTGCATGGCTGTTTACCTGGGGAAGTGAGCATATTCCTGTTAATTCCTTTTTCCCTCCTGCTGGGAGGTTTCCTTTGGGGAGGAGGTTTGGTTGGTTCAGAATTCTGCTTGTTAGCTGGGGCGACCTCGGTGAGCCTGTTGTTGTTTCCTGTCACTGTGTGCTATTTCATAGTTGGTGTTAAGCTTTCCACTTCTCTATATAAATATAAGAACTTCACCATGTCCAAAGCCTCATTTCTGTTTTTCTCCCTCACTCTCCTTCTCTGGCAGTGGACCTTTTGACTGGGTACCAGGCAGTTGGCATTTTGCCAGCTTAAACTGTAACACTGCCCCAGTGCTGGACCATCACCAAAGAGCTCAGAGGGAGCTGCACCACACTGAGCTCAGGCAATCAGGGACACCAGAAAATACTGGAATAGGAAAGCTCTGACTGGAAAGAGATGGAGATCCAGCACTTCAGAGTCAGACTGTGCTGAGGACTCTGTTAACACACACTCATTACTTTACTTTGTTTAGAACCCACCTGAAATCCATAGGGGCTTAATCAAAGGATACCTGAAGACACTCGGTGATGTGGATGAAGTAACTCTGGAGCTTAAGGACAGCACAGCAGGCTCAGACCAGTAAACAGAATTACCTTCCTCCAGACACACCAGGGGAATGAGAAAACAGTTCCAAGTCACTGAGAGACCCTTTCCTCTGTTCAGGGAAGATTGCACAATTCCTTTTTGTTGACATCATGCTTCTCTAAGAAGTGAAAATTAACCTTCATTTTTAACCTGCTTCTTTAACGGGATCTTAAACCCAGACAGACACAAAAACATCATCACAAACACAAAACTAAGACAGACAACCTCACTGTTAGGTTGGCTCAACACCACACACAAGTGTAAGGTCAATGCTGAAACAACCTGCAAGGTGGAAAAGACTGAAGTCACCACCTGAAAATCTAAACACAGAATTTCCACCTTTACAAAAATCATGACAAATTGTACACCTGACCATACTAAGGAAGCTCAGACCAGCACATACAAATAGAATCACAGAATCATAGAAGGGATTGGGTTGGAAAAGACCTCTGAGACCATCAAGTCCAACCCTTGGGCCAACTCCAGTCCCGTCACCAGATCATGGCACTCAGTGCCACGGCCAAGCTCAGCTGAAAAACCTCCAGGGATGGGGAATCCACCCCCTCTCTGGGCAGCCCATTCCAATCCCTCAGCACTCTCTCTGAAAAGAAGTTTTTTCTCATCTCCAACTTCAATTTCCCCTGGCAGAGCTTGAGCCCCTCGTGCCCCCTTGTCCTATTGCTGAGTGCCTGGGAGAAGAGACCAACCCCCACCTGGCCACAACTTCCCTTCAGGCACTTCCAGACAGTGCTGAGGTCACCTCTCAGCCTCCTCTTCTCCAGCACAAACACCCCCAGCTCCCTCAGCCTCTCCCCACAGCACTTGTGCTCCACTCCCTTCTCCAGCCTCGTTGCTCTTCTCTGGCCCCGCTCCAGCCAGTGAAATACCCACCAGAGCTGTATTTAAATGCTTAAACACTCAGCAAAGGGAGTGAAGGGCCCCATGTCCAACACCATCAGGCCCCCAACCTAAAACTGCCTTTGGCTTCACTTTTCTTCTGCTCCTGCAGTTGGTCACAGGTTCCCAACGAGACATCCTGCAGTACAAACTCTGCCTGGGAATTAAAGCCTGTCCTGCAGCTCCCCCAGACATTCCCAATCCTCCTTCCCACAGGATTTAAGGGTTGTAGCCCATGTGAAGCTTAGTTTTTTATTTTACAAGATTAAAGCCATCTCAGTTTCCCCATTTACTGCCTAGTTGTGCTTCACCTGATGGATGTATTTGCCCACCAAGGCCTCTCTGGGCTGAGCCTGTTAAAAACCCACAGTCAGAGCTACTCACACAGAAATTTCTACAACTGCAGCTTTTGGATTTGCAAATAAACTGCTTAAATAGCACCAAAGTTGCCACTGGTCAGCAACCTGTGTAACCAAGCTCTTGATTTTTTTCAAGGTTTCGGAAAAAGAAAGAAAAAAATCAACACCAATTAATCCCTCCTCCATCTTGAATGATAACTGGATTTTATCACAGACTATGAAAGTTTAATTCTTCTCCTTTGGTAAATCAGGGCACTTTCCCTCTTTTGCAGTCAGTATAAAACCTTCCATTCTATTTGCCACTGAATTCCTCCAGTCTCTGGTTTCCCCTCTCCCCACAGTACTGGCACAACCTGGCACTGCCCCAGCCAGAACTGATCCCTTTTCCCAATCCCCTGCAGGCCCAGGCTGAGCTCCAGCAACCCCGAAGTGATTCCAGGAGGCTCAGCACCATCCCCAGGCCTTGCCTTGATCAAGGACACTTGGAATGATTGGAGTGACCAAATTTAACTTTGTCACAGCCCACAGACATTTGTTTTATGGTGAGCACAGCCCACCTGAGCTTTGGTTTGGTGAGGCAGAGCCAGGTAAAAAGCACAACCTTTCCACCCTCCAAGCAGAGGGTGCAGGAGTTCAGCTGTGGGAGAACTGGGAATTTCAGGTTTCCACAATTCAGGTCACCTTATTGCAGAATTCATAACACACATCCCTGTCACAGCAAATTATTCCACAGAAAATGAAGGTACTTTCAGTTGAGCCCTGCAGAAACCCTGACACAGCTCACAAAGCCCTGACAGACAGAAACAACAAAGTCACTGCAGCCTCTCAGAGAACTCAGTCCAAGTGGTGCAAACGTTGGTTCTGGGGCACACCTGGCACAGAAGACAACACAGATTTGCTTTTCGAATCACAGAATCATAGAATGGATTGGGTTGGAAAAGACCTCCCAGATCATCAAGTCCAACCCTTGGGCCAACTCCACTCCCTTTACCACATCATGGCACTCAGTGCCATGGCCAAGCTCAGCTGAAAAACCTCCAGGGATGGGGAATCCACCCCCTCTCTGGCCAGCCCATTCCAATGCCTCAGCACTCTCTCTGCAAAGAAGTTTTTTCTGCTCTCCAACTTCAATTTCCCCTGGCAGAGCTTGAGCCCCCCGTGCCCCCTTGTCCTATTGCTGAGTGCCTGGGAGAAGAGACCAACCCCCACCTGGCCACAACTTCCCTTCAGGCACTTCCAGACAGTGCTGAGGTCACCTCTCAGCCTCCTCTTCTCCAGCACAAACACCCCCAGCTCCCTCAGCCTCTCCCCACAGCACTTGTGCTCCACTCCCTTCTCCAGCCTCGTTGCTCTTCTCTGGCCCCGCTCCAGCCCCTCAATCTCTTGCCTCAACTCAGGGGCCCAGAACTGAACACAACACTCCAGGTGTGGCCTCCCCAAGGCAGAGTCCAGGGGAAGGCTCACTGCCCTGGGCCTGCTGGCCACGCTAGTTTTGATCCAGGCCAGGATCCCATTGGCCTTCTTGGCCATCTGGGCACACTCTTGGCTCCTGTTGAGCTTCCTGTCCCTCAGTCCCCCCAGGTCCCTTTCCCCCTGTCCCTCTCCAGCCACTCTGTGCCCACCCTGTGCTGCTGCAGGGGTTGGTGTGGGTTTTTTTGGGGGAAGAGTCAAGGACTCCCCCTGTGCCACCCCAGGGCAGTGTGCAGGGCAGGGACTCTCAGTGTCCCTGCGGGGAGTACAGAGGGTCGGGACTGACCCACTGCCAATGTTATTGTGGCATCACATCAGACACCCCAAACAATCTGTAACATCACTCACAACAGACAGCCAGAACTGACTCAAACATGCAGAAAATTCAACAAAAACCTTCAGACCAAGTGACCAACATCACACTGGGAGTTGAAAAGTTTGAATAAAAAAATAGAGCAAATTTTGTTTTGCCAACTTTAAAAATCTGCAATCCTTACACTGACTACCTGAAAGTTCAAGTGAGTAAAATTCCAAAGTTTTCTTTTTTCTATTGCCATGCTTATTTTGTACAATGTATGGGAATGGGCTAAGTCACTGTGACAAAGCTTTCTTCACTTTAAAACAAAAAAGGACTAAATCCCCAAGGGTCTGGGACACAAATTGTAGAGAAATCTTTATAAACATCTACAGAGGCAGCAGTTTTTTTAAAGTTTCTTAGTAAGTTACTCCAGTTTTCATCATTCTAAATCTTGTATCCTGGAAGACTCCTAAGATTTTAATATTAAATAAAAATATTCCTTATTACAAAAGTTTAAAACTTCATCAACAGCACAGTGACTGTTTCTCTTTTAAACAGTGCAAGTCTGGACTCCACAAGTGCTGAGAACAGATTGTTCTATCCACATTTAATTTCTGCACACCTTCCAAAGGATCTGAACAATCCCCTGGTACTTTATTTGTACAGGTGAGCAGGGGATGGANTATTAAATAAAAATATTCCTTATTACAAAAGTTTAAAACTTCATCAACAGCACAGTGACTGTTTCTCTTTTAAACAGTGCAAGTCTGGACTCCACAAGTGCTGAGAACAGATTGTTCTATCCACATTTAATTTTTGCACACCTTCCAAAGGATCTGAACAATCCCCTGGTACTTTATTTGTACAGGTGAGCAGGGGATGGA
>VWZD01006503.1:6086-18127 GCA_013396695.1 Sakesphorus luctuosus
AAAGAAAGAAAGAAAGAAAGAAAGAAAGAAAGAAAAAGAAAGAAAGAAAGGTTTTCTCTAGTGATTGTTATGGGTGACCAGGTGATGTAGACACCTTTATCATAGCTCCCTAAAGCTGTATGTAATGGAATCCTAACAGAGAGCTGTCAGGATGTTTCCAAGTTCACAGGAAATGTCTTGCAAAGGCAATTCAGTGCAGGTCCCTCAGGTCTCATTTGTAGAAATTCTTTCCTGACTAAAAGAATTGTACTGATAATCTATAAATATAACATTTATGGGGTTTGTAGGGGAATTACTAAAGTTGTATTGCTGGGAGGTAAAAGAAGGCTTTCTATGATTTTATGGTCACTTGAGTTTCTTTGTTTCTTTCATGTAATTATTTTTATATCTCAGATTAGTCATCAAGTCACTGGTTTCCCTATTAATTGATCAAATTAAATTTATTTTTTTTAATATTTGAAATAAAATAAGTAAAAACTACAAGTCTTAAAAAACACTCATGATATAACCTCTTGAAACTTATTTTGAAATTTTTGTCTTATTAATGAATCAAAGTTTCTAGAATTCTTTGTCTTTATTTACCATCATAAAATTTCCTTTCTATACTAATTATCTACAATATTTATCATCTGCTTAAAAAATTTCTATTTATGGTGTTTCCTAACTATATTTGAGAAACATGGATTGTGAATATCTCTATTAAGTCTGCATTTGCCTTTCATTTGCAAATAGAGGAAAATAAGTAGTTTATCAAAATCCAAGTGCTACTTTAGGTTAATGCTGTAGTGGGTTTTGATCAAGTGTAATAATTTTTGTTTATATACACTGAGTGCATAATAATTTAAAACAAATATTTATTATCTGATTTGCCCAATGGCCCAATGACCTAGAAAACAAAGAATGAGCACCATGATTTTATGAGATTCCTCTTCAAATATAAAGTATTTGGAAGACAGACTTTATTTATTACTGGAATTTTGTTCTTTATAGTACTTTGTGTGCTGGACCAAAACTTTAAATATTGAATATAATTTATTCTAAAAATAAATTCTGGCAAAATACCTTTTGTGAATACACTACAGCATATATTGCTTTGAAATTATAATCTGAGTTAAATATTTAAGGCTTGCTCAGTGTATAAAGCTCAACTAAAATGTTAAACTTGTCTTAACTCATGTGACTCATAAGGGTAATGAAACCCAATATTTTTATTGAAGCTTTTAAGTGTCTTAATATCTTCATCCCAAGCAGTTGGCAGATTTGGAGAGAAGTAATACATATATCCTTTATACATATATATATATATTACAAAAAATATGCCTCCAAGTTTTTATAGGTATATATCTATAGCTACCTCTAAATTCATCTTCTGTCTCTTTGTGCTACATTTCATGTGGCTGGATAAGATGTAGTATTTGTTTCTAGTTTAAGCATTATGAAAAATGGAAAATAGAACATTCCATTAAAAAAATAATCACAAGAAAAAAAATTGTGACAGAAACAGGATAAATGATAGTAATGTTACTAAAAAGCCTGCAAGCCTATGACCATATATTTAAATGAATTCTCCACACCAGGACACATAAATAACAAATTATTAGAATGTATGTCTTTATTAGAAATTATATTGTTTTCTCATTTTCACATATTATAATCCAGACTACCTTTGCAGTGAATTTGTAATTTATCTCATTTGCCTACCAGGCAAACCATGCATTTATACTTACAATTTTGTAACTGTATGACTAATGCGGGCAAGATCAGAAAGAAAAAGAACATATAGATAAAAGATAAGTCCATACACAGAGGAAAAGTGTATAAAGGATTTTTTTCCTCGTCTTTGTACAGGAGTGCATTTCTTACTTTTCAGTGCAGTTCCCTGGCTCAGAACAGGTGAGGAAAAGTGAGCCAATCAAAGCTGATAGGAAAAAAATACACCAAATTAAATATGTACATGTTCTTAAAGCTGTGAGTGATCCATGGGCAGAAAAGCATATGTAATTGACACGTGCCATTTTATACATTTCTATAAAAAATATCTAAAATTCTCCTTTTAAGTGCAAAAACAGAGTAAAAGTTAGGGTCTGTGCGCCAATAACAGCAAAGTTACTAATGCTTCAGTGGCTTAAGGTAGGCTGCAAGGCAAAATACAGGGATGTTCACATCCCTTGTTGTAGCATTGTCGTTGCTTCAGTGGGCAGGGCATATGTAACTTTGAAAAGCAATTTGAGATATTTTAAAATATTATGTAATTTTAGTTAATCTATAGGCATTCAGCCTTAAAATCTTTTGTTATTTTTGCATCTTTCATATCTAAGTCCAAAGCTCCTTCCTCCAGACTTCACCAGATATTAAGACTTTGTGCCTTATAGACACAATATCTTTTTTCATACAAATAAATAAATCAAATAGGATGTATCTATTTAATCTTTTTATGCAGATCATATGACTTAAAAGTCATAATAAGGAAAAAAATACACATATGCAATAAAAATTCTATAAAATAGATGTACAAAATCCTCTATATATGAGCACTAGATATATCTATTACTGACAATATAGAAATTTGACCAAAAAAATCTGATGTCTGAAATTTTTTGATTCTATGTATGTCAGTTGACAAAGAAATTATGTATTTTTCACCTGGAGAAATTTACAAGTACACTAAATTCTGAATATATTGCAACATAGTGACAGTGAAATGACTTCAAACTATTTTACAGGTCTTTGAAAGGAAAGCATGTATGATAGTCCATTGTATGGACTATACTCACACTAGATATACACAAAGGGTCACACATGCAGAATGATATATATGGTAAATTCACTTGGGGTTGGTGCTTTTGTAATTATTGGAAATACTGTAATAATTCCCTATGATAACATGTATATTGAATCTTCAATAATCACGTATATGTTTTGTTCTTTAATTTTCTGTAATATAAAGAGTGTAGAAATATGGAGAACTCTTAATTGCTTTATGTTCACAGAGTATTAAAAAAAAAATATAGGGCGACGTTCCTGCTTTATGTACTTAGTTTCCCTTCTACTAGTTCCCCACGACTTGATATATTTTTAATTTTTTTCATAATCACTGAAGATTAATGCAGTGTTAGACTAGAGAGATGCAAATTGAAGTGTCTGAATGTAGTTGTCTCTCTAATCACCCCTCAAGATGAATGAAGACATAGGTAAGAAAGCCCTTGGAGCCCAGAGTAGGCTGTTGATCAAATATAGGTGCCCACCTTAATATGATACATCTCTCTGCTCTCTATTGCCTGAATTTTCTGACTATCCCCTGACCATAAAGTAGCCTTTGACTGCTTTCAAGGCTTCATATCTTCACTGTTAGATTGCTAGTTATAGACTTCCTCTTTCTCTTTTGCTCATAGGACAAGCTCAGCAGCAAGTGTGGAGAAGCTTACTATGTTATGATTTTTTTTTTAATATACCATTCTTCAAAAAAGGTGAGGGATAATTCCAGAAAGCCTATCAAATAGGTCCAGAAGGAAAGATGCAGTGACTTGGGCTTGTTTGTACCGAAGATCAGTATGTCCTCCAGCCTGTTGTGGAGAAAGCAGGCAAAACTTGAAGTGAAGCAAAAGTGGGCAATTCACCTGTAAATTACTGCTCTGACAAATGGCTCGAATTTAAACTTAGTACTATCATGCACTTTGAATTATGTGATTTTTTTATGTATTGTTTTAGTATCTCCATTGTATTGTTTTAGTATCTACATTGATTACGTTTATTTGTTTTAATGACAATATGTTCTTCTACCAACAAAGCTACATTTTCATTGAATTTTTAAAACTAACTAAAATGGGTATAAATGATAAACTACATTTGCTGTTTTCTCTCTCTCTCTGTACTTCATTCTTTCTATATTCATAACCTCTTTAACAGAATAGTCTATCAATATGGCTACACATGCAGTTAGAACAAGTGCTTTCCCACAGAATATGGGAATATACACTAGGATCTCACCTGCTTGTATTGATGTATTCTGATTCATTACTTGCCTTACATGTTGCTGTTGTTCTGCCTGTACAGAAACAATCTGTCTCTTGAATTATATAATTTAGAAACAGTTGTTCAATTATTTCAGAGACATTAGTGTTGCTAAATAGGTTTTGTCATCTTATTTACTTCATTTTACATAAGCATTTGCTGTCAAATGCATGTTTAAGATTTTCTGAATCATTCTAGCCTACAGAACAACTGTCAGCATCAACAAAGTTATCTGCGCTAAGACATAGATGCTCGTATTAAAAGTAAATGCCTTTCTTATTCTGTGGAATAGGCAAAAAATATTAATCATATCTCCCACCTTATTAACAGATGAACAGTAATGCTTTTTCCCCCTCCAGGATTCGCTGCACTGGTCGTTCTTGTTTAGAAGTCAAAACTGTACTTTAGTTGAAGAAAAGATTTATTCATTACAGTTTTACATATGCTGGCACAATAAGGACATTTACAATAGTTTTGCTATAGACATTAGGAATTGCTATAGACATTGCACCACAACACATTGAATTTACAAGTCTAAGTTTTACATAATAACATAATATAATAATATAATATTGAATTAGCATATATTCCATGATGTTTATAAATGCATTTTTTAAATGTTACAATCTTCATAAGTATCTATATTTGAAGTTCTGGAATACTCAGCAAAGTTACTAGTAAAAACTTCCTTTTTAATCTGTGTTCAAATTGAAAACAGAATAGAGCAAAAGGAAGTTAAGTGAGAAAGTAACTTTTTTCCTTATTTTTTTCATACTGACTACACTTCTATAACACATATTTCAAAAAAAAAGCCATCTAAGTTTAAACTAAAGTTCTGAATCTGTATAATAACCTGACTTTGCATTCACATGACTGAACAAAGGTAAAATGTATAATGGCTGTTCATTATGTGCATTTAATTTTCACTGCAATATTGTATCTTTTTGTTGTACGCACCATGTAAGAAAATTCTACAGCTGTCTCATTCTAATAATTTTCAAGTTTTCATGTTGTACTTTTCACTGTTGAGCTTGAACAAAATGCATAACACATATCAAATATCCCTTTAGTGGTAGTCATGACTAGATCATTTTTATTTTATAGCTACATGATGTACTTTGCCTAAGGGCCTTCAAAAAGCCAGAGGCCATTCTGCTTTAACAATCACTGGATGATTGAATAAAATAGAAAAAAGACTAATTATGGATTGAAATAGTGTATTTGAAATTGAATTAATGTATTCAGAAAAATTCTGATCTAGTCTCAGCTTCAAATGGTAAAATGACCAAACCATGACAAGGCATTACTTTATTTGCATGCTGACATATTTATGACATAAGGCTTAACCACTTTGTGGGTATGGACTCATAATTTGAAATGGATGAACTTACTATAATTTAGCTATTTAGCCTACGTAAACTTTCCCGGATGTTTTTCAAAGTCAACAAAGAGAGATAAGCCCTCTAGCACATTCTTTAACGATGGAATGAGTTATGCCTACATATTATGCCTGACATTTGAAGGCTTATACCTAGCAAAATGAACTTTACCTTTTTTGTCCACCACTCAGCTGTATCCAACTCATGAACATATGATGTGGCAGTCATATATGTGGGTACAGTACATGTAAACTATTAGTTAGATTTAAAAAGAAGCATTGGTGCCTCTGTGCTCAGAAGTGTCCATGCAAGGGGCTTGATGACCCTGCATCAGAAATCAAAGGTTTCTACACAGAAAAGGAGAAGAGGAAGAGTCCTGGAAGTGAGATCCAGAGTTACGAGCACATTGATGTAGGCAAGCACTGAGCAGCCTGATGTCTTATATCTGATGCTCCACTGCAGATAGCGAGTGAAAATAGATAGATGAAGCTACCCTTTGAAAAACCACTGCTATGCTTTGAAAACAACTTGTTAGCTATGGACTTATATGTGTCACAGAAAACCAGTGGTAAATTTGTCTTACTTGCTTTCCACACACATTTTGTATCTTTGTAGAAGTGTCATAGCTCCAAATTTAGAAAGTTTTTTTTTTTTAATTCTAACACATTTTATTTTCATCCTGCTTATGATGGGCTATTAAGGGATAAATAATTTTAAATTATCTGATTAATAAGATAACATTCAAAAGCCAGCAGGATGTTTGGGTAAGGACGCTGAAGGAGATAGTTAGATATTATTTCTTTGCTAACAGTCTTGTTGCCAGTTGCTTATATTAAAAATCATTAGAAAACAGAAATAATCCAATATATTAGTGAAAAAGGGATGGTAAATTAAGATTTTTCATCTCTACTTAAATGTAACAGAGATAAAAAGACATTGCATTTCCTTTTCCTCAGTCAGTAGATCTTGACATATTCTGCTAACACAACAGGTTATTTAAAGAAATGACTGAGAGAATTGCGTTTGTTCAGCTCGGAAAAGAGACGGGTTCAGGGTGACCTAATTGCAGCCTTACCATACCTTAAGGAAACCTACAAGAAAAATGGAGAGAGACTTACTACAAGACCTTGTATTGACAGGACAAGGGGGAAGGATTAAAACATAAAGAGAGTAGGTTTAGATTAGGTATTTGGAAAAAAAAGTCTTTACTGTGAGGGTAGTGAGGTGCTGGAACAGGTTGCCCAGAGAAGTTGTGGATGCCCCATCTCTGGAGGTGTTCAAGGCCAGGCTTGATGGAGCTTTGAGCAACCTGTGTAATTAAAGGTTTCCCTGCCCATGGCAGGGAGTTGGAATTAGCTGGTCTTTAAGGTCTCTTCCAATCCAAGCAATTCTTGGTTTCTGTAAAAGTGTTACTACCCTTTCTTCTACCTAACTGACAGCCTCCAGTTTAGTGCTTAAGTGACTGTCATAAGTATGAGAAATGTACATTTGCAATCCTTCATGCACGTAGGGAAACTGAAGCTCAGGTTTTCATTGTGCAGAAAGATACTTCAACCTGTCAGATTTGTTTAAAGGCATTTCACAATCTTTCATCAAAAGCATTTTAGAAGTATACAGGCACCACAACTACATTTTGTGTGTTATATGTGTGTTATGTTTCTTAAATGTTTTTTGGTTTTTTTTTTTCAGTAGCAATTGAGCAGATACTATGCTGTTCAAGATTTCAAACTTGCACACATCTAATAATAGTAACTGTAAGGCCTGTTTCAGTGTAATCTCTAACTTCAGTGACAGATGAGTAGGCATTACAATATTAGATTTAGGTACCTAATTCCTGTTTGAATCTTTGCTATCATCTGGCTTTTCTTCCATTTCCAAAGTAAGGGAGACCTCACCCCAAGACTAAAGAGAATTTTCGGTTTTATAAGGCTGCATAATATTTCCAGTTCACACAAATGAGGCTTTGGTTTGCTCTTCCATTTATCTCAGGGAGAAGTGAACAAAGTCTTGGTTTTGTTTTGGTTTGATAGGCTTCAATTTTTTAAAAGGTTTTTGATACACATGTATTGAAACCATTTAAAACTATATTAAGTCAGATAGACCTCAGGGAAAGACTTTGCTCTATAGACAGGTAGATGGAAATAGTTGAAGCAACTGTCACCACTTTTGGCAGTCTTTGAGCCTTCAGCTCACTGGTTTGATGAATTGCAATTGTAACTGTCTTGAGAGAGAATTATAAAAGACCTCTTCCTGGTTGTTTCCCTCAACCCGTAAAATTGTGAAATAGGAAAGCAATTTTCCTGAAAGTCAACTTAGAGAAAAAGAGAAGAAAGCTACTATGAAAATAGAAAAAGATGAGTGGCAATTTAATGCAAAGGTTCTAATATATGTATGAATATCAGTTCTAGGTTGTTCATGAAGCCAGTACTTAAGAGATTTAAAAAAATCTTCCCACACATGTAACCTTGAGCAGATTACTTAATATTACAGTTTGGATTATTTGGTAAATGAAGATAGTGTTCCACCCTGATGTTTCCTTTTCTTCTCCTTCTACTTGCCATTTCCTGCTCCTTTTTCTTCTTACTCTTCCGGTTAATGACATCATTTCATCCCTTTCAGCTAGGATGAGTTTAGATAGAATCTATTATTGGTGGCAGATGGTCACAGATCTGTAGGACTAAATGCTACCATAATAAGAGTAATACTAATTTTGTTAATAAAACACACAATTCTGTCTTACCCAGTGATTATCTGAAACACTTTCCTGCATTAAGTATCTCTGACTTTTTGTTTTACATCTTTAATTTATGACATAGTGATTATTTTTATATGTATCTTTAAGTGCTTTGGTATATTCTCTCTTTTCTGTTATTTCAAAATATATGTAAAAAACACAGAACTTGCCCCAGTTCTCAATTTCTTTTAAAAGCTTTGCAGACATTTATTTGAACCTGATCTGAGTTGTTAACAATAGTCTTAAGCATTGATGATTCTGTTTTGACAATTTAGTAGTGCATTTTGTGACACCCTAAAAATACTTGCACTCAGACTGCTGTTATATTCACATCTTTGCTGCTGATAAACTCTCTAATAATGATATAAAATTATAAGGTTTTTCAGTGTTAGAGGGTTCACATTAATAATAATAAAGCATTTCAGATAAATCTGCAAAATGTACAAATAGTGTTTTGACATAAGTACATCAAAATAGCATCCAGTATATTCTCTCCTCTGCACATACTTTAAATGAACCTCTCTTTTTCTGATCCATAAGAAAGAAGGAAGATGCAATTGTACTGCTTTCTAACCACTGCTCAGCTATTGCCTTGAGCTGTTTTAACTTCTTTGCGTGAGAGACTGCTGGAGCTGTGCATTGCTGACCCGGGTCTTCCTGGGGCTCAGGAGACATTTCTTCACTGGCCTGGGATCCTCACATTTGACCTCTCTCAGGCAGCTCCTACACCATAGAACCAGATAGGTTTCCTGAGGAAAATGAAGATGGAAAAACATGGGTATTGGAGCCTGATTTAAAGCCTGCTGAACTTAGGCTATGCCTGTTTTCGGCTTTGGCTGAGCGGCTAAGGTTTGGTCTTGATCTGTCTAGTGTCAGTGATATCTGTGTCTGTTTTAAAAAACAGCTCTTCCTTTGTAGAGACAATACCATATGTGAAGACACTTGCTTCTGTTAGCCAGAAAAGAGCCAAAAAATAAAGGCAAAAAATGAAAAATTTTAAAAAACAATCCCCCCCCAAAAGATGAAATTATTGTCAACATGAACATAAAAAATTCTTGTTCTGTACAAAAGTAGATTTGCATAGTATCAATAATAAAAACATTGACCACAAGAAGTGAAAATAAGAAATATTTTTATTTGAAAACGCAATGAAAAACTTGAAGCATTTAGAAAAAGAGTATTTCCCACATAATTATGAAAATTGATTGTTCCTTCTTAAAGTTAGGTGGAAATCCTTCTTAGGTTCTTCTATACTAACAGCTCCTTGAATAGTCTGTGATATAGTTGACAAAATAAATCAGATTGTGAACACATTAAGGTTAACCAGACCTATTCCTTACCTTAGAAATGTTCAATTAATGTTGACAGTCTTGCCCTGAGTGGTCAAAGATGGAAAATTACAGCAAACTACCATCTGATCTTGAAACATATCTGCTTTGTATTTCTAAGATGACCCCAGTTTGCTCCAAGAACTCTTATATGTTACATTGAATTTAAGAGATGAAATGTGCTGCTAAAGAAGGTTTAGTGAGAAGGTATTAATGCAGGTGATTAAATTAAATCCATTTAAATGTGTCAGACAACCAACCCGTTAAAGCTATTTTAAAAGTCTTGAATACTGTACTCATTACCACATACATGCAAGCTTTATAGAGACTTTACATAGCTTGTTTTATTATGACCAATTTCATGAGTTCTTTTAAAGAAAATTACAGTGATATGATGGAAAAGTAGCAATCATTATTGCATACCCAGAGACACTGAAAAGTAACTGAAGATCTATGCTTGTAACACGTTAAGATTTTTCCCTGATAGATGTTAAAATTCTCATAAAACTACATAGATTTGACATAACTACCTGAAGACAGGAAAAAAAAAAAGATATTTTGTGCCAACGCTATGATATTGACATTGTTTAATGAAAAAGAATTAATTATATCTTTTATGTAGTTATGGAACTTCCCAATTTTAGGATGATGAAAGAGCATCAAAGAGGAACTCTTAAGGACTGACTGCAACCCTCATTCCCCAACCCTCTGCACTGCTCAAACTTCTGTCTTTATCTTGACCCATGTGCTTTTCAATCCGATTTTCTCCATCTGTCCTGTTGAGGGGAAGGAAGAGAACAGCTGAGCATATGAGAGGGGCTGGGTAGAGGTCTAGCATCCCTCCAAGGTCAAGCCACCACACAGACCACAGCTTAATGCTAAAAACCCAAAGATACAACAATGTGTTACACAAGTGCTAGATTCAAGATTGTTCTTGAAGGTAAGGAAAACCTCTGATATCTCCACATTAATTCTATATGTATGACAGCTGAGTGAAGAACTTTGTTTTCTGTCGTTATCCATACAGCACTTTCAATTTCAAAGCAGACAAAAATAAAATCACACAGTGTTCTTAAAATGATATATATCAGATTAAAAACTGCCTTTCTGAAGCATCTGCTCTGAATGAGCATGTTTAAAACACAAGAACTGCTGGGTTACCAGTTTCAGAAGCTGAATTCAATTTTATTCCGCTCCATGATTCATCACTCTCTATTAAAGGAAAAAAAAATAAAAGCCAAAACAAAAAATAACTATATCAATATGAAAAAAAAATAGATTACTAGTAATTTTTAACTCTTACAGCTTTGAAAGCATATTAGCTAAGTTCCTGTTTTCTTTCTAAGGGGAAAAAAAAACCCTCCAAACTTCTTTGATCCATTATGTAGTTATACATTTAAAATAATGGAAAGCAGAACAGCCAGCCAGAGTCGCATTTTCTCTAATTTGGTGACAAGTAAGTTATCCAGAACTGTGAAGAGACTTGAACCAAGACCAAGACATTCATTTTCCATTAGATGATAAAGCATTTGAGTATGGAGGTACGTCTTAAAACACTTGATATGGCAATTTCTTGTTCTTTCATATATTTTGCCATGTGGCAGAATAGATACTCTATTTTCAGTGCCCAGGCACCTTTCAAAGTGCTTGGGGAGCATTATAGACCTAAGGTAATCCATGAAGGCAGACTACTGAACTAAGTAGAAGAAATTTGAGAGCAGAAAGTACTGAGAAGAGCTGCAGGTCTTACGACTCATTTCTTAGAGAGAGGCACTTTATTCTGGTCTGGATAAAAGATTCTCTCCATTTGGAGTGAATGATCCATCTTCTGGACATTAAGGTTCTTTAGCATACACAAAGAAATTTCTCAGAAGCTGCGATACGCTTGGTCTCCTTGTCCAATGCTTTGTAGCATAATGCTTGAAGTGCGTATTTTTATGCCATAAGACTTCTGTTGAAAATCTTCTTTTTCCTGAGAGTATTTAACCTGTATAATCTATGAAGATATAGATAGGATATTTTCTGGTTTTGTGGTTACTATTGTTTACTTTGAATAACACTTTCATTATTATTGAAAGAGATTAGATATAAGCTTGAGTGCAAAATATTGAGTAACTGTCTTTCATCTCAGAAGTCTAGAATAGGCTTCTGTTTCTGTTTGTTGGTATGGCTTTATCTAGTTCTAAGTTTAGGCTTTAGTTTTCAGAGTAGGCCTTAGATTATCAGCTGACTAAAACTGGGTCAGGCCAGCTGACACCTAACTTCTACTGGCCAGTGGTATTCCATACCATATTCTGACATCATCTCAAATATAAAGGCAGGTGTAGGAGGGGCTTAGTTCAGTTCCTTAATGGCTACTCATCTGGGAAAGCCATATTGTGTTGTTTTCCTGGACCAGGCTCTACCGCCACTTAGTAATATGGTGTCATAGGAGAGTAAAATGTTTATTCTTAGTGTTCTCTCTGCTTGGGTCTGTCCCTCGGGGGATGGAGTTCTCTTGGGTGATTTGTAGCTAGAATGGTGGGACTTGTGTTTGATGGGGAGTAGAGAGTTATTGTTACTTCTCACTTTTGTGGGTGTGAGTTATAT
>VWZD01006504.1:0-36518 GCA_013396695.1 Sakesphorus luctuosus
TGAAAGCATGAAAACATGCTTATGTTTCACAGCAGGTGTGCAGATCCACAGCACAACAAAACTGAAGATACAGAGGCCATGTTTCTGCATTCAGGAAAAATCTAGGAGACATATTCATGATATATAGTTTTCTTAAAATAATTCTTCATGAAACATCTGCTGGTCAGTTCCATGAACATCTTTTCAGAACAGAAGGACAGGGAAAATTCTCATAGTCACACACATTAAAACTGACTAGGAACATAAATTCTTCTCTGAGGGTCAATTAATTCTTTATCTACATCTCTTACATTCAGATGCCCATGTATTATGATATGTGCTTATATGGGCATCTCAACATGTCCACAGTATTGTGCAATAGAAGCCTAACATGCTTTGGAGAGCAAGGCAATTTGGCATTTCAAGTTTTATGGTTTGCTTACTGATCTCTGGCCTAACAAACCTATGTTTTTAAGACCACAAAAATAAATGTGGGTTACTTATAAACAATTCAAGTATAAATGTTTATGCAGAAAAGCTTTTCCTAGTCATGTAAAATTCAACACGCACAGTTCCTTTATTTCTTGTTCTTTTACTTTGTTCAGAATGTTTTTAATAATTTTTCTTCTCTAATTATGTGCATTTCATTTGAAATGTAATTAAGATGTCTTCAAATCTAAAGTCATATAACTGAAGATAGCATTTGCCCACCTAGGCACTTTTTTATAGTAAGAGCTGTCTGCCTTCTCACATTTTTAGGTGAGATTGGCTTTACACAGTACTCTGAAGCGTATACATATGTTCTGAGAATAGTGACTCTGTGTAAAACTCATCTAGAAGACTGCTTTTGAATTCAAAAAACTTATTTGGAATACTTTTGTGGGCAGAAATAGTTTGGTAGAAAGTAACACATTGATTTAAGAGATTCACTAAGAAAGCTGAAGAGTAAGACTGATAAAGTGTGGAATAGATCAGAAAGAAAAGTACAGTGCTATTTTATGATAAAAATGTAAATTATTAAGACTTTTGACAGTAGTGCATGCTAATAATAGGTCAGATAGAAATACCAGCTCTTTTTAATAACCATTACTTTGTATGTGGTATCCCAACTACAAGGAACAAGAAACTCACTGAAGAAAAAACTTATCATTTATTTCTGGTACATCTAATAGTTTAGGACCTTTCCTCCTTCATTGAGCTATGGCTGAGTGACAGTTTTCAGCAGCTCTTTAAACTTTTCCCAGGTAAATACCTTGTTGCTATTGCAAATTCTAAAACTCAGTTTATAAATGAGCATTTTCAAATTATTCTGGGGGTCTCATAAAAACTTGAGTGTTCTGGACATTGCAGTGCAGAAGGAAGAAGATTAGAAATTAGGCACTTTGGGCAAATATTTAGCAAATTGTGGCCTCTTTTTTTTTCCCCCTCTAGATGTTATAAGCATCTGATTACTGTTCTTAAAACACATTGCTTCTCCTCTTGTGCTCATTCAGTGGTAGAATGTGGCTACTTTGATAAGTATGCACTTTCCCAGGCCAAAGCTTTTGCCTATTCTTCTCCTTTCTTCTGGGAAGTCTTAGAATTCATTTTGCTTTTTGTTAACTCAACTCAAATGAACCTTAACAACGGCTAGGGAAAATCAGAACATTTTTAATTGACTTAGAGAAGATCTTGTCCATGGCTTCCCTGTTACTGCAGACCATCTCCAGATCACATTTAACTCTTTGCAATCCTATCTAGCACCTGACAGTGTCTTATGGTGTGACTAAGCTATTATAGATATCCTCATCTCTGTAAACTATTCTCTTCCTCCTACCCAGCCCCTCATCTTGAACCTGGAACAGACTACAGGGCTCCTCACTGCCTGAATAGCTGGTGAATATGTGGTTCAATAACATGATGCAGTGGTGAGTGTGAAATCCCTCTGAAGGAATTGAACTGTGCAAGGTTGGGCTGCAGCTAGTTTGGTAGAGTTCAGAAGACTTTGCTGTTAAAAACACCTCTACTGCATAGCCATACCACTCACACTCAGTTTGATGTGGGTGTGGTTCTTCCTTCCACTATTTCTCTCATCCTTTGCTTTCAAGTTCAAATCAAGAGGTCTTGCTCTGTCCCTATGCTCCAAACCTCAAACCTAATCTGAACATTCAGAGACAGTACACTGCTAGAGCTGTGAATGCCCCCACTCCACCACACCCCCATGTAGGCTGAGTCAACACCAAGATCTGCCTGGCCAAAAGAGATAACCTAGGAGTTTGCATTTAGGGGTGCCTGAATTCTGAATTTGGAGGCTTCTTTCCCTTGAAAATACAATCTTAATCATATATTCCCTAATTCAAAATTAGCGGAGAAGTTAAATTATGCTCTTTTTCCTGACCAGTTGCAATTTGATCTCAGTTGCTATCCTAAAGGAAAGACTGGTTTGGTGATTCATACTAGAAGAATAATTCTTTAAAGTACATTTTGTGCTGAAAAGAATTAGGATAACCTTTAATTTATAGTATGAATCACCAAAAGACATATTTCACAGCTAATGCATCATACTTCCACTGTGTGATCCCCTAGGTGGGAGGTGTATCTTGTGCCTGCCTCTGTCAGTAGCTCTGTTATCTGTGATGGCACCCTGTGATTGCTGTGCTTGCGCTGGGATTGACCCACTCCTCTCATATGAGAGCCTCCAAACTGTGCCACATGGTGGAGAAGGCTGTCCGTTTTGCTCTAGGACACCTGAAAGAAGATGCCCTGAACACCTCCCCTATTGAGCCTGTTTCCATCCTTGTGGCACAATGAAATGCCTGCATGTGCAAGGACAGACAGGAGTCCACCCCTGATCACTGGAAACCTTCACTAGGAAGAAGGAAATTATAGTTCAGGCCTCGTGTTAGCAGCTTCCTCTGCCTATCCAACTCTGATAGGTTTTCAGTGAATCCAAAGATAGGTGACAGCTGGGTAAAGAAAAAAAAAGAAAAAAAAAAGAAGGATGTGGGGATCATGGATTCACAAGCTAGCACCTAAAAATTAGAGTTAGTGGTGGTTTCACTCCCTTGTGGATCTAACCCTAAGGGATCACTGAACAGCGCACCTGTTACAACAGCTGCTCTTGGCTATATCCAGTTTCCAGAAGTCCTTGAAAGCCGCTGGAGTGTTTTCAGAAGCAAGTGATGACATGGGTTCCTTTGGGGAAGTGCCCTCCAGCTGGCAGGTTATGTTATCACCAGACCTGACTGCGTGTGGTGTGACTGCAACAGTCACACCAGCCCTGGACTTAAAGGATCCCGAGAGGGGGCATCTCATTTTACCAGACAATCTGGGAATGGAGGATAATTTTTCCTATATTTGCTGAGCACATTTTTCAATCTAGAAATGTGTAGGAATGATTTCATTTTTTCCAATTGTATCTTTGCCTGGAATTTTTCTCCAACAAGCAGAAAATATACCTGCTATGCCTTGCTCATCTTTGCATGTAGTTACCATGCACCCAGTGTGCAAGAAAGTCTCTTTATTCTTGCCTAGATTTATCTGCACCAGCACTGCTGAATTTTTATTCAAATTGCATCTCTGAGCAGCCTATTTTTGTTGATTTTAAATTCTTGTAAATGGAGATAAAATACAAGAGAGAGAGAGATAGATAAAAACCTTAATTAAAAAATACTATGGCTTTATTAAGTAATCTGTTTATTGCTATGCATCATAACCTCCCCTATATCACAAAGCAAAGGGTGAACCAGCATTCTGATTTCTAAAAGTATGAAATACTGCAGCTTGCCCAGTTTTAGTTGCTTGATGCTTTGGATCTTGCACTAACAGGTCCTGTAGCTTTAGCCTATTTGCCTAGTAGCTACACCATCTTCTTCAAAGTGTTACATGTCACTTGTGGGAAAAAAAACCAAGTTAGAATCATGAGTTCTCCATGCTTTCAGGCTGCAAGGATTTCATTCATTACAGGATGTAGAGACAAGAGGGGAATATTCTACTGTGTCACTGATATATTTATTGATGCACCTTCTTTTACTTAAGTGTTGCAGCAGTTTTTATGTAGTTTTAAGTACATTTTTGGAAGGTTTTATCTGTTCTCAAAGAGACTAAGCAACCAAACTTCAACATTTCTGAAGTTCTACCTTTCCCACACAGAAAAGTGGCAGGATGGCCACAGCATCTCCTGACTTTAAGTAAGACAAATGCTACAGTTATCAAAACCACAGCAAATCAATAGGCATTTTATGTGTTCCTGTTTCCTCTTCACAGTAGCCAGAATAGCATCCTGCAGAGATAACTGCTCTCTATATGCCTTTGGGAAGTCATTCTTCAGCTATATAGTAAGTTAGAAAAGGCCAAAAATGTAAATTAAGTTGGCCTTTTATTGTCAGCATTTCAAACTAAGTGAAGTTTAACAGCACTAAGACCTACCCGCTGTTATCCACAATTTCAGCCCTAAAACTAGCACCTGTGGAACAGAGAAATAATTGAACTAAATCTTCCATAAGTTCTGTACTGTCCACCAGCATAAACCTTTTAGCTAGCCCTTTAGGGTTCCTTGTGGTTGTTGTTTTCCCTGCAGACTGTACCACACTCCTGGTAGAATAGCTGCATACTTACTTCAAAATGTTTTGGTGACATTTGTTTGCAACAGTCAAGCTACAGTAGGAGTGAATGTACTCAAACTGATGCAGGAGTACAAAAGAGCTGAAAAGGAAAAAATACAGTAGTGCATGAATAAACAACTAGAATATGATCAACACCTAAGTTTGATACAACTTTGGGACTGGTAAATTCAGCTTGTATTTATAAGGATTCTACATGCAAGAATATGCTTAGAAAAAGTTTTAATTGACAAATTCTTCTCTTCATACAAGTTCATCAAGCATGTTATGCTGTGGTACAGTTTTGGTCTGTTCACTTTCTCAGTGAGATATCAAAG
This sequence comes from Sakesphorus luctuosus, assembly GCA_013396695.1. Classification (NCBI taxonomy): domain Eukaryota; kingdom Metazoa; phylum Chordata; class Aves; order Passeriformes; family Thamnophilidae; genus Sakesphorus; species Sakesphorus luctuosus. The sequence goes on from VWZD01006504.1 coordinate 4,898, forward strand.
GCTTATTTGTGAACAAGATAGAAAACTTAAGTAGCCAGGGTCCAAGCTTATAGTTCCACCACGGACAGCATTCAGTTGTGTCTGTTTGACAGCAGTTCCCTTGAATCCATTGCAGCAGCAAGAATTAACCGTAATGGGTGCCTGCCATGCCAGGGTGGCTGGGAAATGTGGAGCTGGACAGCAGGGCCAGATGTGGAATTCAGTGTAAGGTGTGAACCTTGCTTGATAATTTCTAGTAACACAAATGGCACTTAGCACTCTGTGAACATGTACCCCCCCCAAAAAAAAAAAAAATTCACTGGCACCAGTTCTTGCACCCTTACAGAGGTGATGTAACACATCAGGCTATACTGCTTGGATCTAGCAGTGCACAAATCTGCAGGCCCTGTATGAAATCTGTCAGGTCCCTGCAAATAGTTCAGGACATTACAAATAATAATAAGTGATGAAGCATAGCCAGCAGAACTAAGCCTAAAAGGTCATAAACCTTGTATAGAAAAGGACATCAGAATTGAGGAATTATACTATTAAGGCTATTAAGGCTGCCTGATCAACTTTAATTCAGTTTTTCATATATACATGTATATATATGAATATATATATGAAGTTGTAGTCTTAAATTATGTTCCCTATTTCTGGTCCCATTCCTTCTCCATGCTCCAAATTATTTTCTAACTGCTGAGTCCTGCTGTTTCCTTTCTCCCCTCTCTCTTCTTCCTTATGCCCAGCATCAAATTGGGCTATGATAGGCAGCTGCAGTAGCTGCATTTAAAGAGGGAGTATAATTTTTTTGGCAGTTTAGTGGATTTCTAGCATGTTGCTGCAGATGGCATGGGGGAGGAATGGGGACTTGTTCATTAAAACCTCAGTAGTTTCTACTGAACAAACAGAAAATTTTCTGACACCTTCCAGCTTGGCAAGGATCACAGATAGCTGAAAGTAGATTCTTGTTGCAAAGGTTCCCTGCTACCCCATAGCTAGTGCATGCCTCACACCAAGGAAACTTAATGCTGTTGAGAACCTTTCTAGAATGGGCTGAAGAACCTGATTTCCCACAGACATAGCCCTTTTTGCAAACATCTGAATAGAAGTAAAAATAAAACTGCCCACGGCAGCGTTGAACATAAAAAATATCAAGCCATGACTATTTTTAGGTGAGTACCAAAAATTGGACCTTTCTGGAAGTATCACATGGACTTCAATTGTACTTGTGCTACCAGACAAGTATCTAAGAATGCAAGAATATTTTACTCTGAGAACCACACAACTAAATTGTCTGATAGACTAATATGTCCCATTTGAATAAATTCCACATCCTGTAGTCTAAATATTAAAATTCCTTTCTATTACAGTCTGACAGAAGTAGACATTAGTGTATGGGGAACTAAGCATCCAAGTACTGTATTGTCTGCATTATAGCAATGCAGATGCAGCTTGAGGGGCTGATCTTGAAGGAAATGGTAATGCAGCTGACATCTTGCATTACATTCTCTGAGAGCAGGAGAAAGACTAGAGCAAGGTAAAGACTGATAGAAGATAAAAAGAAAGGTTCTAGAGCTATCTGCATCGATGATCTGGGCTAATACAATAGCAGCACACCAGTGTGTACTCAAAGGTAAAGTCTGGTCCTTCATATGTAACAAAGAATGTTATCTTTTTCTAGGTGGTTAGTAAACTACTTTAAATAATGAAGAGCGTGGTATGTAACATTTGCTGGCAGACAGTCAACATTGGTCTCTCTCCAAACCTGCACTCCCATCTCCCTGCTCCAAGGAGAAATACTGTTGTCTCAGGTCAACAATCCAGACATATTTTTCAGCTCAAATTTATTTTTATCTGAACAAAATGTTTGCATATTTGCCACTGGATCACTTGTCACATTGTGGTGTCTTTTTAGTCCAATTAGACATCTACATGTCCCATCCATACCTTCATCCTCTCAGGTTTTAGTTCTTATTACCAACTTTTTTCTTGCTACTCTTTTTCCACAAATATAGTCTGAGTCTATTGTTTTAACCATGTCAGATCTCTGCTCTGCATAACCTCCTTTTGCTCAGTTATACCAACCATCACTTACCACTACGCACTGCTGATGTCCCAGGCAGCTTGTCCTACCTTACCTTTAGTTGTTCACTCATTATCAGGGCATCAGCTTTTGTCTTCAGCCAGCCCAACTGTGAGCTTCTTAGGTGACAGCAACAGTGAAAATAGTGAGATACCATATAACATCAGAGCTCCAGGGAAAAACAAAAGACAAAAGAAAAACAAAGAAAAAGAGAAGATAAGTTCTTACGAATACTTATGCTCTTACAACAGAATCTCTATTCCCAACTATAGATTTTTAATGACATAATTGCTCTTTAACTACCTGTTAATTGTTTAATTACCTGTTTAACTACCTGCACTTTTCAGTGTCAGTAAGAGTTTTGATGAGGATGTCTCTGCAAGATCCTCTTGATGGCTTTTCAGCAATTATAGTATAGACTGGAGCAATATGTGAGACCCCTTGTTCCAGTCTGAGGAAAAGGTGTTATCTTGCAGGAATTAAAAAATTTAACCAACAGGCTAAAAGAGAATTATAAAACAAATGGTTCTTTCAACACATTTTAAATTGTATTTATTTAAAGATTCCTGCCAATCGTTAAAATGCATTGTCTTGTTTTGCATAACCCTGACACTTGGTCTTAAGGACTCACTCCAAGCTTTCTTTCTCTTTAGAGACTTGTATGAGTCATGCCTCACATTTTCATTTTTGTGGCCTTTCTACTCTGGGATATGCTTACTGAAATGCTGAGCCAGATTCTCAACTGCGGTAAATGTACATTTCTTTACTAGCTTTCAAGGTGCTGGGCTAATGTATGCAAGATAAGTGTAAGGAGCATGAGTTTAAATTTTATCCCCTCATAGGAAAAATATATATCAGCATTCCTCTGTTTAGTACTTCATAGACCACAATAATGATAACTTCTGCCCTTCTACCTCATTTGATTACCACAAGATAATCTTAGCATATACATGTTAATCATCTGTGCAAACAGGAAGATACCTGGTTACCCTAGGTATATCCAGCTATCACTGAAATACTTCCTAGGCCTGGATTTTTCCCTCTGAATCAGATGCAATTCCTTTTCAGCTATTTAATTGCTTCCTTTCCATTTAATTGCTTTGAAGATTAACTGCAGGCAAGTGTATTCCAATAATAAGCTCATCTACAAAGAACAGGAAGCTTTCCCTGTGGTCGAGGGAATTCACCACTTCCGACTGCAGCTCAGCTATACAGCAGCTATCAGGTTTCCCTTTGCCCCTGGGCTTTATGTGTCACCTTGCCTGTTTGAACATAAGGAAATGTCATGGGATGAACTGCTTGTTCTGGAATTCACATACAGAGCTCCTGACAGGAAATTGAAAAGTTCTTCTTCTCCCAGGGGTAAGAGATGCAAATATTTCAGGCCCAAGGATTAAATTAATCATATATCATTAATGTTAATGATATCTAAAACAATTTCCACCAATAAACTTGGGAGAGGGGCAGTGAGGGGGGGAGGCAGGGGGAAATTAAAACTTCAGTTTTTTATTTGTTCATAATATTGTATGGGCAAATATCTTTTTTTTTCTCCTAACATGCATATTGCAAAGTGATTGATTCAATCTGCAGTTCATGGGAACTACTTTGCTTCAAAACTGGGACTGAGATTATTGCTTCCTGTACGTAAAAATGACATATCATTGAAACTTGTTTTCGTCTTCTTAGGTGAAGACTGAGTGATATTTTGAGACAATTTGTGCTTCAGGGATTAAGGGATTTAGAAGAAATTTCTTTCAACTTCAGATTACACCCAAATCCATCAGAATATTTTATGCTGATCTAAAGCACCATGACTGTGAGCTCCCCGCACCTGATTGACCCCTTGCTAGAACCCAGTGTAATACACACACAGCACAGTGTCACAGCCTCTCGCACATCCATTGATTAGAAGAAGCTCATGGGATGCAGGTGGGGAAATGCCAGGAAACACTCACAAATAGGAGGGCAGAAAGTTGCAGATAAAAGGAGGCACTCTAACCCCTTCCATTTTCTATGCACCCTAGTTTATATGTGAGAGCGTTAAATTGCAAGTGTTCTGTAGTTAAAGTTAAAGCAAATTATTTTGCCTTGGGTTAGTTTATTTTTTTCTGACAATGCTTGGGATATATTTTTAGTCAAGTGCTTTTCTTCTAAAAGTAGTTGTGCACAAAATATTTTTTGCCTCTCAAATTCTAAGAACATTTCTGTTTATAAATGAAAGGCTTATGACTCACTAAATAGTCAACATCAGTGTAACAATGCATAAAACACATTTTTTGTTTTGTTTTGATTTTTTTTAATTGAAATTCAAGCAAAGTAATTTGGTCTCCAATTTATACTCATTGGTAGAAAAATAGTCATCTTAAATCCAGTAAAACTGTTAACAAGCCTTCAGATGTTTCCATTCAATCAAATTTTGGAGGTGATTTTTGCCATCTCTTTTAATCATAGATTTTGTTTGTATATTTCCTTTTCTGCTGCTTGTGGTAGGTGGAAGGAGACTTCTCTTTGTCTTACCCAGCAGACATGCTGCCTATTTATTAAAATGTACAGCAGTACAGACATGGCAAATACAAATATGTGTGGGAAATAGGAAAGGTTGCTATTAGGTTCTTTGTGTGAGCTACAGCTAGCAGGTTAAATAGTTTTATGTAAGAAGGTGAGGAGGTGGCAGGGGAAAACCTTGGCCTATTTTCCCCAGCAAAAGATTTCTTTTGCAATTAATCTGAAGGAGTGGGATGCTTATCTGCCAGGCCCATCCACAAGCTTCTCAAGCCCTGACTTGAGGAAGGTTTACCCACAAATGTGACTATGATCAGTCAGTGCACACAGCTCCTGGGGCAACTTCCGGGGCTAAACCTATTGCAGCTTATTCATGAAGAGGCACCAGGCATTTATCAAGGCAGAAGAAGCAACTGCCAGACCATGTCACAGGCCCGTGGGTCTGAGTTAACCAGAGCAGACACCATCTCCTGGTGAGCCTTCAGGCTAAACAAATGCAGTTAAGGAGTACTGGAAGAAGCAAAGAGTGTTATGATGAGAAATAGAGAAAAAAAGAGAGAACTGTAGTTAATGCATATAGGAAGAGAAGTGAGGTGTTGAGTGTATTTTGACAAGGTGGTATAGACAGTTTGAGGGAAATTAAGTTTATTGTAGTGCTGGGAAGTTTGCAGTTCAATAATAATGCAGTGAAATTCTTCTTGCATTCCAATATATGCATGACTTGCATACCTTATCCTGGGAGTTTCAAGACAGGAAAAAAAAAAAAAGGCAGAAGTCCTGACTGAGAAAGTGTTTTGATAACAACCCACTGAGGGAAAAGCTGCAGCATAAGTATGACCTCTGTTAGACACAAGAGGACCTAAATGAGGAAAACTTTCTTGACGTCTCAGTTTTGAGAAAATCTCCATGAGGCAGCATGCCCTATGGGGGTCTTGATAACATATTCTTTCAGTCAGGGTCCTCACCCAACTGAAAGATGTAGAACAAGCTTCTACTGCACCCTTAGTATTAATTTGGTTTAAAAGGTGACCAAGTAAGACACAGAAGGATTAGTCCTGAACCCCATGGAACAAGGTTGTTATAGGGTGAGCTACATTACAGGTACAGAAAACAGTGAGACAGTAATGCCTCTAAATGTCTCTAAAGCCATCAAACTCGCATATGCACATTCCAGTCTAATGGAGATAAAGCCCCTGCCAACTCTTAGGCAATATCTTTACAGTTCCATATAAGCACCAGTCTTCATACAGTGACACATTTTTTAATGCTTCTGTTCTTTGGCCACCATATTTGGATGCTGCACAAACAATTAGAATAAGCATAAAAACCAATAGACTACATGCAGAAGTATGCACTAATGTTATATTAACATGCTTATGGAAAAATACTTTGAAGAGTCAAGAACTACTAGTGGTGGGCAGTAGCTGCTAGCAGTTCTACTTCAATTAAGGAAAGGAGAATTTCTGAAAGCTAATGCAATAAAATGTAGGTGTCAAGCCTTACTGAAATGATGTGCTAGTGTCCAATACTGACTCTGTAGAAAGGTAAAATTCAGATTTACAGTAATGTACATGAGAAGAAAATAGTCCTTCTTTTACCTACCTTACAGTGAACTCAAAACAAACCAATTTGATCCATCACGATGCTCTAAAGATTAGTCATAATGATGTAATTTCTGAAAGATGTTTAGCTTAATTTTCATTAAAGACTTCCAGTGACAGAGTATCCATTCTTCCTAATCTAGCAGTGCTCCCATGCTTAGTTGACTTTATTATTAGAAAACATTTCTAGTTACTGTAGTGTGTCATTTTAACTCTCTTGCTTCTTTTCTCATTCTTTGTGGATACAGAGAACAGTTCTGTTTCCCATTTAAAATAGGAATATCTTAAGAGTCTTAAAATTTCTTGCCAACTAACTCAGGTTTTTTTATGCCTGATTGCATCCATTCTTCCAGTCTTACCTCCTCATAACTTTTACAACTTTTACATGCATCTCATGGGTTATGTTTCTGTTTGTATACCCTGATCAAAATATTCATCTTTCCAAAAGAGTCCTACATTGCTGATTCAGACTCAATATGTGATCTACTACAACTTTAAGAACACTTTGAAGAATTTGCTTTCTCATATTTACTATCATTAATTTTCACCTTTGATTTTTCCTGTACTATCTTGCTCTTGTCTCTTAATCTTGCTGTCATCCCTTGTCTAGAATGAGTTGCATCCTATGTTTTCAGTCCATTTCTCCAGATTTTTATTTTTACTGTTATCTTTCAACACATTTGGGGTCCTTCCTAGCACTGTGTCAGATACAAAACTAATGAGCATTCTGACTATTCCACCATCTGTTTTGCTAATGAAAACCTTGAATAGAAGCAGATCTAAGGCAGACCCCCCACAGAACCCTGAGCATATTTAGATTTTATTTGCTTCTCTATGGTGTGGTTATCTAATCAGTTTTGTGCCCACAGAATAAAGGCAATGTTTTCCTTAGCTTGGACATGAGAATATCAACTAAGACTGCCAAAAACTTTGCTCACTAAAGGTATATATGTTTACTTTACCTTCTCACCTATGACAGGACCTGTTACCTGGTCATTGAAAGAGTGAGTTTCATTTGCTCTAATTTGTTCTTGGCAGATCTGTGTTGACTTCTTCTTCTCTCCCCGCTGTCTTCTGTGTGATGCAAACTCTTCCAGATTTATTCAGTGAATTTAAACAGATTGATCTAATTCTGTCATCTTTTCCTTTTTTTTTCTTTGTACTCCTCAGATGAACAGGCACTAACTTTTCTCTACTTAGTAAAAGTCATAATAGATGCACTTTAATATCTTTGCAGGTGAAGAAATATGCACTTAGCAGTAAAAATAGGCATCTGTCATACTAGCATTTAAATTATGGTAACATCAAAGCATTTGTTTTCCTTTGGTTAAGGAGGGTTTACAATATTATCATTTCATCTCAGTTACACCTTTAAAATACTAATAGGAATACAATCTTTAAAGATATCTGAAAAGCTTTGGAGATCACTTGTTTATGACCATTCTAGGGTGGATATTTTGATTGTGGTCTTAGATTAGGATAAGCGACTCAAAGATGTCATAATCATTGAAATTGTACAGAAATACTTCATGAGTCTAAAAAGTCCAAGTGAAAACTTTAAGCTCCAGATTTTCAGCTTTATCTTCACAACAGAAACTGAAGATGAGATCCACACAGCTTAAGTTTGGCAATGGATGAGTTTGTTGCCTGGGCTACAGTAACCATGCAGGCTCTCCTCCTGTGCAATGGAGACAAGCAGACACCTTCTTCCTAAGAGGAGTACAAAGGAGTTATGTCCTCCACTCTCTCTCATTGGCACTAACATGAATAGTGCAGATGGGTTTTGCTAACTACTTTGGGGACATGTTGAGATTACGGATTGCACAGCAAAAACTGATGCCTCTTACTGGAATTGCTGCTGTTATCTCAAGTGTATGAATCTTCAATTTACAATGACATCCCTGCTGGATAAGCCTGAGATTGAGTAAAGAGGCCAGTAAAATAAACAATTTTCTTGTTCATCACAGTAACCTGACATGTCAGAGTTCAGGCACACTGATAAGTGAATTTCTATTGCTATATGCTAAGTTAGTTCAGTATATAAGTAAAGAATTTGCATTGCGAATACTGATTATTGGGATGGCTGAAATATTTCTGTCTTCTTCCTTCAGTAGTCAAGAAGATGGTATATTCCATAAGAAGAGAACTTTGAAAAGGTATTTGCAAACACTGATCCTACAGAGAGAGTCATAACACTGTTCAGGTCAGAAGGGACCTCAGTGTGTGTCTAGACCAATCTCCTGCTAAAAGAGGAAAGGTATACAAGAAGCTAAACACACAAAGATTTAAAAGAGAAAGACACCAGCAAGGGGAATTTTTTTTTTAATGTTTCTGGACATGAACCAATATTTAGAATATGGGAGACAAGAAACAGCTCCATCAGTGGTCTATACCTGCCCTTTTAGTAATCATAAAGATGAGTAAAACAAACCAAAAAATACACACAATTTGCATACAGAAAATTTCTTTGTAATGATTTGCAGACTTGATACACAATTCCAACTTGTGATACCAGCCCAGTCAGAGAAAGGATTGTGGACTAGATCAGCAATGAGACATGCATAAATTAGGGTCCCAATCAAAAGTGTGTTAGCTTATGATAATATTTCAGACTTCCATGAACACTTGCTGACTGTTTTCATTCCATTAACAGATCCAGGATATTTTTAGGAGATAAGTCAATTAATCAAAATTAATAACAAAGCAACTTTCTTCAGCAGAATCCCTTTTTTTTCCTTTTTATTGACAGGTGGTATTGCCTGTTCACAAAGAATTCCAGCACCAAGTCAAATTAAAATTAATGCTTTCTTTTTTTTCAGAAATCAATGCTTTTTTTACCAAACATTTGCAATCATATTCTGACACTGAGAATCACCTGTGCAATAAGCATGTCCATTAATTCTGGTCTAATGATGTCTGCATTATTAGTTCACTTTTCAACTCTGTGCTGTGCAAGGCTAAAGTAAGCTATTCTAAAAAATTCTGTTTCTAAATTGCAGATGTAAATATATATCCATGAACATATATATATATATATACACACACATAATTGAAATTTAAGGTGCATTGCTTTGAGCTAAATCAGCTGACAGACCTTCTTGATACTAACAGCTTCAACATAGCACTGCTTAACTGATTCATATCCAGTAAAAGTGACAGCTGTTAGTGGAACAAAGCATCTTCTGCCTTATAAGGTCAAACAGCTACAAAGAAGAAAAGAACTTCCATGTTAAATGAGAAGAATATCAGACAAGTTCTCTTTTCACAGATGTGAATTTAAATTTAACATCACTGAATGAGAATTTTTCGAGCCCTACATTGACTTGTACTACTAATGCTACAGCAGATCTCATCATGACAGAACTGCTTATAGTCTCTTGAAAAAAACTACTAATGCAGTTGTCATCATGAGTAAGAAAATAGCAAAGTCTTTCTCTCTTTGATACAAAAAATTAGGTGGGAGAAAGTCATAATGGTTTTTTGCTTACAAAAAAACATAGGAATATAAGTCATGATTACTCTGGGCAAACAGGAGTCATATACTCGATTAATCTCATCACTTTTTGTGGATCTGTTTGTCTAGGTTTCTATAACCTAATATGCTAGACAGACTTTTGGACGACAAAAGAAAATGCAGAGTTGCTTTTTTTCAGGTTCTTTGGGTCTGCAAAATTCTGATATTCATCTTCCAAGTTTCTATGTACAATTTTGTCATTTTTAATAACTAAATAGAACAGAGGGATATAAAATTTTGTTAGCAAAACAAAATCATCATCATGGCTAGGCTTTGCGAACAAAGATTTGGGAAGGGCTCTCCCCATGTGGATGTGTCCTTTGAGCCTGCGCAGTGGATTTTTTAGGTGAGGCACAGCGTGCACAGAACTGGCCCCACTCTTTGCTCCTGAGGTTCATCTGCCACAGCCAACTGAGCTCGGACAGTGACAGTGAAGTCCTCAGGACTAGAACCTACAGCCCCCGAAATTCCCAGGAGGTCTTCCATCCAAGTACTAACCGGGGCTGACCCTGCTTAGCTTCCAAGATTTGACAGGATCGGGCATCAGGGGGGCATTTAACTGCCTAGGGAAACAAAATATCTCCTTTATAAAACTATTTTACTGTTTTTTCATATTTGGTGCAGAACAGATGTGTAACTTTCAGACACAGAAGGGAGACACCATGTCCTATATATTTTAAGTGCTGATAACACTGTTACAATATTGTTTCATCCACTGGACTTCATCCAAAAGGATGCTGCCGGTGACTAACTTTATAAATAGCAACAAACTGAGTGACTCTATGATTTACATCAATTTGGTCATCTTGGCTTGAAGTGAAACAGATTGTACTGTGCTCCATGCAGTTTAATGGGGGCCTATTATGTCATCAAAGTAATTGATTAGCAGAGCAGCAGAAAAAATATCACATAGAAATCAAATTGGTAAGAAAATTTCTCAGCTGAAGTATATTCTGTCTGCAATCAGAAAAAGAGGGCAGAAGTCTTCTAAGGTAAGTATGAATTATTTAAAAATCTGCAAGTTCTACTGCATTTTCTCATTAGTTATTCAATCATTAAAAGAATTCATAGGTCGCTGCCAGCATCCAATCTGAGACTCTGATAATAATGAGCAGTCAGAAGCTTGATAATAAAGCAGTTCTATCAAAAGCTAGATGCAAAAGTCCACCTTGAGGTTGGAAATCCATTAATTTCAAATCCTAATTGCTTCCCATTATAGTAAACAGTCACAGTGCGTTGTTGATGGAGCAAAGAAAATTACTTAGAAAATATTTTTCCCCGTAGGTCCAGGGATGACCTGACATGATTTCAGATGACTATGTATTTGAAGCATGGAAAAGAAGTCATCGGTCACACCAGGCAGGTGTTCCAAGTCGGGGCTGTAGATCAAGGATCAAGGCCCCATTGAAGGATGGAGGGACCGTGTCTCATCGATGCCTGGCCTTCCTATTCTGTTGTCTCCATGTGAATAAGAAGCCTAAGAAACTTCTAAGGGGGCATTTTAAAAGCAAGATTTGTGGTGGGTTAAGCATCTAGGAGAGGTGATTTTCAGAAAAGAAAAAAATTAAGGAAAATTTTATAGAAAAGTAATCAAACCCAATAATAACAGAAAACAGAAATGGACAGGCTCGGCATTCTAGTTATTTTTTCTTATTACGGTTTCTTTGTTCTTACTCCTCCCCTTGTTGTCACAAATAAGCATAGATGTTAGGTTTATTGTGATAGCACAAATAGGCAGAAGGTTATCAACACAAATGCTGAAAAAAGTGTATGAACATTCCAGCTGTATCTCTTACTTGTGTAAATCCTCCAACTGCTTTATTTCATCAAGATATTTTAACATTACTATATATATATATATATAAAATTTATTTTAGTCTTAAATACCTATCTAACAAATATCTTTTTAAGGACTCTACCACTTAACATTTGGTCTTTAACATTTTGGAGGGGTCTGAAACATTAATCTTTTAATCATGCCAACTTCAGCTGAACCCTGGAAGAAAATGAGAAATGAAAAGGAGAAGAATCCCACAGAACTGTTAATATTCTGGGATAACGCCTGTTGCTCTTTCTGTGATGCCCAGCTCCATCTACAGAAATGGATCATGACTTTAGACATTCACTGGGCAAATATTCATAGGTAGTGCTTCACAGTGAGTGAATGGGGTAGCAGACAACTCTTCAATTTCCCAGGAAACTTCCTTGCTTAAACTTTAAGGAGAAGGGGGAAAAAGGCCTAGAAGTGACAGCACATCTGCCTTGCCAGCACAGTATTAAGAGGGATTGCCATGTCCTAAAACAAAACATATGCTGCAATTTAGGAAAATGAAAAAAGCATTTTAGTGTGGTGTGGGGAAGGTAGGGATAATCTTTATGCACCAGAGACAGAAAAGTTCACAGACTTGCATTAGCACTGCGAACCTCATGAGCCTAGAAATTGGTTCTAAAGGGTTTTGCAGTACTTCGAATTGCAGGAACTCCCTCTGTCCTGAATACTACGGACAAACTGATAATCCTGTGTGGCCTTCACATAACCTCAGAAACATATAAGTTGTTGCAGCACATACTTCCTTTGACAGATGTATTTGTCCGCTCATTCAGTTTGTTCTCAATAGAGGTGAGATGGCTCAAAGTACTGTAAACTGCACGGAGACCATTTTATTTCTGGAACACAAGTGTGAATTCTCCCTCAGTCATCAGTGTTTATAAGTTGTTTTAATTGCTGTTTCAATACTGGCCATGAACTCTTTTGAGATAGCTAAACTTTGGAAAACTTGCCTCTTAGATTATAATGATTAGAGAAAACATTTATCACAGAGTGGTTATAAAATGTGAAGAATATTGTGCATTTGACATTTGAACTACTTTAACCTCAAGATTTAAACTGAGATTATATCAGTCACCTCAGAAAACATTTTTCTTTGTGATTCATTTGCTTTGTGGAATGGTTATCACCTTCAAAAAACAAATATCTCACTTTGAACAAGAACTGCTGTGATATTACACACTTTTTCAGTTTACTGTCATGATAACTTAGTGGATTACAATATTTATTATCAATTTTTTCATTATAAGAATATATTGGATTTTCCAAAATGAGATAAATTACAGCTTTCAAAATAAAAACCGAAATATCATTCTGAATTTGGGTTAATAGACATATATTTACATCATTACAGAATGCTTATTCTACTTAAACTTCCATGGATAGTAGCTGCTTTAGCCTATCACTGCAATGTTGCAAACATAGATTTCAAAATATATGCTGTTGCAATTTAATATTTTTGACTATTCTTCTTAGGAAGTTTCTTTCATTACACTGTGTCTTTTTCTAAATGGGAGCCAGGAAACCTAAGGTATAAAATGCCATGGCTATGCCAACAGGCACAATTAGTCCCATTGTATTTGGCAGATCTAAATATATCTATGCTATTTTATTGCATTGCTGATTTTTCCTAAAAGTTTCAGATTATTGAGTCAATTATGCAGACATGCTACAGTATGAGACTAGTTGACACAAATTTTTGAAATATTGATAAATACACATGAAGTGGAAAAGGATTAAAGCCAAAACCAGGCAGTTGTTTTAAGAATGGATGTTGATTGCTGAGGAATGACATGCTCAATGGGGTTTATTGAGTCTGCAAAGGCACTCTGATATACATGATACATGTAGAGCAGAAGAAACATCCCCAACACTAGATGGTCTTTTTTACTTTTTGTTTAGTTTCTGAAAACATGTCAGTGGGCAAACAAACTGAATCTGTGTCACAATGTCTTCCTCTCTAATGCAGATATGTTAAAGCTCCCTAAGGCCAAAAAAAGAATTTAGCTTCTGCAACAGCTTGCAGGTCTGACAAAACAGAAAATGACATGTCATTCTAGTGGTGGCTCCAGCTGATGATTTACAAAAATGTCACAAAGATATTGTTTTACTGAAATATCTGAATGTGGTAAATGAGAACAGTATTTGATTTTCAGTGAGTTTTTATGTATTGCTTTCATTCTGATCATTATGTTCTTTTTAACAAAAGCAAAACCAAATAAATGCACTGCAGTTCAGGGCTGGTGTATGCATGACCTAAAGAAAGATAAGGGCTTTAATAGTATTGTAAACCAGGGATGTAGTTGCATTTCAAACAGATGGAGAGGGTAGCATGGGTCTCCAGTCTTATTTCTCTTATTTCAGTCCCCAGGCAGGTCACTCCAACATAAGCTTATCTATGCCCTGCAGCATGGCAATGTTACCTTGGGAAGGTGTAGGACTCAGAGTGGAAACGTGGAGAATAAAGGACAATCTTCAAGGCGACTTAAATGATTATCACTGGTTACTTGTAACTGGACTGGCTACCCCTGGTTTGTGCTGGGCTCCAGGGTACTCTCCAGAGTCATTATGAGACTTTGGCATCTCCAGCTTCCTAAGGGTCTAGAATATCTAAGAAATTTGCTCTCATAAGCAAGACAAACTGTGGATACCTGTAAATGATGATTAGAATGAGATTTCAGATGTAGCTCATTGCAAATCAGTGTGACCAGATATAGCGAAAAGAAAATAATGATCTTTTGCAGTTACAACACACAGAGGTATAAATACATATTGGTGTGTATGTTTCAATATATATTGCATATAAATGCAATTCATATATGTGGGGGGAAAAAGTTCATTCTATCTAGATATTTATATAAGGCTGATTTTCAAAGGTGACTGGAGGGCTAAACTATCTCATAGGAGTGGACCTTCAATGCAGCAAACAGGCACCTTACCAACCCAGGAGAATCCTACAATTTCCAACTAGGAGAGGAGAAGAACAAGTCCCATATAGAATTTTTGTAGCATGTTTCCCTTCCTGCAGGCTGCCAAGAAAGACTGGTGCTGAGGCCTTATCCTGCTGCTCTCCATCCCTCTCTACCTCTTTTGAGGTAATAGGTGGAGAACAATTCCTGTTCCACATTAAGTAGAAAGCCTGCAATTCTACCCTTCCTTCATACAGACTTCACAAAATGATCAAAGCATATAGAACTCCATGTTCTTGTATAGGTGCTAGGAAGACTCAATCCACAAAACAATTTCATTTTGCTTATCTACACTGCTTACATCTAAAAAAAGGTTTCTGAAGTGCATATCAGAATAGAGTTTTACGATGAATTTATGTTAGAACAGTCAAGATCAAGAGAAGACATTTACATTTGCAGAAAAATATATTTCAATACCTCTTAACTTTCAAGAAAAAATCATTCTAGGATTACTAGAGATTTTGGGGTGATGGCAGAGCAAAAACCTGAATACAGACTTTCTGCATCACATGAGGCAAATAATCAGTGGCCTTTCTCCCTTCATTGCCTGTTTCTACAAGAACACAAATAGTTTTCCCAGCCTTCCCCGGGTATGGGTAAAAATCAGTACCTCGGCACAGAAGGCAGTCTAAGCCTCCATCTACCTTTTTCTTCTGATGATGATGACTTTCTTTCTCATTCTTTTGATAAATAGACAGAACATGAATATGAGTTAGTTCTCTAGGTTTTCAACTACAGAGCACATGGCTTTGGTTACCCTCAAGGTGTCAGCACGCATATGGAACAAAGTCCTTCAGTGTCCATCAATTTGTTGTAGAAACTGATATTTTTTCTCTAATCTTAATGTGAAGTTTTTACAATGAAGCACCAAAATTGTCATGCCCCAAAGTAGAACTACCAAAAGGAGGAAAGTTTAATGAGTTTTGCTCAGGATGTCTCTATTTAGGCAAGTTAATACCTCACTTATGCAAAACCTCCAGCAAAGAAATGGGGAAATTTGCCCTCTACTCAATGGCACCATAGGGATGCTTGGGGTATAACACTTTCATAGTTGAACTTCCAATTGTTATTTAATACAATAAAATGAGGATCTGGAAAATAGATGTTTGAATTTCAATTATTTTAATTAATGTTTATAAGCTAGACACATATTAACAGCTTTTTGCCATAAATGAGGGTGAGAACATTTATGTCAACTGAGAATACAACTCACATGAAAACTGGAATCAGAATGAGATCATGTTTGTTGAGGCCTTATATAATTTTTCTGAGGGCATCTACTACCTCATATGGACAAATCATAGCATTGTAGGAGGGTTTTAGTTGTAAAAATCCCTCCTGCACAAAGAAAATAGGCCACAAACTGCTACCAACATTCTCCCTTGGATAACTACTCAGTGTGTATCCATATCACACATCCATCTTAGTTTTCTACAAAAACAACAGCCTTCCTTAGTGGGAAAAATCAGACAGCTGAAAACAAAAAAATCAAGAGATCAGGTTAAAGTTTTGCACAGCACAGATATGTCTAAAAGCTTATAGACCTTAACGGTTTTCCTAAAAGAACCACAGATCCATATTTACTGAGTTTCAAAACTGTCTCTATAAAAATATTAGAAAGTTCTGATCTAATTAAGTGGAATTCAGTTAATTTTATATGCTCAAGGCAAAATACTCATTAAAAATATTTAAATTCTTCTGCTATCCAAAGCTTGTTATAAAACACTTCCTAAACTACTCCCATTTTAGTATGTATTTCTAACAAAATAAATAAGGAATCACAGTAATAACTGTCTACTTACACTAGGAAAAGTGATGAGTCTGAGGCTCTTTTCAATTCAGATTACTTATATTAACATCCACCCCTGCTTATCTTCCAAAGTGAAATAGGAGAAGGTATCAAGGGCCCTGCAATCTATGATCTGACGTGAGGAAAGTCCCACAAAAATAAGGGTTGTGACAATATTTAAGCTATGTTTGAAAACAAATTCTTGGCACATACAAGTTCTTAGTCACACAAAAGGTGTCAGGGAGAAGCTCTAGTCAAAAAGATTGGTGCTGTCATGCCGTTTACTTCTTTGTTGGTCTGAAGAGACTGTGTCATCTATATAGAAAAAAACGACCATCCTTTCTGGGATCCCTTTTGCAATACACATTACCCCTTTCCTTGGAAACACTGATGCTCACTGCCTGAGTTGAGTCAAGCTTCTACACAGATGACGACACTTAAAACCAAATTCTGCATCATCCATAAGAAAAATGCAGTTTTTAGCTTATCAGTAATGTTGTCACAGCTCCAATCTTTATTTTAGAAAGACCTTGAAATTTGCAGGGTTCAAGCCACAGAAGTGGAGGTCAAGGAAGCAAATTGAGGAAAGTGAATGAGCTGAGAGAGAAAAGTGACGTTTCTGGAGAAGAGATAATTTTGCAGTGGCAGAGGTAATATTCCTTTCTCTTTTGGAAAGTTTATTGCTATTCTTTTTTAGGAGACTTAAAATCTGGAAAGTATCTTTCTGCCATTAGCAGCTCCCAAAGTACAGGAATGGATGTTTTTTCATTCACCTGAGATGCACTAGGAGAGAGTGCAAATTGTCTACCCTGGTAAAGACTTAACAATAATTTTCCATAGTTTAACAGGAATTGTTTTTCAGAGGGAGGAGAAGGAGAGTTATTTGCCTTCATCTTGAAGTACTGTACTTCACAGAAAAGAGATCTGGAAAGTTTGTTCATAGAGTGCAAAACATAACATCTGCTCCCTCAGGAAACCTCCTCCAGTGGACTTTTAAAATGTGGGATCCCTACACTGTGCCAGTCACATATGGAGTACATTGCTGATTTAGCGAATAAGGCCAGCCACTTTTGGGGATCTACCTCCCATGAAATCAGTCTCTTCTGCTACATCAGACTGAGCAGGTAAGATAGACTAAGGCAGACCCAAAAAGCCATCTACCAGCATTCTGTTCTGAAACCTGCTTTCTGCTTTTACCAGGCAGAACCACAGTATCTTGCACTCCAGGATCAAGGTGCATGCCTCATCCAGTTTCTCTGGCTGGAGAGAAGAATACCCACCATGACCATGTTTTTATTTAGAGGGATGGCTTAGGAGCTATTTTCAGATATGGCTTTTTTCAAACTTTTATATTTTTAAATCACCCATGCCCAAAAGTCATATAAAACAAGCATTAAAATAAATAAATAAATAAAAGAGTTCTGTGCATTTAGGGGAGTAAGTAAGTAATCACCTTCAAACACTTCAGATTGGTCAAATGAACTGAAGACTAAAATGATAAATGGAAAGCATTCTGGACTATATATGTATGACCTATCTTCAGTGGTAATATCTGTCTCAATAATTCACAGAAAATATTCAAATTCTTTTGTTTAAGGAACACCACCTGGTAAGCAAGTCAACCTCACTAGTGGTTCTTTTCCTATGACTATTCAGGAGATGGCTAAGAGTTTTTTCCTTTCACTTTATACCTAAGAGCATGATGTTCTACAGATTCCTATTCTGAAAGGTGCAGTGATTCACAAATAAGTGAACAAAAATGAGAGGAAAAAAATTGCTCTATGAGATTCAAATATAAAAGCAAGAGCAAAAGCTGGCTTGCCTTTGTTATAGCAGCAAACTGACTACCATATCAAAAATAAAAAAAAAAGGAAAAAAATAATGTTTTACCAGCAAACTGACTATCATAATAAAAAAAGAAAAGAAATAATACTGTCAAGAGCATAAAGAGTCTTTTATGGGACTTCAGGAAAATTAATTGTATCAATTTAGCAACGCTGAATGCCTAATAATGGTGAGCAGCTGAGAGTGACTCAGTATTGCAGCAAGTATGCCCATTCTCTCAGGAAGTGTTTCAATTCAACATGAGAACCATACTGTAACTTTTTTGTGATTGACGATGACTAAGACGCATATAACATGCTAGAGGATTGAGTCATTCTCCTTGCATTCTCAAAGTGATAGCAGAAGAAAGAATTCAAGGAAATAGCCTATCCAGATTCTCAAACTGAAGTCAACAGTCTTTAAGACATCAAGTGGTTTTCTAAGACCCTATGCCACTTTTGCTGCTCCTTTATATTTCCAGAAGGCAATTAGTTGTTGCTGGCCAGAGCTTGTTCCACAGACCTGCAAGCTGTTGCTGTTCCCGTGTCATCAGGAAAGCTTTGCCTTGCTCACTGTTTCTGTGCACAAGGTATCACAATTCCATGAACACTGCTGATTCCCCAGAGTTTGTGTTTGTCCTGATAGCTAATGTCATTTTTACAAAGATGGGCTTTGATTTTTTTTTGCCCACTTTTAAGGCTCTGATGTAGCCAGCTGCTGCACTCTGCTGACTCTCAGGAATTGCCCTTGTGTATCATTGATAGTCTCAAAAGCAGAAATAAAAAGGCAACAATATTCTGGCTAAAATTAAAAAATGGGCAGAAACAATACTAGGAGACAGGAACAACTTCTCTTTTCTCTGTGAGTTTAGACTGTGCACTGAGAGATTATCCTCCTGAGATGTCTTGGGGGCAATTCCACTCTGAGAAATTCACCAATAGATTATTTTTTTAATCACAATTAAATGAAGAAATGTTCAAAAGTGCATGGCTGCAGTTCTATAACCGTTTCTGGATGCCATTCAATTTATATTTCTACAAAGATCACAATGAGATGTAGGACACACCATTCATCACCATTTAATATGAATCAATAGAGACCTTATTTGTAGAGTCTATCTTAAGATCAAACATGGTGATAGGAGTTCTACAGGGTGAATCTTCATATAAAAATTAGGGGACAACATTTGAATTCACTGCACCATTTATTCTATTTTCAAAAAAACCATCAAGCAATCATCAGAGTAAGTTCAAGCTAAAAAATACATATCCATATACATACATACAGCACTACTGGAACCAGCCTTGTAGCCACAAGAAGTATGGCACTATATTGTGGAGGAAAGCCAAGCTCCTGTAACAATGCTTTACTACTCATAAAGTGGTAGAATGTGATTTAAAGGGACAACTCAAGTACAAACACCAGTACATTCTTAGATGACAGTAAGTCAACACAAAACCACACAGAACTTTAAAATATTAGCACTCATTTGTGCTGTCTGCATTCAACATTACAGCTCTCTCCAACCCAGACAGCCTTAATAAGCCTTTATCATTCCTTTAACTCTTAGAAGTCCACATGTTCATGTGTTTATGTGGTGTCCTAAGTAGTGTACATGCTCATGTCTTAACTTCAGCCTCAAAGTCACCATTCAAATGCACATCTGTATTATGAGTGGTCATAGGTCTCTTTTTTACAGTCAAACCTATCCACTGGACAGATAAAGACTGCAATGAATTGAGGCTCAGGTGGCAAAGCAGCAATTCCTTCTTTGCTGAAAATTGCTTCATTATAACTGATGCAACAAAACTTATTAGGACATGTAGAACTTACCGGACTATTTCTAGATCTCTTCTAGATCTCTTTCGTGTCCCTGCAAACACTGAGTTTTCTTTTTATTGGCTTTTCTCACTACTAGATAATCTGCATGCTATCTTCCAATGTGCTGCAAAGAGCAAGCTCTGTTTTTCTGAATCCAGTCTTTTGTATTCATAACAACTATGGCAGATACATAAGAGAACAGTAAAAGGAGTATTCTAGGAATTTTTCCCTCTGCTTTTGTCTGGCTGCTTAGTCACATCTGTTCTGTGTCCTGGATGTTCACTTCATTACTGCCTTTTCAGCATCAATACATAGTCTGTCTGTCAGAGGCTCCCTGACTGTTTCCTTTGCTCTTCCATCTTCTGAAGTCCTAGGACTTCAAGAGCAGCTAGCTACAGAGATCTGATTAGAGGGAAACATAGGTTCCTGTAATCCTAAAATAGCCCAGTGAAAAATAAAGAAAGCATGGCTGAAGGCCAATAAGGACTATGTAATGTATCTCTTAACTGTCAAGGGGTTTTATGCTTGTGTGGCTGCTCTATCTCAACTTAGAGAAGTTGTCACATGCTGTCAGCACTGGCTGATCTCCTGTTGGTGTTTCCAAGAGCAGCCTTTTCAAGTCATTCCCAGTGAACTCAGAGGCAGAGACATTTTTGCTCACAGAGTTGTATTCTCCTTAGTCACATTTTCTTTTCTGGGGAGGTAAAACAAGTAAAAAATGGTATTCCATACTTCACACCTGCAACCACACTGAACTGAAAAGCTCTTCTGAAACACATGGAGGTGTAACAACAAAGATGCTTCACTACTGCTGCCCATAAGCTCATTGGCAAATAATTCTGATCCTTCCCTATGACAAATTGTCAGTCAGATCACTGATAGTCATTCCTGAGCAGCACTAAACTGTATGAGTCATATCTCTGTCAGCACAGCTACTCTTGTAACTGATATTGGTGCCTGTTCTTGGTGCTGTGACGAGTCACACACCACAGTTGATTTTCACATCTCTAGCCCACATACCTCATTTTTCATTCTAAGCATTCCCTTTTTTGTGTTCCACGGGTGCAGCTCCAAGCTAATGATCATAGCAGGGCACTGTTGTGTACGTACACTCGTATAAGGCAAATAAAAGCAATGTAGCCAGTTCTCTAATTCTTTTATCACCACTTGGTTTCATCCAAATTTACCCTCTTCAAAAGCCTTTTTCTTTACCAACCAACCTCTTTGTTTTTTTCAGAGTTTTGCAAACAGATCAGATTAATTCATCCGAGAGACCCAGAGTGCAGAGAGCCCAAGTCCAATGCAAGTTAGACTTCCCATGTGATTTATGGTGATTGGAGATTATGGATTGACAACAACGTTTTTACACTGTTTTCCCTGTAGCACTGTTGTTTGCTGTAAATTAAATTTATTCCAGGCCCTGAAGTGGACTGCAGTGTGATTGTCTAGAACTCAGTAACCTCAGATGTTCAGAAGAGGTCTCTCTGGAGCTCTTCACATTGTCCTAACAGATGTGAAAGGTGGCTCCACCATATCTAAAAACTTCTTATTTCCCTGCCACTGTGTCTGCAAATAGTCTGATGTTCGTAAGGACCATTTCCTCACATTTGGTCCTGAACATGAAGCTGTCAGCCACTTCATTAATAACTGTTTCTTGGTGTATTGCATGTCACATATTCTGTACAGTAATTGCTGATATCTCTGAAGGAGCACCAAATTGCTACTTATTTCCCCTTTTAACCATAAATAAAAGCCAGTCCAATCTAGTCTGATTTCCAGAGGTTTTGAATATCATCTATTAAACTACTTATCAATTCATTTCTGTTGTTCTAAGGCAGTCAACTCTCCCCAATTCCTTGTTTCTAGAGTTAGCACAGCAGGGTCTGAGATGTATTTTGGGCTTATCAATAAACAGTCTTATCAAAAGTCATCTTGCTGCATATATATAGAGAGATCTATACATAGAAAGCATTCACTATTCGCAGCAATTCTGCTTTATACTAATGTTTTACAACAAGATGTACTGACCCATTATAATCCCAGTGCTAAAGGCACTTCGATTCTGGAAGCTATTATTTCAAATGCTACTTATTAGAGCTAACACTCCAAGGAAAGAATAGCACAGACAATCATAGAATCATTTAGGTTGTAAAATGCCTCCAAGATTGTTAAGTCTAAATATTAATCAAGCACTGCCAAGTCCATCACTAAACCATAACTCTACGTGCCACATCTACATGTCTTTCAAGTGCCTCCAGGGATGGTGAGTCAACCACTTCCCTGGGCAGTCTGTTCCAGTACTTGACAACCTTTCAATGAAGAAACTTTGTGTACTATCAAGTCTAAAACTCCCCTGGCAAAACTTGAGACCATTTCCTCTCATCCAGTCACTTGTTACCTGGGATAAGAGACCAACCTCGACCTGGCTAAATCTCTTTCAGTGGTTGTAGAGGGCAATAAGATCTCCCCTGAGCCTTCTTTTCTCCAGGCTTAAACAATCCCAGCTCCCTCAGACACTCCTCATCATACTTGTGCTCCAGACAGACCCTTCACCAGTTCCATTGCCCTTCTCTGGGCACACTCCAACCACTTGACATCTTTCTTGTAGTGAGGGGGCCAGAACTGGACACAGTACTCAAGGTGTAGCCTCACTAGTACTGAGTACAGGGAGACAATCTCTTCCTTAGTACTTATGACCATGCAATTGCTGATACCAGCCAGGATGCCATTGGCCTTCTTGGCCACCTGGGCACACTGCTGGCTTATGTTCAGCCAGCTGTCAATCAGCATCCCTGGGGTCCTTTTTCTGGAGGCAACTTTCCAGCCACTCTTCCCCCAGCCTGCAGCACTGCATGGGGTCGTTGTGATTCAAATGCAGGACTCAACACTTGGCCTTGCTGAACCTCATAAAATGGCCTCTGCCCATTGATCCAGCCTGGTCAGATCCCTCTGCAGATCCCTTCCTAGCTTTCAGCAGATCAGCAGTCCTGCCCAGCTTGATGTCATCTATGAACTTCCTGAGATAGCTCTCAGTTTCCTCATCCAGATCATCAATAAAGATATTATATAGGACCATACCCAATACTGAGCCTTGGGGAACACCACTAGTGACCAGTCACCAAGTGAGTTTAACTCTATTCATCACCACTCTCCGCCAAGCAGCAGAATAAGCACTGGTACCAAGAGGTAGCTGTCTGCAGGCTCCTCTGTTCTAACAAGCTGGTGGATTCTGTCCTAAAGCTGAAGAGTTTGTGCAGCATGACACAGACAGCTTAGCGCAGAACAGCACAGGTCTGTGCCTGCTTGGAGTAACTGTTTTGAGGATCACTCACCCTCAGTGAACAGTGCTGTCCTAGTCAGGATCACTACACCTACCTCTTACTTTGCCTTTCACTTTGAGATTTCAAAAGGGGAAGTTCCTGTTCACAGAAAGCCATATGCTCAATTGTATAACTATGCACTAGATATGGTATTCTGGAAATATGCTGATAAAGAGCCATCTAAAAAGCCTGTTAGGTGGTGCTGCTTCTTTCTTCATGTGTACACGTTTGAAAATATTTGCAGTATCCATAGGTCCCAGTTTCCACTGTTTGATCACCAAATCTTTTTTTCAGGAAAAAAATAAAATTATTTCACATCCTCAGTCTATGCAGTATTGACTAACCAAAAAAACCAACCAACCAACCAAACAAACAAACAAAGACAACAACAACAACAACAAAAACAAACAAAAAATCAAATACCTTATTAAAACTTGTAGAATAACTTCCTAAGTAAAAAAGAACTTTCTTCTCCTTTCATCAAAAACAATAAAATAATGTACGACTGAAAAATTAGAAAAGTGTACAATCTGTAAGATCACATTTCACAACAATGTCTCTTCTTCCTAGGCTCAAATCAATTACAACACATAATTAAGTTGCCAGGAAACTGGAGAAGGGTTCTGCTGGTAGTGGTTAGAAGCTCAGACAAAGACATTGTCACAGTCCTGATTCCAAAAATGAGGCTGCAAAGGTCAGCCATAGGGTGTGTATAACATTTGTATTAGAGTGACTTGGTAGAGGTGTTGAGATTAGTGAGATAAGCAAGCATGAAATGTGCATGGTTTGTGTGGTCACATCAAGTTGATGACAGGGAATAAAAATACATTTTATAAAAAAAATTGTCTTGTTTCAGCAATGATATAGCACTCGCATACAGTGGAAAACCCAGGCATACAAGTGAGAAAATGTTCAGAAATGGTTTAATCTGAGCCGTTAAAACCATAAGCAAGCTTAGGCCAGCAGCAGAAGGAATGCCCTGGGTAGTGCAGAAGTTAAATCATTCACATTGTGAAAGTGAGTGAAACATTTTATTAAGGACAAGGATACCAACAGGAAATGTGACACACAGAGTTCTTGCAAAAAAATACTGAAATGTCTCAGCCCTGTTCATACTTACTGAAGGTTGTGTAGCATCATGGATCATTATTTGCCCCCTTTCCAAATGAGAAAGAAAAAAAGAGAGAAAATAAAAATTTGTGGTTATGTTCCAAGTAGCACTGCACGAGACAGCAGTTAAATAAAAGCCATGTTCCCTGAGTCCATGGAGATGATACTGGCAACGTAAAGAAAATATACAACTATATGACAACCCTGTGGCCCTTGGAGAAAGACTGCAAGGAACTCAGTCAAGGAGTAAGCTGACAGAAAACATTCAAAGGCACAAAATAAGAAATGATGCCAAGGGCCTTCCCACAAAGTAAAGTCACTGCCAAAAAATGGTCAGAATAATGTGAAGCAACTAAAACATAGTAATGCCATTTTGATATAGAGATATGAATAATTCACATTTTCGTTCTCCCTCCCTGTCTTTCTCAGAATTCCCAGATACAGCACACCATCTTCACTCACATTCTCTGTTTTTTCTCATACTGACCTCACTTCTTTTGTTTTCTCTGGCAGAGACATTTTTTGTCCTACACTGCTGCTGTACAAAAATGAAGCCTTGATGTATATAAGTTGGATGCTGTTTTAACAGAAGACTTGCTGATGCCTCTCTCCGAGCATGCCTTAACATAAAGCAGGTGGATTTAATCTGACTAAAATCCTTTTTTCAGCAGTCCATGACCAAAGCACGGAACTGAATAAATTTTTTTGTGGGAAAAACAACAACAACAATGAAACCAAGAACCATTCTATTTCAAACTTTCCAAAAAGAATTACATTTGAACAGAGAACACATCTGGACCAGAGAGAAGTTTCTAAGTGTTATTAGTCATTAAAAGCAGGATATTAGATAATAAACATGATGTAACTTCAGCCCTATGATCACAATAACCTATTCTGTCACCCAGAACAAGATGGCATCACCTTTTACATCTTTGACTGCATGTGCAAATATATATGTTTCTGTCTCATCCTACTGTGTTCAGAGTCTTCA
The DNA here is from genome assembly GCA_013396695.1 of Sakesphorus luctuosus. Taxonomy (NCBI): domain Eukaryota; kingdom Metazoa; phylum Chordata; class Aves; order Passeriformes; family Thamnophilidae; genus Sakesphorus; species Sakesphorus luctuosus. The sequence goes on from VWZD01006504.1 coordinate 30,232, forward strand.
TTGCTTTGCTTAGCAGGAATCTATCAGTCACTTTGGATATAACATGTGGATAGGTCATTACCATGACAGTTTGTCCATCAGACGCACACAATGTGACAGACCCTGTGCAAATGCCCACGTTAGCCTGGGACCAACAATCTCCTCTGAGCTGGGGGGAGGAGCACAATGAGACAGTCATTATGGAGAATTTGGAGGATCACCTGATAGAACCTCTCTGCCCCCACATCCTGACAAGAGAGGCCTTCCTTCCATCATGCTCTTCCTTTCTATAAGCCTAGGAAAAAGGAATATCTTCCTGTGGTATGAGAACAGGTGGCAGGGCAAAGCCAACCACAAGGAAGAAGAGGGAGACTGGCAGTGTATATCCATGTGTGTCCATCCACAGTCTGCTTGAGATCACAGCTGGTACGCAGCAGATCATGGAGATCAAAGGGAACTGCAAGATTTATCTTGCTTTTTTGCCTTTTTGTGCTATTCTTTCCTCTCTTGTCCCTGAAAAACATGAATTCCTCAGCCAAAACTGAATTGCAACCACCTCTGTGGTGAAACACTGATGCTGGATAACAATGTACAACAACTATTGAAAAATACTGAAAGGGGATGTATAGAAGAACATAATGATGGTCTGTGCAACAGGCCTGGTTTGATAAGCTGAGAGTACTTTCTTGTGTGTGTTTTCAGTTAACAATATCATTAGACTGGTATTCATTTTTTTCACTGGGTGGGGGGAGAGGTATCAAAGGAATTTTTCCAATTCATATTCTGTCTTCTGTCTTCTCCAGAAAAGGATACTTTCAGATTCTTTTGCTTCCAATATGGAATGAATTAGTGATATCATTCAATTCAGTATAAATGCATTTAAGAGGCCTGGCGATGAGCATGTTCAGCATTTGTGTGGTTTGGCTCCCAAAATAGTTTTGACCTGATTCACTCATGTTCTGAGAAAGAACCAGGGAGTTAAATTTATTATGCAATTCCTTTCTTCTTATACAAGTAATTCTTAAAGACTTTAATAACAAACAGTTATGGACCATTTCCCCCTGAATAACTTGTTTTCTGTATCCCTAATATTTTTTTTTTCACTTCACCAGCTGATCATGCTTTCTGTTATGATGAGACTAAGCAAAGTCTTGTCAGCCCAGCCACAGCCTGGCACATTGTATGGTGTCAGGCAGGAGAGCTGAAGAAGGCCAAGTAATGTGCAGTGGTCTGATATGTCTGCATGGAAAATGTGCTAACCTGTTATTTTCAGTGCCTTGAGAGAAATCACAATATATAATGTTGGGAGGGGAGGATAAACAGGTAAAGCCAAAAAGCCCTTCTGGAAAATAAAAGCTAGATATATTTTTGATATACTTAATTTTAAATGTCTCTATCATCAAAATATAGCTAAAGTACAACAGAAATTTCAGATATTCACTGTTAGTTATAGGCATAGCAGCCACTCATTTGAACAGGCCTTGCCATTCACTTTTTCTGAATATCCAGCTTCCTTTCACATGGTATGTACAGCAGAAATTTAAATCAAGGAAATTCTATTAAATAAAGACCCCATTTGTTCAAATTATCCAGTTACTCTAATGTATATTCAATATATGGCTTGTACAAATTATAAAATGCTGTCACAAAGATTGTCTTTTAAAAATCACAATCATTATACAAGAGAGTGGTTTATTTGCAAAATAATTACAATTTTGAAGAAAGGAGAAATGAGAGAGCCGTGTATTTCCCCTGTATCATCACTGATCAGGCTTAGGATGCCCAACCTCCCATACATATTTTCAATGATTTTTTTTCTTTTTTGGCCATTTTGCTGTAGATATGAGTAACATATAAGAGGGAATGTTGTTAGAAATCATATTTAAAAGTATTTTCTGCTGCTTTTGTGAAGAAGGTGACTGGTATTTCACACGCAGTTCTAAATATGGGAGAAGTCAGTGTTTCAATCTGCACTTTGTTTTACTGTCCTCCACAGATGAAGAGACTCTTAATTCTTAGTAGGCTGGATGAAACAACTGATGGAGCTTAGAGCACTGCAGATAAAGGGAGGATGCAAAAGGGAGTAAAGGTGAAACTGAATCCCTATCTCTCTGCCATCCTAGGCATTTGTGATCCTGCAGGCTGCGACTCTTGATACGAAATGCTAGAAAGCACCTTGTCTGCATTTTTCCTCTCCTCTCTGTCTCTTTAATAAAAGTCTTGCTGAAAGCTATAAGAAACAAAGAGGCTCCATTTCAGGGGTGGGGATGGAATCTCCCAAGTTTTTTAAGCATGTAAGCATGACAGATGGAAAATATTTCCAAGAGAAGACTGCATAAGTGGCGGCCAAGAAGTCCATGTGTAAATGCACTTGGCAAACACAGTTGAAAAAACACCTCAGTCTCCTGCTTGAGAACTGCCTTATTCCATACCTCTCCAAGCACATGACATGTCTCTTTATTTTGATAATGTCTGATGGCAAGCCCAGGTCTTCCTATTTGATCATCAGGATATACACCTGAGCCTCAGGGGCAGCTCACTGCAGACTACAGCTGACTGCTAGAGCTGATCTCAATCTTCCACACCCAGCCCTGGAGACATATGGAAATATACTAAAGTTTATATTATCTATAATAAATTTCCTACTTCATTATTCACTACTTGAAACACTGTAGCAGGTTCAAGACCTGGGTATACATACTCTGTTATTTTCCATGCAGTCTGAAACATTAGTTGCAGTCCATCAGGCTTCCTCTGTAATCATAACCTAACCAAAAACACATGATTTATTGATAAGCTCAAAATTTCCTTCACCATTGACTAGTCAAACTTCAGCCAGGATAAATAACTATTGTTTTGTTTAAAGTCATGTCATCATGTATCATCACAAAGCAAATGCAGCATGTTACCATAGTCTCACATGAGATTCTGATGCCTGCATTGCTAAAGCATGAGGCTTTCCTTTCTCCAAGTAACAATCATGGACACTGCCCTCTTCTTTCACATCCCAGTCATGAAGATAGAAAAATGTCAGGTAGATGTCATCTCTGGCTTCTCAGTTTTTCTGCCTGACTTCAGATTAGGATGTTTCATGTCTTCCATCCCTTTTTTCTCCAGTTTTGCCAGAAATAAAAATAATAAATTCAAATTCACATTTTGATGGGCAGCACAGTCATAGCTTCTGGGCCATCTGAGGTAAAGCCAAAGCAATCCTTATTGACTAAAGTCACTAAATAATGACAGGAAAAGTTATAGAAAAATCCCAATTTGTCACTGTACACTATGGAAATTCTTTCATCCACCTCCAAGCAGCAGATTAGTAATCCAGTTTTAATTAGACAGACTTACTGTTCTTCACAAAAGTATCCTTTAGCTGTTATATCTGGGATAGACTCATGAAAATGGTTTAGCTATGCCTCATCTAATTTGTTTTCTCGTGACTTTTCCACTTAAAATAATTGCATTGGCACCTAGCAAATGCAAATGGGTATATGCTGAAAAACTTGGATGGAACACAAGAAACTGTTATCCTACATCCAATTTCCCATAGTATCTCCAAGGGCAGACCAAGAAATTATGTCCAAAAAAACACCATAACTTACAGAAAGTGCAAGATATCTTGATAAGAGGTGCCCACTTTGATAATAAAATGAATCAGGAATATTTCTATAGAAGAATATTTCCTATATAACATTGCTTCAAGAGAAAATGATCTATTTAATTTTTCCAGTTTTCTTTAAACCAAGTTTTCCTCCTTGCCTTGGTGAGAAATCTTAATGGTGGAATACTTCTTTTCAGCAGTTACAGTATATTACATAGAAAACTAAGCATGGCCATTCTGGACAAAACAAAAAATATGTATAGCCCCACATATTGTTCTGACAGAGGTCAACAGCAGATATTGAGGGAAGAGTTAAAGAACATTCAGGAATACATCTTAAGAATATTTTCCCAATTTTTACCAGTTTATAACTCAAGGATTTTCTGAAACAGAAGCTGTATCTTTGTGTTTAACACTGCTTCAGGTATTTTTATCCCATGAATGAATCCAGTTGCTTTTTAAATCCAGCAGTTGACTCTTGAAGCCAAAATTATATAAAATCTGATCCAGGGGGAGTATCAAAACCCTGTTCACACACATGCAACTTAAAAAGTTTATCAAAGAAAGTACAGCATGAGCTTCACTAGTACAATATGAGCTGCTTCTATAAAATACATGTATAAACTGCAATGAAAATTCAAAAATCAGTATCAGAGTTGCTGGAAAATTATATAGGGCAGCCAATTCTAATGATCAGCATGATAGTTCTTTATCCAGCCTTGGATACTATTAGCAGACCATAGTCTCCAAAAGAAAGATTCTTTTTGTAAGGCCCACTCACATAAGAGATGTGTTTTTAATTATCAAGATACAAAAGGATCTCAATTTTACATCTTGCCTGGAAAACAGCACATGTAATAATTATGCTGAGATAATTATTCATGTGGACTCAGCAATCTGATACCTACAGCCTCACCCACATCATTTTTTTGTAGTGCCCAAACTTTTCTTTGAGATGCTGTTCTACGCACATGATTTCAGCTTCATTAAGGTGATGAGAATGTTTAAGGTAACTTTAAGTAGTATACAGCAGAACTTCCACTTTAACCAAGCTCATGGTTTAGTCAGAAAGATCTCAAAATAAGTGAGGGTGGGAATTAAGTACTATCTCACCATTTCCTTATTCCCTGCTACATGGTAAACCAAGGTTCCAAGATGTAAGAAGACACATAGGGTGGTAGTGGTGCTTCTGAAATTTATTTGATTCTGTGTAACTGATTTGCTCGTCCACATCCTCTTTCGTGTTTATTTTGAAAGATGTGTCAAGACCAAAGCCCTAAGGGACATGGCTGCAGATCTGGCAACGATCTCTGGAACAGCCATTGGTGCCAAAGAGAAGGAAAACAGTGACTGGACAGGAAATTAGAGTTGTTTTATTAGCACTTTATTCTCCACAATCCACCAAGCAGTTCTTATATGGATTTAATTACAAACTCAAAAGTGATTGAGGGAAAGTGTTACACTTTGTTACTTTAGCTCATATCTGGGAAACAACCAGACACCTCAGGAAAGTTATTAGTTATCAGTACATAATGTTAGCAGAGTTTTTCTCGCTTCCCCAAAACACCAGATATGTGCAATTTTTGAGTGGATGTATACAAGCATGTTTAGTACACAGGGTTACATCTGGAGGCAAATATGAAATTTACTCTCAGCAAATAAAATGTCCATGGAGAATTTACCCTGAAATCTAGTAAGTAAACAGACTGCCACTCCCATTGTAAATTGGAATTGTTACTATCAAGTTTTATTTGTTTGTACAATTCAGCCAGAAACTCCCCAGGCTCCCTCTCAGCAGAATGAACAGGGAGCAGGCAAAAACGTTGTGGTTTTATTCACGTTAGGATGGAGATGTACACTATAAGATATTAGGCCTGGACAGCTACACATGTTATGTCCGCTAATGATCAATGTGTAAATAGAAGTAATCTTCCTATAAATCCCTGTATTGCACAGTGCTTTCTATTCACATGCATTCCTGTGCATCATAGAACATAATTTTTAAGGAAATCTTCATGTCTATGTTGAAGAGCGGGGAGGGGGGGAGGGGGGGGTGATAACACTGGAATTTAACCGTATTACTAGAGAAAAGATACCAAGACTCACTGACCAATATTAGGGAAGCATAAACATCCCCATATAGCTACAAGTAAGGGTTAAATTTCATTATTGTATCTTAGTTACTTCATTTCCAAAATACATTTCCTTTCCTGTGAGATAAGAACAAGTTTACTTCTCCCTCTTATTCTCTAATGGTAATATTCATCAGTACACCATGCTCTTGTGATTATTCATTATAAGGAGAATAAAAAGAAAGGCATGTGACAGAACCAGAAAATGTAGTTTAGCACATTTTAGAAATTAATTTGTTAAGGAATACAGATACTCTACAAAGAAAATGACTATTCGTTCCTATAGTTTTTATTGTAAATTAATTTTTACAATAGAAATTAATGAGCAATTATTCACACACAACACATTTAGGCATAAGCTCCAGGTTGCAGTAGCACCCGAGTGTCACTATCAGGTTTGACAATTAAACCACTCTATGTGCCATGGTATGGCTCCAGTCACACAGCTACTCGGCCCTCTTCAAGCTCATATCCATCCACTTTCTTTGATGTGCTCAAAAGTGAAAAGGTGTGTCTTGGTTTGAGGAGAAAAAACTAAAAAATGTTTACCCACAAGCTGGGGAGGGGGCCTCCTC
>VWZD01006504.1:36526-99135 GCA_013396695.1 Sakesphorus luctuosus
CAGAACCAGAAAATGTAGTTTAGCACATTTTAGAAATTAATTTGTTAAGGAATACAGATGCTCTACAAAGAAAATGACTATTCGTTCCTATAGTTTTTATTGTAAATTAATTTTTACAATAGAAATTAATGAGCAATTATTCACACACAACACATTTAGGCATAAGCTCCAGGTTGCAGTAGCACCCGAGTGTCACTATCAGGTTTGACAATTAAACCACTCTATGTGCCATGGTATGGCTCCAGTCACACAGCTACTCGGCCCTCTTCAAGCTCATATCCATCCACTTTCTTTGATGTGCTCAAAAGTGAAAAGGTGGCATATAAAATAGATTTCATGTGTGGCAAGTGAATTTTGACAATCGATACTAGTAATTCTGGTAGATTGTTGGAAAAAGATGGAGCTGAAGGGAAGGGTGGCCAAGTTAACATGTGTTTCTAATTAGGTTCATTCTTCTAAAATAGTCTATGAAATACTGAAAGAATATTGTATGCCTGCACAGAACAAAGTCAGATGTAAATTTAAAACTTGTTAATACTAATTATCAAGTAAGCTTCTTAATCAAGTCACACTCTTAGCAATTCCACACTTGAAAGCACTCGTTACCTCAATAGAAACATGAAAAGGGACACTTAGAAGGATTTCTTTTTTGGTTTTGGTCTGTCTACGTATTTTTTTCTGTATTCCCAAGTCATTTAATTTAAGAATGTTTATGAAGCCTATATCCATTGTTTAAAATATCAGGAACTTATTTTGAGTCAAAACTGTTCCACTGGCTCATTATGATCAGTGTCATGATTTTATTAAATCCTAACTTTTCAGAAAGCAGACTCACTTTAATAATGCCATGTTAGGAGGTTTGAAACTAAAACACTCTGTTGTTTGGTATCAATATCTAGTAAAAAAACTTCAGTAACAAATCAAGCATTTTTTAAAGTAATTGCCTCTATTATACCCTAAACAAGAATCAGACATAAGATTCATTTCACTGGCATTACATACCTATCATGGAGACATATATGCCTGAAGAAGTGTTCCTGGGATCTACTCAACAGATATAGACACGTTTAGAGTGATTCAGGTCATATTGTTTAAAATAAATCCTAACAATCATGGTCTAGAAATGCATATTTTTCCCAATGAAACTGCAGAAAGCTGAGAGGAATCAGGTCAACTGTAGACATAGACCTCTAACTGTAATAACCCCAACACGAATCTCTTCATACAGCCAGCATTGAAACAGAGCAAGTTATGCACTTGTGTCCCTTATTTTAATTGTGTCTCTGAGGCAATGACAATGCCACTGTTTCACAGGTTTCCACCCTCTTACGAGGCCCCTGCTCATAAAACGAATGAGATTCATGACAGTCTCATCTTTAGCAAACTAAGAAACTCAGAATAGCAAATAATCCAGTCTATATATTGTTGGTACAGTCAAAACATATGTTTGTATTAAATGCTGGTGAAAACAGGAATGTGTTTTTAACATTGTCATTGCACAATGGATATATTAGAAGGCTCTGAGTTTATTGTGGAGACCTTTCTTGCCTACAGTATTAGTTAAATACTCCTACTTATTTTTAGGAAAGTATATTGTTCTTTCAATGACTCGCTAATGTAAATGAAAAATGTGAGCTTCTCTGTTAACTTTATAGCATTTATTATTGGGATTGTCTGCACTGTAGACTGACAGCTTCTGTTAAGGATTTATTCTGGGTTCGTTAAAGCTGATGTTTCTAACAGCACTCAACTACATAACATATGAGCAAGAGAAGCACCAAAAAAAGTTCAAACCACATTGGAAAATATTTATCCTGACCTTAGATTCAGCCTTTGCAAAAGATCCAGTCTTCAAATAGTTGAAGAGAAGTATATAAAAATTAATGATACAGAAAAATCATCCAAAGCTATTAATTCACCCCCTTTCTGGAAATATCCCAGATGCTCCGCATCTCTATAGTATCATCCAGAAAGAAAGAACCCAAACCACCAAACCAATGGGCATCCAAGTCAATGCATACAGACTATTTTCTTTGCACAGTGTTCTGCATCTTTTAACAGCAGAGCTACATTTAGTACCCAGGAGAAATGTCAAATACTTGTCATAACCACTTCATAAGACCTTCAAGATTCACAGCAGCTGGCTGTGGCCAGCTTGTTTCAAATTAGATTAGTCCGACCTAATTTTCTATTCATGATATGTATAGTTATTTGAGGTGGAAGGCTATTAAACCAGGGCAGGCAAACAAGACTTGGAGCTTCAGCCCCCTTGAAGAGCATGTGCAACTTCTGTCCTTTCCCTGACATGTGCCATTCCTACACAGAGTTTGTAAATATCACACTGAGTGACTTTAGTGAATGTGTAAATGTGCAATAAGTTTGGGAATATTAAAGCAGCCCCAACATACCATCCCAGGGAAATCTGTGCATTTGTGACTAAATGAGCATTTATTATTCCATAAGTCTATGCTGGAAAACACCCAGTTGAGTGTGTACATTGAAATTAGAATAGATTGAGAGGCAGGACTTTGTTCCAAATTGATCTAGATGACCGTAGCAATTCTGAAAGCAGCTCCATATTTTTAAAGGTTCATTGTGTGTTCCTAAAATGAGAAGGGAGAAACATTTATGAAAAAAACATACAGGAAATGTAATGCTAGGATATATACTTTTTTATTTTTATTTTATTATTTTACAGCATTATTTTGTTTTTGTCAGCATAAGAGCTAGAGCTTGCTAGCATCACATGAAGAAATGCATGGAGCAGGAATGAAGAAAATGTTATTTCTAGTCATGTTTATTGTTTAGCCATTTTTCTTACTGCAAGTTCAGTCACTGTAAAGACCAAAAGTTTTTGTCAATTGTGTCGATTGCAGCTTGGAAAAAAGTACTTATTACTGTCAATAGGAGTAATCCAGTTTCACCATGTGGTTGAGAGGCCTTTACTTGACAGTTTACTCTTGAGTTTTACTCTACCCTTGAAAATAGTAGGTGGACATAGAACCCCAGCTTAGCTTTTTCTTTTTTCCTGTAACATTCTGTATCTACTCTATAGAGCTGGATATTTTAGCAAATGTATATGCTGTTTTTCATTGCTCGTACTCTTCTGCAAAATTATTTCTGAAGTGGTAAGTCTAAACCAATAATGATGTCAAGGATCAGCATTAATTTCATTAGCCTACCAGAAGCACAGTTAATTTCTTATGCTTTGAATGTTTGCTAGAAGAAAGATATACCAGGCACACAGTTCAACAGGCATCAGAGTATTCAGGGTGCAACTGCTCAAAAACATGGTTTGATACAATGGAAAAAAAAATGTAACTCCTGAGATGACATACTTTTAAATAAAATTACAGCTGGAACTGACCTTGTGACACTATTTTTTCATTCCTTATGACTCTGTATAGAAGTTGACATAAAACTAACAGGAGTAATTCTGTTTCCACCGAGCACCAGAATTCTATGGATAAAGTCCTCAATGTTATTCCCAAACTGCAATCTCTACATTGCCTGGACAATCATCCGACCCAGCTTCCTGTTGTAAAAGTCATGATGGTAAGAGAAGGGCTGCTATTCTGAATATTGAATATATCGATTTTCACCTCAGATTTTACCACCAATAAGAACACAATTTATGGTGGACCTCATCCATACCCAAAGAACATCTTGAGAACTAGATTGACATCTGTGACTAGCTGACTTGGACATATACTTGCTAAAAGCAACATAGTCAGTTCACCTAGTGATATCTTTGGCCATCCTTTGAAAGGACTCACATTGAGTTATATCTTTCTTCAAACATAAATAACTCTTGTAGGCCTGGGTGTCTTTTAAAGTATATTAAGTGTTTTTAGCACATAGCCTTCATCCATATAATTTTCATGCAATCAGGGAAAAATAAAATTTGGAGAAAGCACTCTTCTCTTTACATCACTAGCATTTCTGTTTGGTGCCAGAGTAAACAGCCTTTTTCTGGCCCTTTACTATTATCTTTGAGCACTGAAAAATTTGTCGGTCAAAATAGTTGAGTGCTGCACCTCCTTCTCCTTCAGAGTATTATAGAGCAGGGCTCTCACATTTAAAGCCATCCAAGGCATACTCTAAACCTTTGGAACAGTAATGTCAGGACCTAAGCAATTCAAATGAAATAGCTTTGTCAAAACTGGAATCCTCTTTAGCATGGGCAGCTGCATCTCAGTAGAGCTCAGCTTCCCATCCTCCTTATAGCACAAAAATGTTCATTGCCTTTGATCTGGTTCCACTTGCAGCTGCTCAGCAGCAGATCTAGGAGCTCCATAAGGATGTGATACAGCTCTGAGCTTTATTAATGCCTGGCTTGACTTGTCCCAGTTTCCAGAAATGATCTGGCTAGTTTGAAAGCAGCAGTACAGCAGGGCACAATATCCCTTCTCTGTCGTCCTTCCTGTGTCCATGCTAAGCCATAAATCTCAATGGAGCTCTGACTCAGCTGAGATCCCCAGAAGAAGAATTTCTTACAGACTATGGAGAAACATAAAATGCTAGTTGAGGAAACATCACGGCCTCTTCTGTGAGCAGGTGGGATTTATACACAAAAAAATAAGTCATTGAGAGCAGTGTACTAAACAGATGCTTTAAGCAGATTCCCATGGAATAAAGGAAGGTAGAATCAAAGTGACCTGCCCTAAACATTTGTAGTGTTACAGTTAGGATATTTTAAAACAGAGATTTGAAGGTAGGGAGCTAACTACATATGATTGAGTGCCTGCTAGGCTGTTACAACACTCACTTGTCACAGAGACGCAGTGTGCTGCATACTGCAGATGGAGTCCCTTTTCTTCTCCTGTTCTGTGACCTAGGGCCATATTGGCTTATTGTGTAACACCATGGATAGAGAAAGGGAGAGTAAAAAAGGCTTTGGGTAGCAAAATCTTCTCTCAGGAGCCGCTGAGCTTTCTTTATAGTCAAATAGCTGAATAGCATATACACATTTTCAGGATTCCATCCCATATGTTTTCTAAGTTCTTTGTAGGAACCTGATCAATATATATGGTGCCAAAACATTCACTGCACTCCACAAGGACTTAGTGGGTACCACATCGTGTTCCCAGGGGTGAATGATGAGTTACTGATAATAACAAGTGTGTACCTTTCTTCCTTGTCTAGTAACAAGAAAACAGTGTTAACTTTAGTCTCTGCAAGTCAAAAATGTCCCACTTACTGCTGATAAAGGGAATATGCAGAAGACATAGCATAGTAGGCAAGCAGTACACTATTAGCAAGTTAGAGCTCAACAACCATATTGTCAGTACCTTCAGCCTATCAGCCTTCTTTGGTGGGCTGGCCTGGCTTCCTTCTGCTCTCTCCAGTTAAGAGCATCAAGCATATTTTTAGCTTTCTTTAAAGTAGCATTTGCATGCCAGTACGTTAACATTTTTAATAAGCACATTTAAGAATTACTTAGCCAATTTTAACAACTGGTCTCTGAAGTTTTAGGGGGCATGAATTTTTTGCAGACACCAAGAAGACACCAAGGAGGGGAATACTTCTAAAGCATATTTTGTTTGTTCTCTGTTGCTGTCTGGTTGCTGTAAGAAATAATTATATGATGCCAATGTTTATCTATTAGTTCCTTTAATAACTTCTGAATCCACAGTTGATTTTCTGTCACCCTTGGTGATTGGCAAAATAACCCAAATGTATTAAATTCTTAGGTTGAAAAACTCAATGACAACCTCACTGAGGAAAAGATTAAAATCAGAGTTACAGTGTCATTTGTCATTCAAATTTAACACACAAATCCATAGGAAAACAGGTTTGAGTACTGCTGCTGCTAACTAACTTGACCTGAAAGGTATAAGAGAAATGTGTATTTTTACACACAAAATAGCATCTGTAGGAAGGTCTTGCATACCTCTGCATAAGTTTTCTGTATTTCTTTGAATTAACTGAACAGCAAAATAAAAACTGCTGTGTTATGTAGCTTCTACTTGACTTTGGCTTTCATGAGCAAAACTTCAAGAAACTGTAAAATCACTTCAGTAACTTACTATCCAAGTGATATGTATCTTAAATTGCTATTCCAGACTTAGAAAAACAAAATAAATACCCGCTGGAAGTGCTGAAATAAAATGCAAAATAAAGATAGCAAACAATCCCTAACAGGATGTCTTAGATGACTAATACTTTTTTTTCTTTACTCAAACTGTCCATTGGAACACTGAAGTTTTCATTCAGTATTCAAAATTGTTTTAATTATTTTTGAATAATCTGTCGCATAATGTGGTTTATTGTGAGTATTAAATATTCAAAACTTAAACTGTACTTGTAGGTTTATTATAGAGATGATACACATGCTTAGGAACCATGTTCTCTTCCCTTGAAAATGACCTCACTACTGTCATCATGGTATCTGCTGAGCGCATATATGTATTTTTCTAGGAAGTTTTAGGATTTTTAGGAATTTTACTAGATCAAAAATTTGAAATTGAAAATTTGATGATCCAAAGTGCCTCTCAACGTTTGCTTGAAAGTAGCCGAGTCTAAGAAATTTCATGAATATTGGTGGGAAGCAAATCCCACACAATGTGCAAGCACAATAAAACCGTGGAAACTATCACTTTGATAAAATATGTATATTTATTTGTATTTTATTAGCGTAACTATGTCACATGACATGTTTAAACAACTTCTTAAAGCTGTTCTTCATCTGTAAAAGTTTAATATGAGAAGATATAATTTATTCAATCCTTTGTTCGTCAGTCCCAAATCCTTTCGATAGCTCCCTGTTTCTCACTCCCTCCATGGCCATGGCTTATTCTAATCTCCTTGCTTATGGCTTCCCTAGAGTACTAACCTGGGTATCCTTTGATGCAAGATTACACAATGGCAGGAGACACAAAATCTGAAGCGTTATGTGAAGATGTCTATTAGTTTTTCATTATAAAGTTTCCTTCCTTTGAAGTTCTAAGGAAACAACAATTTCCAATTTCCTTTCTCCTGTTCTAAGATATACATATATATTCACTCACAGTTAAATACATCTCCCACAACAATTCATTTCCCAGGTCTAACCAATACTTAGGAGCAGTTCAAAGAGGGTCTTTGATCTGCATACAGTTCCTCTAAAAATCTTTGTCTTTCCATTTAAGTGATGAGGACTCTCACCAAAAATGGCTTCCCATATCCAATTAAATGAGACCATGTAGCACTTTCAAGGAGTACCTCATTAACATGGATATGAACAGTCAACATCAGTAATTTCCTTGCACAGTGTAGAACACTGTGCTTAGTTAGAACCGTAGGGAAGGCAGTTTTAAAATCATGAACTCATTTACAGTACTGTGCATCAAATAAACTTTTACTTGCCATTCTTATCAGACTGCATTCCACAACAGTAGTGACTACTCTTGGGAACTGGCTACTGATCATGTTAAAAACAAGGACTTTTGAGGCCAAAGGGCTACAGTACCTTCTATATAAAAAGTGGTTGCATTTTTATGTCTTTGCTAAGTTTTGTGGTTAAGTGGCTCACATCTTAAACACTATGCTATGTAAGTCATACACAGAGTAAGCATTTATGCAAAGGATCTCATTGAGTTTTGTGAGGCTATTCATGTATGCTGTCAAAAATTCAAGTCTGGTTCATACAGTGTAACCCTCAGCATGTGTCTGAGACTGCCAGAGCTCAAAATGCAATGACCCTGCAATCTACTGCCTGAAGTTTACCGGGGAGACAAGCAGAGAACAGTAAATTAGAACAGTGATGCAGAGCTGTGCCATCATCACTTACAAGTACTTATAAATTGTTTATCCTCCCCCTTCATGCTGTAGCTATAGGCTTTCATGTTCCTACATCTGCTAAATATGACTACTCCGCTTACTTACCAACCTCCCAGGAAGGTAGCAAGGCTCACTTACAGCTTACATCACATGTTAAGGGGTAAAGCACAAGCTTTGTGCTGAGTGTTGTCATCTCTCTTAATTTTGATTGATTTCCTTTTACCTGAATGTAATCAGATTACAGGCAAACATGGATTTAAGAGCAACAGCTAGCTAGACAAAGCTGACATTTTCTTTCTCTGTGAATGTGAATAAAACAAAATAGAGAATGCAGGAGAGGCATAAGATGGTATTAAATAGTTTGAGCTTCACTCACATAACCCTTTCGGCTTCTTATCACAGCACCCTCCTTTGGCTTGCCACAAGACACTCCTTTCCAGAAGCAGCTACGCAGAGTAAGGGCAAATGAGAGCAGCACATTATCACCAGTAAGCCAGCCACTTGAAAGAAGGAATTTGGTTTTACATGTAAATGTGGTGCTGGTTCAGTTTCAGACAATATTGTTCAGTCACTGTCACTGCAGTAACTGGCATTAACTGCTGCCCAGGTCCACTCCAGTGTTTTCACCTCCATGTGGAGTTGGGAGCCCAGAGTAGCTATGGATCATTACAAGCCTATCATCTGGTTAACAAGACTAAATGTGAAGAAAAGAAAGCAAAAACCTGTACTTACAGACTCCTTTTCATCTAATGAACACACCATGCTTTTCTGTGCATGTTATTCTTAGTGTTCCCAAGGCAATTTGATCATCAGATTCAGGAGGGATTGGTTTAATCAGTCCTGCTAAAGAGTTTGTGGCAGAACTGGAATCTCTGTTACCCTTACTCCTAGCCCTCTGCTTTGACCACTAGATGATGTTGAGGACTAGATACTTTATGTGAAAACTTGCTCAGATACATCCATTTCCAGTCAATATCACTGAGATATTTCCTTTCTTTAAAATTCACTGCAGTTGAAATCCTACAATAAACACCATTTAATATATTGCCAAACTGATGCATAGCTTCAAATTCAGTCTGTGAAGTCTCATCTTTTTAGGAGCAGAAACCCTTCAGTCACTGAGAAAGACCTGAAAAGCTCCTTCAGTCTCATGGGGAGTATTAACCACTGGTGAGTATCTGTCATAATACACCAGAGAACAAGGGTCAATGTAGTTCAACAAGAAGCATGAGGGCTTAGCAGCAGGAAAAATCCTTCTAATAGCCTAGAGTATAAACATGATTAGAAGGGAAATTTATAATTTTGCCTAGCAAATTTCAAGCAACCCAGCCAAGCTGCATGAGGATTTAAATGACATTTTCTCCTGCTACCAAGGATGCTGTGCCAGAAGCCCTCAGGCCTGCCTGCAGTCATATTACTATACTTGAAAAGCATACTGACCCCAAAGATGGTGCAGTCTATTTCTGTCACAGATTAAGTGACCTCTGCACTTTTTGCATCTCACTGTGGAGAAAGCTGCAGGTAGAGGAATGTTCATCCCTCAGTTAAGCTAAACTTTTGTTTGCTGTGTTCACATAAATAAGTTATAGGCCTTTGGCATCATGAACAGCAGCACTGACACAGTTGACATGACAGCACTATAGACTGAATCCCGATCTGCCCTCCAAGGATAAGATGGGATGTTTGCTCGTTTCACATTTCACAGAGTCGGGCTATTCAACTATTTATAAGATGAATAGAAATTTCCACTGCTTCAGCTGACACACCTGCCTTTACCTAGCAACTGCTCAAAGGGAGCCAACTGAGACAGAGGAGGCTTTGAGAGGCACAGCCCAGAGGGGAGCCTGCTGCTGCCACTCCTGGAAGTCCTGTCCGTGCCACCAGTTCTGGCCTCTTGGCAAGGCAGCAGCCCTTTCCGCTCCCTCGGCAGGAGTTATTTATACCCCACACAGCTCAGGAGAGGAAGTGTCTCCCTACACAACCTTCCCTGGGTGGTTAGTGGCATGATAAAGGCAGAGAATTCTGCACACACCTCAGGACATGAGAAGGGGAGACTGTCCTGCCTAGTATGGGATGAACTCCTTCCCAGTGGCATGGTGCTACCACTCATCCTGCTACAACACAATCCTAGATGCTCCCCATGCCATGTGGCCCCTGACAGTGCAGGGAGCTCACCTGGCACCAGGCACAGGACTTTTTCATCCAGCTTCAGGCCCATGGGAATGTACCCACCACCTCCTAGTCTTCTGCTGGTTTTGACACAAACAAGGAAGGGTGAGGAACATCATTCAGCAAAAGGCTCTCATCCAAAATTTGGTTTCCTGATTAATTGAGTCCTGATCTATACATAATATCTGCAGTCACTGAGATTTCACATCTGACTTACATATCTGTAGGGTCTCTCTGGCAGCCTGTTGCAACCAGACTCACAGTGGCAGAAAGTACGAAGTCCCATGACATAATCACATTTCTGTCTAGTGTGTCTGGGGGTCTCAGCCACCAAAAGTTGATCTTCCAAAGAAGCTTCCTAGGGTTAAAAAGGCATTTTAACAGGGATTAAAATATAGATGAGCTAATACAATCAGAAAAGATCAAATGAAAAATGGCACTTTCCTACTTTCATGCTGTAACTATGGAGCGTGCCTGACAAAGGTCCAGAGCTGAAAGAGTCAGAAGACTGTTTTCACAGTAATATTGAAACCAGTTCTACCCAGGAATAAAGTACCATCATCCCAGTGACTTCAGACATGCACAAAAACTGAGGAAGAAAGTGGCTGTACATGGGATGCAGCAACCCAGTTTAAGGCAGGAATTGACAAGGACATTGAACAGACAAAGAGGAGGTGGCAGCAAGAGGAACGTGCCAGCACAGACTCATCATACATGCTGTTGCCAGGCTTTTTTAAAAAAAGAAAAAAAATAAAGATATCCCAAATCAATTCCGTTTGCATTTACTAGGTGTCCCTTCCTCAGCCTATTCTCAGCAGGAGGGACAGGGGAATGGAACCAGCAGCAGTGCCCTTAGCCAGTCAGGAAATACAGGCTGAGGTATTTGGGGAGTCAGGGCTCTCTTTCAGCAGGGAGACTGTTTTCTTTACTCTGATACCTTAAATGTTTACACACCCACATCTTATGCTTTTGGAGAAGGAGAACTGTAACTAAATATGACATACTCTTGTTGTTCACAATATCATACTATGTGGCAACTTTAAAAAAAGGGTATTTGACTACACAGTTTTGATGCTGAGGAAGAAAAGACTGTAATTGCTGCAATATTGTGGATTGTGTTTGTGAAAGAAGGAGTTTAGCAAACAACAGCCAGGCAAGAAGATAGAGTAGGGTAAGTTTTGTAGTTAAAATTAGATTGACCTAAGTTCAGATTATAAAAGTGAGAAAAAAAGTAAATGTGGTTTGGAAAGGGAAGGGAAAAGGCGTTTCCAGGAGACATGTTTCAGTTTCAAAATATCTTGTACTTTTCACAAAGAAACAGACTGTGACCAAAATATTCAGCAGCTTTTCTCCCTTGTGCTTGACACATGCACTCAAATGTAGAGCTGAGATCAGATGTGAGGGAAGGCAGGGGAGAAAGTTCCCAACAGCAGGTGAAGCTGAATCAACAGACTCATCCTTTTGTACTTCCGTAATCTCAGACAGGGACTGATGGTAATCTGCAGGATATTTCTTCCATCCCTCTCCCTCCCTTCCCTTCCCCATTCCTCCTCCCTAGCCCTAGCACTGCTGTTCATCTTGATAGTGAGCTTTCTGAGCTGTTAAAGCTGTTGGCTGGAGCTCTGGGTGTTCTCTTTAAAACTGAAAATCATTCTGCCATCATCCACCTTGCTCTAACACCCACCTACTTAGGAAATCTTAAAGCTGTGTAGCTCATCAGAGGCTGCTAATGCTATTAATTCTCCTGCCTTAACAGTCTATCCAAAATATGAATGCAAGTTCCTGCAGATTTCTGGGCTGTAGCACATTCTGCTACATTTCCCGTACCCATTTCAGTGTCTGTTTCATCGTTAAAAAATAAAAGGTCTGATTCAATACTCTCTCATTTCATTTGTATGTGATTGAAGCCCCATTGGTTTTTACCTTCATGGCATAATCCTTCACTCCTAAACCTTATTGTGATTCTTTCCCTGTGTCTTGACAAGCTAAGCTACACTCTCTAACCACAAGTAGACCATTTCCCATACTAAAATTAGGTGACTTCCAGATATCTTGGATCTCTGTAGCTTTCAGTAGAGGCATGAGGTGCACATTCACAGATAGATGTACTATCCAGTTGCCATGACTCTCACACAACTACCTACCTAAGCACTTAATGCTTTACCTATAAAATGAAGGTAACTGCTGAATGATCAGATGCGTAATTGCACACCAGATTTTAACTCATTACTCCACTAGGAAAACAGTATTAATGTGCTGAGTTTAGTACACCCCAATATCATCAGCTGGAAGCTGAGCAAGACTTACACTGCTTTTAGAAACTTTTCACTCAGAGTTTGATAATTCCTTCCACAAGGCCCTGTCATTCCAAGGGGATACAGTAAAGCAAGTACTGAAGCTAATTTGCAGTCAAACAAGTGTTGTGCTGTTCAACCTTCATTTCAAAAAGGGCCTTTTAAGAAAGCAAAAGAGGGAATATCTGATTTCTATGAGAGCAGTTTCAGCCATCCTAGATTCTACACAAGAGTCTTGGATATATTTAGGCCACCGTGGAGAGGATTGTGGGTCCAAACGGAAAGAGGATGCAGGAAAGGAACAAGAGTCTGCTCTGCTGGTGACACTCTGATCCTCAGATGTGGCAGAATAATAGAGTGGCAGGTTTGAAGGGCACAGTGAAAGCAGGCTGTGCTCCAGCACAGAAAAACTCAGAATCCTACAGGTATAAATGAGGCAGGCAGGCTTTGGCCAGGCTTCAAAAAGACCTCAAAATGGCCTTACAAACCCAGGTAAGCCTACTCATCTTCCCTGCCTGTTCTTAATTCAAAGCAGAGAATCTTGTCTGAGAACCAGAGCATAGGGCCAATAAAATGTATTATGCAATCAAGGGTTCCACCACATGTACTCTATAAAAAGAGATTAAAATATTACAAGGATTTGTTTGAGATAGCTTTAGCAGCTTGTATGTTATAAATATCTTCAGAACTAGGAAAACAGCACATTTGACAATAAGGCAGAAGACACCACATTGGGAGCTGCATTTGTTCTACACACAACATGGCCAATGACTGTATTAAGGTGAGAAAGGTGAGAAGAATTTGTTGAGGTGAACTGTCTTCATGAATGTTCTAATCTAGGAACAATTTTGTCCAAGTTAGTAAAACAAAAACTGCTAACTAAAACAATAAAATGACCAGATGAAACACAATAGCATGGGAATGGTTTAATCTTTCCAAAAGGTTTAGTTAATTCAAAAGGTAACTAAGACTCAAGCTTCCCCTGGGAGCCAACACCGTAATACTCCATTGCATGCACTATGACTGAGACAAGATCTAAGGAGGTCATGGGCAGCATAATAGGAAAGATCTTATTTTAAACCTCAGCCACCGGTGGAAATAAAACTCATTCTTCTTTGCAGCAATGTTAAAAAGTAGGTTAGAGGTTTGTTTGCAATGAGAGCTTTTTGTTTGTTTTACCTGATTTCCAGTAGTACTGCCTCGCTCCATGTTGTAATAGCACAGACCATTCTTTCCCTCTGTGGCGACTTCATTTAAGTGGCATTATTCAGAGTAGTTTTATGAATAGGTTTGATGTAGTGAATCTTCTATACATTAAAGAGGAAACTACTGAGTATAGAGGCATGGGAATTACACCAGGCTGGGGAGGACCAGCATTGTTCCATAAAGGTGCAGGTAACCAGAAGGAACATGGATGGCTGGCAGAGGGACAAGCCCCATTTGATTGCTTCTAACCTGCCTAATATGTTGCAGCACAGCACTTACCAAATTCTGACAGTCATATCAGTCTTTTTTCCTTTAGTACAGATATCTGAGAGGAGCTCTTTTAAAGTTAATGATGTAATGACAAAAAATAGGCTCAAAAACCCCCAGCTTTTTGTAGCTACAGATTTTAAAATCATCCAGAAAAACACTGTGAAATGAACTGCAGCATTTAGAATATTATCTGAAGACATACATGGCTAAGGAAACGGAACAACTAGTTTGTTTCATAGTCTGTGTTATGTAGGCATGAGATCTGAAAAGTTAACAGAATGTCTATACTGGAAGTAGAGTGCCAGCCAAGCTGGAGCTGCAACAGGTGTGGTGGTACCCAGCCCTGACCCCATGGGGACTCCACAGCCACCAAAAAATGGCATCATGTCTTATAACTGAGAATGAGAGCAACATTACCTGAAGGGAGATACTCACTCCTCCTACTTTCCACCCTCACTTGCCATCTGTGCTTGAATTAGTTGGAAGTGAGATGAACTCAGGAGGATATTATCTGCCTTCCACCCAAAGCTAGTTACTGCTGACTATGTCATACTCTGTGTTCCCTAGGACCAGTCTGCCCTAGCTCAGGGACATCCTTGCTCTATCACAAGGTGTACATACTCCCTATTTATCCCTCAACTTGCACCATCCCTTTGATGTCAATGTAGCTACACTCACACACTCATTAATGGTTGGTCACTGAGTCCATGAAAGGATAAATAATTCCAAACATGCAGTTAAGTCTGAAGTTGTGTGAATAATTTCCCTGTCAAAGATGAAGTGTCTGCTTTGCTCTCAGGTTGCACGCTCACTGCTGAGTGCTGAAGAACAATGCTGAGCTGAGAGGAGATACCTTTCAAATGTCATTATATGTGTCCTGAAATGCTGACAAATCAGAACTTGGCACAATTATAATTTAAATATTTGGTCACTGACAGAAGAAAACATGCATCCTGGCAAACATCAGTTTGTTGTGAAAACAATCCCTTCAGCTAAGCCCCTGAGTCCCTACTTACTTTAACAGAGAGTTTTTGAGTGCCACGGTTCACCCTGCACCTAGCTGGAGCTAGACTGCTCAGCCATAATACTCAATATAATTATTTTCCTACATTAAAAGGCCTCTAGTTATCATCCTTGTACTTAGTCTCTGTCTACCCCACAAGGAGATCACTCTTCTTTCCCTGTGGGATAGATATTGGTTTTCTTTTTTTTTTCTTTCCTCCAGTTATGGAAAAAAACAACCTACTCAAATGGTAAGCACTATTATTTCCCCAGAGAAATCCTGTCACAACATTATTCTTTCTTTTCTAGAGAGTACTTAACGGTCCTCCAGGTTATCCTCTCCTCGCCCTACCCACTTTTACAAGTATTTCACCTACTGTTTGGCTCCATACATTTACCTCTAAGGTTCTCCAAGGACAAAAGATTAGCAGATACTTGAGCATGAAGGTAGTTTAACTCTACATGGCAAGGGCAAAAACGGAGATGGAAATAAGATCAGCAAAAGCACCACAGCTCTATTTTTGTAATGAAGCAGAACTCACACACTAATCTGGCTTTACACACTGTGATCAAGCACACTTCTCACAACACTGGGGTTATGGAGGGACCTTTGCAGAGCAAGGTAATTATCAGCTGCCACAGCTCAGAAGGAGTCCATTCTCTCTTCAGGAGGGTAGAGAGGAGGGCATGGGAGGGGAGGAGAGGAGAGGAGAGGAAGGGAGAAGAAAGGAAGAAAAGAAGAAAGGAAAAAGGGAAGAAGGGAATAAGAGAAGAAGAAAGGATCGCGCCACAAACTATTCTCAAGATTTGACCTGCAGCAAAACAAATCACACCAGCATATAATGAAAAAGCAGACCATGAAGGCACTCAAAATGAAGAAAGAAAAAAAAAAGTCAGGAGCTTATAGGAGTATGAGGGAGAATTTCAGAACTGCAGTACAGTTGGCAGGGGCATCTGGGGATCATCAGCTTCCAGCCACTGCTCAAATCAAGGTCAACTACAATACGGTGCTCAGGTCCATGTACAGTTGGGCCTTGAAGATCCTTAAGGATGGAGTCACCACAGCCTGTCTGGGCAAACTGGATGAGTTGTTCAATCACCCTTACAGTAAAAAGTGTTTTCTTATTTTAAATGTTTTGTGCTCACTGACTCTTTTCTACTTATCAAACACCACTGACAAGAGTCTCTCTGTCTTCTTTATCCCCATCCATCAGGTATATAATACATGTTCACACACGTTCACAAGATTCTGCTGAGCTTTGTCTTCTTGAGGCAGAGCTGTCCCAGCTCTCAGCCTTTCCTCACAGGAAGGATGTTCCAATCCCATAACCATCTTTGCGATCCTTCACTGAACTCAGATCAGTATGTCCATGCATCTGTTGATCTGGGGAGCCCCTAATTAGACCCAAAACTCCAGCTGCATCTCACCAGGGCTGAGTGAAGCAGGGTGTAATTAGTGCACTGACTCAAAGGCAAGAAATCACTGGCAAAACATATGATAATTTCATATGGGGGATAAACTAGAAAAATATCTGACAGCACAGTGCTACAAAAGTTAAATTTACCAAGAGGCACCTGAACTTGGTGGTACCTAAAGGATTCCAGTAGTACATCAATGAGCCCAAGAGAAGAAATCAAGATCTTTTTGCTTGTACTTTAGGAACTTGACAAAAAATTAATCAACTTCTGCACTTTGTGAATGTGGTTAGCTCAAAAAAATAGTAAGGAGGGCAAAGTTATGGCAAAGTTATTACAAAGTCAAGATTTTTCTACTTCTAATCAGGTAAAAATTGTCATTGAACATCTCTTTCAGGACAACTTATAGGCTAGAAGGTACATGTGTATGCACACATGGGAAAACATATGAAAGCACACACCAAAAAATGAAGCTTCTCCATCAGCTTCTCAGTGACCTGGAAAAAATATTTTCAAGAAACATTTTGCCTGATGAAAGCAATGTTGTCAATGCTTGCTTCATCTTTGACAAGACAGGGTGAACAAGTGAGTTTTCATTCAACTAAATCATGACACACTTAATGGTCAGGGAGCTACTCTCACAAACACACCAGCACATCTCTCTAAATCCATTCCCATCAGAGGATACACACAAGTTTTGACCGGAGAGGATTGCAGGATGTTAACAAAACATATAATTGGCTCCATCTGGAAAATAAATTACCTCCATAAAAACCGTATTTGTTAGTCCTGGTCCAAACACTAAGAAACAAATTTTCATATCTGAAAACAGTGAAATTGGAGAGACTAGAGGAGAACTGAGGCCATTTACCTTGGCCTTCTCTTTTAAGAGGGTAGCTAGAGTTCTGCAATCACACTGGAGTTCTGTATTACACTCATTATCCTGTCACACATGTATTCACAGTCCCAAAAATTCATTTGTTCTTAGGACATGTATGTGCTCCTGAACTCACATGTACTGTTATAGTAGCCTGATTCTACACCTGTATCTTCAAAACGTCCTTTCCCTGGAAATTACTGTAGCTCAGTTGTTGCTTTGAAAAACAATGTTTCAATGTTTTTAAAAAATAATAAAGCCTGGAGAATCTAAACCATTTGCCAGGAATGAGAATTTGGTAATAAGTGAAGGAAATGAGATCTGTGCACACAGGATGCTGGGGGCTGGAGGAAGGACTCATGTGGAGAACAGTTTCACACTGCTTTGGTTTGAAAGTCAAATACAGCTCCAGATCTGAATCATAATCAAGCTCCTGCTGAAAGTTTAACTCTTGATTTCTGAATTGGGTAGTGACTGCAAGCAAATATAAATAGTGATGCTTCAACACATCCTTCATCAAAAGCAGCACTAAGTAGACATCAATGTTGAAGACCTAAACATTTAAGTGGGCTAAAATAAATATCCTCAGGACTTGACCTATCTCATCTTGGCAGAGAGCAGCAAGACCGTATTTTCTTTGGTCATCTTGGAAGAATTTATTCTCCAGATGTATATATTCCTCAGGAAAACTATTGATATTGTATTTTTATAGAAAACAATTTATGGAAGAGGTCCAACAATATGAATTCAAATCTGGGTATCAGCCAGAGAGTGGTTTGGTAAACACTCAATCTTTGTTTCAAGTTTCCAAGAAACTGTTATATATAATACAACAGTTCCCACTGTTGCAATAAAATGTCAATAAGAATAAACAGGCTTAGCACTGAGTAGAGAGAAGCCCAGACTAAGAAACTTTACTTGAGGAGCTCAGTTAATGGACCCAAGCTCAGAAAGAGCTGGCAACAACCCAGGAGAGTGGCAAAGAAGGGTAAATGTGGCAAGGAGACAGAGGCACATTGCTTGGGGGCAGCTGGGTATCCAAAAGCTGGAAGATAAATGAGAGAAAAGCAGAGAGTATAGCAAGGGGAAAGAGTAGGAAAGGTGTGACAGAAAAAAGGGAGAAAAAAAGTGACAATGACACCTGTTTATAGAAAGGAAAGGATTTGTTCATATAGGTCACATTAAGAATATAATATTGGTTTTAAATCTTTAGAAATTGGAAAATAGTAATAATTTTAACTAAAATGTAACTTTCCTAAATCTCTAAATTGAGTGAAAACCAAAAGTTGAGCACACCATTAAATTATTGAGGCATTGCAACAGTAGTGGTATTGAAGGTGAATACCAGTCTGGAAAATGCAACAAGTGGTCATTAAGAGTGGCTGGGGAATATTTCTGAAGTGACAGGTAAATGCAGTTAATATTCCTTCCTGAAGAACAATTAATATTATCCAATCAGGACCTCAAATTAGTTGTTCCTTTCTTTTTACTATTGTATTTCTTCATAACAAGGGGGGTGAATTACTTCCATCAATATGTAGGTTATCATGTTGGAGCATATGGAATCACAGCTTTGTGGGTTGGGAGAAGTGGTAATTTACTATGATAATAACAACATTTCTGCATGACTAGCCACTGACCTTTGTTCTTCTCATCAGCAAATAGACCATCTTTATAACAAAACTAAAGCTGAGGGATTTGAAAATATCAAAATAGCAAGAAACAAAGAGCCTTTGGCTCATATAAATATTTACATTTGAAATATCCATTTGCTGAACTGAATATTTCAGCTGTCTAGAGCAGTCTGAATCTCATTATGTCAGCTCCACAGGCCTATTGGTGCTTTTCCTTTGAACACAAACAAGAACAGCACTTTTATTATGCAACATGCACATTCCAAACACCCAGAACACTTACAAAGTGGGTTGTACTCCAGCAATGCCATATCTCTGCTATCCAATTTTTATGATAGCATCCAGACTCCACAGCTGCGTAGCTTTCTAATATTGAATACAGATCCCTCACAAGACAGCTGTCTTGGATTCTTCAAATTTTTTTTATTTTTTTTTATTATTATTAAGAAGGAAAATCTTCTAAAACCAACCTCAGCAACATATTGCCCAGTGGAAAAATCCATTATAATTCACTAATTATCCTGCTCTGGAGCTGCAGTGGGTAAAATATTGCCCAATACTTTCAGTCCAGGAAGATTAGTGCATGCAACCCTTTTTCTGGATGCAGCCAGCTCAGCTCAGACTTGAGCCAGTCATCCTCATGATCAACACATAGAGAAGAGCATACAGGTCTGGTCATACATCCTGCCAGAGATTCCTCATGACCCTGTGATCTTGTATGGTGCCAGGTCTTTGGGATAATATTAGAGAAGAAGAGGCAACAAAGAATATGAAAGTATGTCTTCTCCCTTTTGACCTTGACTTGCCAAGGAAATCCATGCAAAAGGCATCCCTGCTCGTTTCTGGCAATGTCAATGAAAGTGGAGTGCAGGGACATCAATAGTCAATAGTCCTTTCAACCACAGTTCCAGTTAATGTTTTCATCTCAGGAAAATGCTGGGGGCAATAGGCTGAGGTGTAGCAGGGCCAAGGGTTCCACAGTGGAATTATCTGGCCTGCTCCACAGGCTTTGCCACCCTTGCTTCCTCCACTGGAGGCAGCCTGATCCAAGAAATAAAACAGAAGACCAGGAGAGGAATGCAGATGCATTTTTTCCTTGCAGGTGTTTACTCAATAGAAATGCCATCCAAATGGGCATTTTCATGTAATATAGTGTAGTTGCTCTATAGTTCTTCCAAATTCAGTGTGTATTTAGCATTGAATACTCCCAGCTGTATGTATATTTACTGTTCCAGCTCATTTGGAAGGGTTTTGTACAGGCTGCTTTGCTACTACTGTATATCTCAATATGCCAAATAAATAGCTGAGATGCTGCTGTGGACCTCTTTTTAGTATCTGTTTCCATACACATGCTAAATATCACTACAAAATGCTGTCTTCAGTTCAGAAAAGGCTCTAAACCTGGCATTACTGGCTTGAACAAATTCCCCCAAAGTCCTTCACTTTCACTTATTTCTAACAGATTTTTTTCAATTCTTCCTGAATATCCTGGTAAAAGGTGGAGCTAAGGAAGTCTCCCAGTCTTCAGATTTCGCTGCCATTTTTTCTTTATTTTGTTCTACTTCCCAGCATTTCCATGACAAATCAATTAATCATAGAATCATGATTAATTCTACAACTCCAGTTAATATTTTATAAACAAACATCTGTGTGAGGAATCAAACCCAAGTATAGCAAGCCTTTAAATGGTAAATTGACAATATACGTAAAAGTTGGCCTAACTGTGATATTTCCGTCTTTTTATAAGTTCTTTATAATCAACACTATCACTGAATGCATCTCAAGGGAACTCTGTTGTAACATAATGATCCTCAGAGATTTGTGGTACAACGATGTGCCAGAGCATGGAGTACGTTTACAATGAAGCTATCACTCTGCTTCAGTGCACGTAACTATTAATGCTTTGCAGCTATGCTTTGCCTGGGATAGAATAGACTACAAATAATTGCCTAGTGTGTTTCAGCTTTGCACAGGTTCTCTGAAAATACACTTTTCCTTTAGCGGAGGTAATTTTTTTCTCATTACTAGAGATTTTTTTCTCACCACTAACTAATGGATTAGAATGAAACATACATTTCCCAATGGAAAACCACCGTGCTGCAATAAAGACTAAAAGGAAATCTACAACTCACTCTAGTCAGCAAGAGATGACATTCAAAACAAGGTTTACCACTGTTTCCAAGTACTTTCATATTAAGCCATTACTTGATTTTCTATCTTTAAAACTATATAGCTATATAATGAAAAAAATCCTTAAATATCAGATTTCAAGCATAGAAAATTTCCTTCATTGTGGCAATCAAGTAAGTTTTATTACTTATATCAAATGCCTGGGGTATGAAAGTTAAAGAAGAGTTGGTAATAACAAAAATATGCAAGGTACTGTTAGTAAGTGTTAAAAAACATTTTTAGGCAAATAAAAGACAAAGTACCTAAACACACATACACACACATACATCGGCACACATGGGGCTACTTACATACTTTAACACAAAGGACAATTTTGCAATTCCATGACTAAACATTTTCCATCTCCAAGAAGCTATTTGAAAGCTGTGTGTCATGTCTGTAAAAACCTAACCGCTGCTGGCAGTTCACTCCTTTAAGAAGCTGGAGCATAGGAGGTGCGCACACCCATTTACACCCAGTTTTACTGTCCCTCATGTGGACACCCAGCACAGCCCGAGGTGGAATTGCAGGTTATAATGCACATCATAGTCACAAGTACTGTTTCATGACACAGAGGCCAAAGCTTTTACAGCTCATTGCCATTAATAGCCTGGGTTATGTTGTTCTTGACCTTTCTCTATGAGGGAGTGTTTGGGACACAGTGAGCTTTTTGTCTTATGCCCTGAGAGGCTTTCTTTGGGCACACTAGGAATTCCTTACTTCAGTGGATCCAGCCTTCCTATCGGCCCACAGAGGGCTGCAGCAGCAGCATCTCAAAGCATATGCTTCCTTACAAAGGAGGTAGACATGGAAAAAATGGGCCTTTTGAGACGCCACCTGAAAGGAGGCATCTGCACAGTGTCCTCAGCAGGACATTGCTTAACCTGCTCCTTGCCACTGATGAAGGCACCAAAACCACAGTCAAGACAGTTACAACAGGATATTTCCATGTACTGTCTGGAGCCTCCCCCTCAAAAGGATTGACCCAACCTCACTCTGATTAGCCTGACTGACCTGGTGTCAAATGTCTACATGAAAGGCACCTAGGCACTTCTTAAATACACATTTCTCTTCCTACTAACATAGTTCCATCAGTATTTTAATACTGTGTTGACTTTCAGATTATGTTATTACTGCAACATGAGGTCCCTACTGGAGCAGATGGACACCACAGAAATTGGTGTGTTTATGGATGACATTTGTTTCAATATGAAGAGTTGTCATCGGTGGTGATTTTCTCCTGCAAATGCTTAGTTCTTTCATCACAAAATACCATATTTAGTCTGTTCTACCGATAAAGCCAATGGGACAGCACAAAGGTGTATAAAGTAGGGTTGAAGGTACTGAAGCAGCTAAAGATACTTATTTATTGCCAAAAACATCTAACTTGTGACCCAGCTCATTTATATATATGTATATATGTGTGTGTATGTGTGTGTATCTCATAACATAAGACTCATTTATATATAATATATAAACCAGTACAAATGTGCTGATTTTATTGACATCTATGAGGATTAAATTTGATCTTTCACTGGTTTTGGAGTAAAATTAACATGTATAGGAAGTTTGTCTGTGGGGTTTATTTCCTGTTTTTTACAATCCCTTTCTCATCTCATTTTGTGTTTTGCCTCTCCTGTGGTTATAGACTAATCATTGCAAAGTCTCAGTCATTTGCCTGAAAAACTATAGCTGGCAGTTATTGTGCTAAACAGCCCATTTTGTTATCCCTGCCACAATCCATGGTGTTCTGTTATTGCACTTGATAGGCGTCATTAAGGTTCCCATGCTGTTAGTCACTTTCCTGATCTTTCATGTTTCTTCTGCTCAGGAAGCAGCCTTTCCTGGAAACATTCAGAGAATAAAACCTGATTGCAGCCAGCACCTTGGGGTAATAACATCTAAGATCCAAATCCCCCACCTTTTTCTTTTCATTTTTTTTAAACTGGTAATTCCAATTATAAATGCAAAAGGCTGGATTACACCCCTTGTGCTTACACTAAGTCACTCCGTAGAAGTCCAAAGAACTAGTTATGAGAGAGACATTGTTCAGCATGAGTAATTTTTGTATCATGCTGTATTATCATGAGTTGGGATGTAGTAATTGGACATTAGACTGGCACAGACCTGCCCATCACAAATACTGCAAGCTTATTGTATGTCATCCACAAAAAATCGTTGAAGATGCTGTGGCTGTGTGAAGGCGGTTTGAGGTATGCAAGTGTAGCCACCACACAGGGAAGGAGACCTTCCCATTTGTGGGGTGAGAGCTCTCTCTTTCCCATTGCTGTCAGGGTCTCTGGCATGTCTTATGCAAAGCAAGGGAAAACAGGACAAGAGAGTGCCACACGGGTCAGCAGCACTCGCAATCATGAGGAGCGAACCAGGACCTGAGCATGTGCTGGGGCCCAAGTGCTTATTGCTTCAACATGGTATCTAGACTCCAGTCTTGAAAACAGAGATTCGCTGAATCAGCAAAAATGTAAACAACTTAGACCATATGACCCAGACAGTCCCTCCCTTTAGTGGGAAAGCACTAAGTAAGAGGAGAGTCAGCCTCCTTAGAAAAAGAAAAAAAGTTTGGGACCACAAGAAAGAAAAATCAGGTTCATAACACTTCAGCAAACACCTTCTCTTCAAAAAGTGTTACAGGTTTTTAATATCCAAACAGGAAAGACAGATCCTGGTTTAGTTTATACTGTTTCATCTCAAAACTTCACACACAATAAACTGGATCAAGCATAGCAAATTCTAATGGTTCAAACTACAGTTAAATTGCAATCATAAAATGAGCAGTCTGTTCCCTAGAAAAGGATCAAGATTTCAGTTAGGGTGCAGGCAGAATAGTGCAATTTTAAAAGAAGAATTCCAGATGGCTGAGGCTAGTTCTTATCTCATATATTTTTTATATGAGTTTACTGGTCTTAGAAGTGTCTTGCAGAAATGGCAAGTATATGGACAAAGTTTTCATCTTTGCTACAAAGATGGGCCATTTTTTGTTAGCACTGCAGTAATGACATATAACTTCTTTAATTTGTATTGCAGTTTACATTCTAAGCAACAGTGGGATGCCAAGCACTGCATTAGCATGCACCATGAAACAAGTATGCATTTCCTATCTTCCTCTACCATTCATACACAACTTTTCAAGTTGCTGTAGTATTTTTTGTGCCCTGTTTTCTTACAAGGTTACATTTAAGGAACAGTGAGGGAAAAGCCATGTCATAATTTTTGAATTGGGAAAGATTCTCAGAGAAAAAAAAAATAACAAAAATATTCTGGGGTGAGAGAGTAACACCAAATCTCTCTTTTCAGGCATAGATTCCTTCAAAAATGACTTAGGTGTGAAACTAAAAAGCTCAGCACAGAAACAGTTCCTGGACACCTCCTGCTCATGAATATATATAGTAGCCAGTTAAGGACATACTTACAGATGCAATACATAAACAGCAGAGTCACCATCAGCTGAACCAGTGAATTCAGGAAGGTGATATACTTCTCCAGAAGTATTTAATATTTTAAAGGCAATGTCCAGGCTTTCTGTTGGCCTTTTCACTGAAAAAAAGCCCATCTGGGAGGGTCAGCAGAACAGGGATAGGCTTTGTGTTTCACCAGAAAGAGAGGAGTGAGTGGTGTGGATGTAGGAAAATCATAATCCTACAGGCTGGGAAATATTCCCTCAGCTCCACACTGGTTAAGCCTCTTTTCAATATAAGTGTAAATCATCATCTTTTTGTTGGCAGGAGGAGGGGGGAAGGGGGCAGAGTGAGAGAAGAAAAAAATTGTGCCCAGATTTCTCCTTGAGAATCCGCCAGTGCATTTGCTGCTAGGAAATGACTAAAATAAGCCTGTGCACATATGTCCTTAAAAACACTTTGACTGCATTCCCCTGTAATTATTAAGCTTCTTCAGAGTCTGTAAGCCAGTGAGAAAGGGATTAGAGGGGTTACTTTGTGCCTCTGTGCCCATAAAAATCCCTTGGCTAATGCAGCACACTGCTCGGAGCATCCTGAAAGCTTTCATATAATCCCTGCCTCCCAGCCACCACCACCACTGCATTCTCTTTATTTAGACACATTCAGATTTCATGCTGTAATCTGAAAGTACTCCGACATGGAAACAAGATCCACATTATAAGTCACATATAAAAAGTAAACTGCCAGTTAGAGTGGAGCAGCAACACAACTGTATAAAAAACCTACCCTCAATGTTATGCTGAAAGGAGAACCAAGAGATGTAAATTGGCAGTTAGTGTCTGCTGACATTTCCTATTGTCCTAGTAGTTCAGGATAGGGATCATTTTCTATACTTGTCCTTGTAGGAGAGGTCACAACAGGACACTGATCCTGGACTGGAGTTCAATCTGAGTATAAATACATGATAGCAATGGCAAAAGAGTGATCTGCTCCCTGTCACTATTCAGGGAATTTTCATGTCAGAAGAGAACTTGCAATGCTCAGTGGTGTTACACTGAAAATAAGTCGTTGTATCATAGGCAGAAGCAACACAGAACTGGAAGCTATCTTCTGGGTCAGAGTCTGTTTCTAGTGCCAGCCTGGTATTATATAATGCCTTTCACTAACCCATCTCTAAGAATCCTAATAGTTTTAAAGGCAACATTTCCTTGCAATAAATTCAGGGAGGAAATCTGGACTGTGGAAAGGTTTGAATGAAGCACTGCTGTTAAATCCAAGAACAGCTGTAAATATCCAAAGTGAACAGTTTTCAGATCATGATGTTAAAGCACAGAAGCAACTGTCAAATGTGCATTAAAACAACATCTGCAAGACAGAATCAAAAATCTCCTTTATGGAGCCAACCATTTGCAAATACTTTCTGGGCAAACAGGAACCTTGCACCACTTGGTAGATATCTGCTATGTGGATCAAATTGTGGCTGGAGGAGCTGGAGAGGAAGCTGCTTGTTATGCACTGCCTGTCTGCGAGTAGAGGGAAGCCCGCCACTTATACTGTTTGCAGTGGATGCAGTGCAGAAGAGTGGTCATGCTCAGGGAAACCTGGTAACCCAGCTTCAGCACTGGCTCACTCCCCCCTGCCCCCTCACATTTGCCTGTATCCCTTGGCACTGTCGTATCAGTGTACCTTGATCACCATCTGTGAAGAGGAGACATCACCTCTTGCCTGCATGTCTATTTAGGTTGTAAATGTCCTCCAATAAAGACTCTCCCTTACTTTGTTCACCACCAGTGTGTAGTGCATGGGCTCAATCTTTTATACAGATCATGGTCACTAATACTCATTCTCATAATAATGATGATAAACACAGTAATTAGTCAATATGAATTTAACAACAGTAGTCAAGCTTCTTTGGTTTTTAGTTTTTGTTTGTTTTGGGTTTTTTCCTATCAGAATAGTCATCCTAAGTATTTGAGGCCACAGAAGTCAGAAATATAGAGCAGTTTTGCTTCTTGTGGAAGGGCTGGTCATCTCTGGCTGCACACAGGGTGCACCTTAAAACTCCATAGAAATACATAAGCATGCAACAAACACACAAGTGTTCAGACACTGACCACATCTGGTGATTCAAAATTATCATCTTCTATGCACTGTCTCTTTGCAAACTGACTTTCATATGAAAGCAAAAACAGAATCTCATAAAGATTATTTTGTGACAACATCACAGGACAAATAAGCAAAGAACATGCATTACAAACAGAACAGTCCACTATCTTTTCCTGATAAATTCACTCACCTCTTTACCAATAGTAAATGACCAGGAATACCAATTCTTCTTCATTCCAAATAAAGGATTTGATAGACCCATGATGCTGACCAGAAGTGAAAACAATAGTTAAGAACAGTAATCTGATCCTAAAGCCCTCTGGGGTTTGAATAAACTTTGCTGTCACTGCTTGGCTAATTTTAAAAATTGCTACAGTTAATTTTTTTTAATAAATGAGCTCCCAAAGTGACATATTTCAAACATAAAATCTAAATATTCCTTTCTAGTAAAGTGTGTGCCATTGTTCATGGGCAAAGAGAAGGAAGCTCTGAGCTAATTTTTAAACCCTAGGGAATATCAACTGCCAGACACCTGCTAAGGCTTTTTCCTTGATCCCTTGCAAATTCTCTTCAGCTATTCATGGCCAAAATGTGTCATGTGCCAATCTGAAATCATGTTGGAGGAACTAGTGGAAAGGGTCTCCTTTTTCATACTCCCAGCAGGCTTATGTCAGAAGGCTGTGAGGGATAACCATTGCTATTTATAGGTAATCCCCCTTTGAAAGGTCACCCTTCATTGTGTGCTTGTTTCACCCCATGGCTGTCCAAAAGTCGTTCTGCTGCAGCTCATCCCTAATGAGTATTTTTTTAAGCAAATAAAAATTAAATCAATCATGCAGTAAAGGAGAAGGTAGTGTCTGTCTTACAGCTGACAGCTCAGGCAATGCATGGTACTCACATTATGTCCTGTGCTTTTAATTGCAACATAGGCAGGATTATTTTGTTTGGGTTTTTTTAGCAGCTTCACTATCTGTGTCCTGGAGCAGACACTCACTTTACTGGTTGTATGTTCTTGATATAGGACTTTCGGGCACTGAATCACTTCTGTTATCATGAGCTACTCATGTGCAAGCACAAAGCCACTTATCAGCCCAACAAACTGCAGCTTGCAGCAAATCGGGGAGCAGAACAGTGCCTGCTTCACAAATCTGAGCACTTCTGGTTCTGAGAAAAAGAACAAAACAGCTCCCATATGATGAAACTAAGCTTTCATTCTTTCTGTATATTTAAGTGGTCATCCTGAGCTGAAAGCCGACTGCCTTTCCCATTATCTGCTGAGATGCAAGTTGGAGGAAGCAAGTAAAGCAATGACAGCACTGAGCACTAAAATAAGAGAAGCACTGAATAGCAGAACGAGAAAAGTGTATTTTTTTGGAAAGCAGTGCACAGCAGTACACCAGCACAGTGATACTTTCTTTGTTTTGACACCATCAAAGTTCAATTAATGGAAGCGAGACGATTGTCACTGCAGCAAGAGATTGACACAGAGAAGAAGAAATATAGGTCGTGAGGGGAGATAAAACTGTGAGGCTTTGTGGAAGAAGGAGGCCAGTGTCACCTGGAAAGAAATGGACAGGGGATTTAAGAAGATATGACTTAAAAGCACAGAGATAATGCATAATGTTTCTATCAAAAAAAGCTCTCTTGTGCTGCTGTCCTTAAAAGAGAGAGGTAAAGGTAATGAGTAAAGCCTTCTCATCACACTTCTGAGGATGGGTAGAAAAGGATGTGAGTTGACTTTCCTCAGGATCAACTGTGCTGCCTTTTGTTGAACTTTATCATCATGTCAAGCAAAATGGAACACAATACTGCCAGGATGGCAAACCAGCTTCAGGTTATAAGGGCCTCCACCAGAAGTTGTTCTCAGTGCTGTTTCTGTGTCTTTTCTCCAGATTAAATTTTGAGTATAGATGGCAGGGTTTGTTCCATGGAAAACAAAGGGTAGACTACAGAGGTGGACAAGGGAATTGGTGATCTCACCAGGGCCACCACAGTGAAGCTAATTCTGTAACATATATAGTGCTAGCTTTGTTCGTGCTGTTCATTAACTAGGGCCTAGCTTACAGGCAATCTTTACATTTTCAAACTGTTTAAACAATTAAATTGTCAATCAAAGCAACAATTGCATTAAAGAAATCAGAAAGCACTGAAGTTCTTCCTCAAAAGAAATTTAAAGGATTACAGACATCATGTTTGAACAGGAAAAACAGGACTATAGTTTTTGGATTATTCATGTAAATGACTCATCTGGAGGGGGAAAAAAACCCCAACCAGTCCATAAACATCTAGTTACTGGATGATGATTTTTGCCAGCTTCCACTAAGAAAATTGGTATTTGCAAAATTTCTTTATGGATCTCTTCCATTTTATTTCAATAGGCATATGAGTTTAACTCAGTAATATTTATGGTTTAAAGTGCTTCTCAACATACTGTGTGGTTGGAATTTTAACTTTAGAAAGCCTTCACCTCACCTAACTGCAGCCTTGTAAATTTAAAGCATCTAGTCTGAGACCGTCATCATCTGCGCTATTTGAACAGACAGTGCAGAGAACATTGTTCCTCTAGAGGGTTCATTCCATCTATTCTACACTCTTAATTTTTGATTATGGATTGAGAGCAGCCCTGAGGAAAAAGGCTTGGGGGTGTTGGTTGACAAGAAGCTCACCAAGACCCAGCAATGTGCACTTGCAGCCAGAAAGCCAGCCATTGCTTGGGCTGTGTTAAAAGTAGTGTGGGCAGCTGGTCGAGAGAGGTGATTCTGCCCCTCTACACTGTTCTTGTGAGATTCCACCTGGAGGGCTTCATACAGCTCTGAGGGCCCCAGCAGAGGAAGGACATTGACATGATGCACCAAGTCCTAAGGAGGACCACAAAGATGATCAGAGGGCTGGGGCACCTCTCCTATGAAGACAGGCTGAGAGAGTTATACTTGTTCAGTATGGAGAAACAAAGACTCCAGGATCAGACCTTATAGCACCTTCTATTAGAAAGCCTACAAGAGGTCTGGAGAGGGACCCTACAAGGGTGTGTAGTGATAGGACAAGGTGGAACGGCTTTAAACTGAAAGAGAGTAAGTTTACGTTAGATATAAGGAAGAAATTCTTTACTGTGAGGGTGGTGTGAACCTGGAAACAGGTTGCCCAGAAAAGTTATGAATATCCCATCCCTGGAAGCTTTCAAGGCCAGGTTGGATGGGGATTTAAGCAATCTTCTCTAGTGAAAGGTGTCCCTGCCCACAGGAGGGATGTTGGAATTAGATGACTTGCAAAAGTCCCTTCCAATGCAAACCATTATATGATTCTATGAATCATCCTTTGGAAATGCTTGTACCTCTCAACTAAGTACAGAGGGAGCATACAGGGCCCTTTGAGAAAACATTTGTTTCTTAGAGGGCTGAAATAGCATCTTCTGTAGTCACTATTAAATCAATACATCCACATCCAGGTTGCCAGCATTTTGTATCTAAGAAGAGTAAGGAGAAGAATGCTGTTACACCCAGCATCTCCCTTTCCTGAACTGACAAGCAGGGTCGAGAAGGGAGTTAATGAATTCTCCCAGCCACAAACTGGCTGTAGGAGTCAGAAGTTAGTAGGAAGATGTGTTATGCTGTACTTGTACCTTTTCTTACCTCTCTGCAGGTGGGAGGAAGGTGAGAACAGGCTAGAAATCTCTGAATAAGACACCAACATAGTTTTAATTTTGTCTGAACTAGTCTTGATTTTAGACAGCTTATTATTGTGACAGCCATTCCTCAATGTTAAGCAAAGAGCATAGCTGGAGAGTTTGCCACAAAATGTGGCATGACCCAAGACCCCATGTGACTAACAAGAAGGTCTTGTCCTTCCACTTGCCAGTATAAAGCTTGTAGAAGATTTTGAAGACAATTTAAATAGACAAATAAATCTATTAGTGGCACCCAATCAAGTTAATGTAGACATAGTGAAGCTTCTCCTGTCATTAAGATCACCATCTGTCTCTCATTCTGAAAGGTTGTTATTCAAAGTAGATGGCAGTCATGGCTTCAGGAATTATGTCTTCATCTTGCGTTACCCTATCAGGAGATCCTTGCAGACAACAGAATGCCAGTTAGATCCCTACAATAATTTTGTGAGGCTGGCCAGAAACCTACTTTACATTGTTTTGCCTATGTTTAATAGGCAAGGTCAGTAGACATCTTCTTCCACTGAAGTAGTGGAATGATATTACACAGTTAATGCCTCATACTTCCAGGCAGTTCTTCACCTATAGTCCACTGTTTTTTTATTATCTTCCACTCAACCTTTAATATCAGTGAGACAGGAGTATTAGCAGCTACCTTGCTTAGAATGAGGATGAATGAATGTAAGATTTTTGTTTGTTTTCATCTGATGGAAGAAAACTGCCTCAGAGACCTGCAGATGGTGGTTGACTTTGAGCTGTTTGAGTGCCCAACAGGGAGTCCTCCTCATAAAGAATACAGTCTTGGTTTCCTGGTGTGGTACATCAAAGTCTGCTTTCACTCCAAAACGAAGCATATTTTCTCCCTTACCCTAGCAAATGGAGAGGACTATTTAACTGAGAACAGCATCATTTCTGGGTAACACATAAATATTTTAAATGGTCCAAAGATTCCCACACAACCATACTTCTCAGTAGGCAAGCAAAGCATCTGTCACTCTTCTATTACTGTCAGTTAGATTCTACTGTCAGCTAGAATCACTGATGCACTGTAGACTTTGGCAAAAGTAGCACCAAAATACAGTGATGGTTATCTAATTGAGAAGGCACCTCTTAAAACTTGGTTAGTTTTGCTAGTATTTTACAAAAGATTGGTTTGATTATTTTTTTATTCTACAAGTATTTTAGGCCCTTAGATTCACCTGTTTTGAGATTTTGTGCATCCTGCTGTTTATCTCCACTTTCCCATCTCCACTGAATCAGTTAGAGTCTCAAACATGGAGTTTAGTTTCTTAAAATATTATTTGGAGGTAAGCTATGATTTGGTCTTTACTGCTGAACAAAACATCAGCATTTTACCAAGTCTTTGGCTTTTTCAGTCCCTGCCCCCATGTCAGCACCTTACATACCTGCTATCATCACATAGGAAGATACACAAGACATGATTTTACACCAGGAGATTTGCCATATGTCCTACAATTATGCCATGATACGGTGCTAGCTTTGACTATCAATGTTACCAATGGATGGAAAACTGCTATTACAAGACTACTCTTATAGAAATTGTAAATAATTTTCATTTCATCATAAGATTTATGTTAAAGGAAAGGATTACACTATTTTTAGCCGTGGACTATTTTAATTTCATGCAAACTAGCTTTAATCATTCACTCTGCTGTCCAGTGCTGAAAATCAGGAAACAAAAAATCTCTGTCTTGGCTCTCTGCCATTCCAACCATTTTCTTTTGTTCTTTTAGCAGCTGGGGTGTGGATTGCATGTGGGGGTTAACAGATCTTTAAGAAAAACAGACAAACACATTTAAAAAAAATCACAACAACTTTCCAAGGTTTACCTGGCCTGCAGCTTGGAAAATTTAAGAAAATTTCTTTCATCTTACTTTATTATTTCATCTTTCCTTACATTACCTCTTAATCATACAATAGAAGGGATCTCTAAAGATCATCTGGTCCAACCCCCCCACACACCACTAAAACAGGTTCACCTGGAGCTTTTGCACAGGATCATGTCCAGGCATGTTTTAAGTATCTCCAGAGGAGATCCACAACTTCTCTGGGCAGCCTGTTCCAGTGCTTTTTCACTCTCAAGGTAAAGAAGTTTTTCCTCATATTCAGACGAACTTCCTGTATTACAATTTGTGCCCATTGACCCTTATCCTGTCACTGAACACTATTGAAAGGAGTCTGGCCTTATCCTCTTGACGCCCGTGTCTAAGATATTTATATGGATTGATAGTATCCTTCTCAGTCCTCTTCTCCAGGCTAAACAGTCCCAGCTACCTCTGTCTTTCCTCATAAGAGAGACACTCAAGTCCTCTAAGCATCTTCACAGACCTCAGTTGAATTCTCTTCAGGAATTCTTTGTCTTTCTTGTACCAGGAAGCCCAGAACTGGACTTAGTACTCCAGGTGTGGCCTCACCAAGGCTGAGTAGAGGGGCAGGATCACTTCGCTTGACCTGCTGGTGATGTTTTTCCTGATGCACCCCAGATACCTTTGGCCTTCTTGACCACGGTGCCACACTGCTGGCTCATAGACAGTTTATTGTCCACCAGGACCCCCAAGTCCTTTTTCACAGAGCTGCCTTCCAGAGGGTTGTCCCCTAGCCTTTCCTGGTGCATGGGGTTATTCCTCCCCAGGTGCAGGACCCTGCATTTACCTTGGTTGAACTTCATTATGTTTCTTTCCACTCAACTCTCCAGCTTGTCAAAGTCCCTTGAATGGCAGTACCTCTTTGGTCTATCAGCCACTCCTGTCAGTTTTGTATCATCAAAACACTGCATAAAGATACACTATCTCTTCATCCACATTGTCAATTAAGTTGAACATCTGTATCAAAACTGCACAGTAACTCCTATGGTTGAAATTTATACCTTTGGGGTTCTTTTCATATTATGTCTCAAAATGTCTTTAGAGTGCTGGAAATGTACTGACAATTTTTCTCAGCCTCCAGAGATCTTCTTGGAGTGCTTTCAGAAAATATGCTGGAGTCTGGGGTATGATTCACATATTTCTGAGCGTTTTCTTTAATATGTAACCTCATGCCTGTACAAGGCTGAACACTGGCCATGATTGGTCCAATCACTACAATCACAGGTAGCACAAAACAAAATTGTGATATCCCATCTTTCTGTAAACAATACTCTCCACCTTTACATGGACCATTATGAAATGGAGAAAAGAGGAAAGAGAAAGTTCTCACATTATGTACTGTCAAGAGGTATAAACTCACAGAAGCTGACATATAAAGGCTTTAAGATTTTTCTCAGTAGACTTAACAATCTTTGTGATTTTTTTTTCCCCCTCCACCTTCCCTGCATAACATTAAGCAGCTCTGTAATAAAGTTGCATCGCTACAAAACAATATCTGCACTCTGTAAGCTGTGGTTGCCAGCCACCAGCTAAATGTGAATCCTTTGTGTCAATCATTGCTCTGAGTGTTTGGAAGAAGGACTGAGTTCAAGTATAGACCAACATTATTAAGAATGACAGGTCCCATTTTTAACCATCTGTCCATTTGTTGATGTTATTTTTGTTCACTGCCCTATAGAACCAAGATTCCCCCCAGTGACAAAGTGTAGTACTGCTAAAATTCAGTTTTTCTTATGGTATTGTGGCCACACAAACCCAGAGAAATAAGGGGACTGGTGATAATCTTTGTGTGGGTATATGCTGGTCACACCACTGGGCCACTCTACTTCTCTCCTTTGTTCTTGCGTGCAGGCAAGGTAGTGAAGAGACTCTTCCTCCACAGTGTTCTTGGGGAGCATGACTCTTACAGTATTTGCTTCAGCGTCTCTCTCTTCTTAACAAGAACTGAGTGGACAAGCAGAACAGAGGGGTGGTATGACAAGCACATATACATTCACAAACAAACAAACAAACAAGACAGAACTGACATATCTAATTTTAGGCTTAACAGCCATCTCTTTTTATGATAAGAGGAACAAAATGGATGTTCATCTCACCAGTAAACGGAACATTACTGTACCGGTAATATATCTATTTTTAATAGGCATGGCTCTGGACCAGGACAAAGAAGATGCTGTGTGAAGTCTGATCTTATGAACCACATTAAAGAAACTGGGAAACTGAATAAGTATCTAGCCCAGATCAGACACAGTCATCCTGACCCTCTGTGGGCTTACAGTCACACTAACAACTGTTGTTCTCATTGGAAATATTTTAAAATCAGTGACTAACCAAAAAAAATTACTATGGTGTGTAAGCCTCAATGAACAGAATCCATAACAACTAAAGTTACACATCCAATGTGAGCTGAGGAAAGTGAGTATTTACATCCTTCCCTGTCAATTGCAAATTCATTCATCATGCCTATTTCAGATTTCTGCTCTGGGAGGAGAGGAAGTGAACTTTGAAACTGTCTAAGTCTCTCCATTATCTGTGGTTACCACCTGACATGAAGCCTCCAGCACTTTGGAAGCAGAGAAATTTCATTCTGTACATCAAGGGACAGGCCTTCGAAATATAATGCTCCCAGTCCAAAAGTGTGTAGGTCTACAAAACAAAGTACCACAGAGTTAAGTAATACAGGGCATAAGAAAAGAAAAGAAAAGAAAAGAAAAGAAAAGAAAAGAAAAGAAAAGAAAAGAAAAGAAAAGAAAAGAAAAGAAAAGAAATATATGTTAGCATCCAAAACAGAAAATGTAAATGAAAATAAAACAGGAGCATTATTATACTCATGGAAAAAAAAAAAACATTTACCCCACACCACTGTATAATTGTTACTAACCTTGGGCATATAGCACTGACATGATATAAAAGATACTAACAGTCTTGTCTTGAAGTCTTTGCCAGCTTTTTTCACATGAAAGGAAAAAGGAATAGAAATATCTATACTCTAAAGGACTATAAATACTTACTGGAAACAGAAACCAGCATCTCATTGATTTTTAATAGTACTTAACCATGCAAGAGCTTGACATCATGTCTGTATTGTCAAGGAAACTCAGCTGAGAGATCCCTAGAGTAGCTCCATACTGGTTGCTCTATCCTCACACAGTACAGCACACTGCCCCATGAAGATACTGGCTGAGGTCCCAAAACCCACACTTGGGGTATCCCTGCACAAGGTGTCTCAGTATGAAGTATGTGTGCCCAAATTCCCTCTAAAAATAAACTTTATGGTTCTCAAGTCACTAAGGCACTAAGGTAGTCTTAAAAATTATTCATCTTCACACAGCAAATCACATGAAAACAAAAATTAAATTTTACTGCTTCCTGTGGATGCCTAAATGGCTTCAGGTTTTTTTGTTCTTTTTTCAAGTTTACTACGCGAGTCATGTTGAATGAAAGAATTATAAGCTCTCTCAACTTATATCATCTGTTGTTGCTGTCAAAGTGGAAATAGACTGCCTTGGGTTGAGGTGGCAAAATTGCCAACTGCCCAACGGAGTGTTAGAGCCTCCCTCCCCCTGCTGAGAAAAGGGAGGAAAAAAAACCCTCCAAGACTTAAACCTGAACTTAATTACTTATATATTTATACAGAAAAGAGAAAATTAAAAGAAGACTATAATATAACACACACCTACAAGAGTTAGAAATAACAAACAATAAGTCCCCATCGAACACAAATCCCACCATTCTAGCTACAAATCACCCAAAAGAACTCAACCCCCCAAGGAACAGACCCAAGCAGAGGGAAGATTAAGACTAAACATTTTGCTTTCCTAAGATACCACAGCAGCAAGCGACGGTAGGCCTGGTCCAGGAGAACAACATAATACATCTTTCCCAGATGAGCAGCCATGAGGAATTGAGAGAACTTCTCCTACCCTACTGTATTTATACCTCAGTTTGCATCATCTGGTATGAAATATTTCTTTGATTTCTTAAGTCAGGTGACACCTGTCTCTTCTAATCTACGTAAGACTATCTGCTAAACTGACGCCTACTAAACTGAGGCCTACGAAAAGTCCTAGCCAAAACTACCACATAGACTCACTCATTTCCAAATTCAGG
Source organism: Sakesphorus luctuosus (assembly GCA_013396695.1). Classification (NCBI taxonomy): domain Eukaryota; kingdom Metazoa; phylum Chordata; class Aves; order Passeriformes; family Thamnophilidae; genus Sakesphorus; species Sakesphorus luctuosus. The sequence goes on from VWZD01006504.1 coordinate 72,504, forward strand.
GTGTTAAACAAGTTAAGTGGTTAATTGCTACTGTAGATAAGTCTAATCACAAGGAGAAAGCTGAGAGTAAACTGCACTTGTCACCATTTAAACCATTCACATTTTGCCAGCAGTAGAGAATAAGCATTTGAGACATTGCCAGTAGATCCAATTTTTTGTTTAGCAAAGATGGTAATACTTTGGATGCCACAGTTAACTTATCTTTAAAACAATAAATTTTAGTTATAAATAAAGGTGTAATAGTTCTGCAGCTCTACAAATCTAAACTTTAACTGGAAATATTGGGTTTTTCTAAGAATTTGTATAAAGCTAGTCTGTTTTTTGAACTATACCAAAGGGTCCGTGTAATATTACAGGAATACAGTCTCAAGTCTCTGGAGATCTGGTTAAAGTTTCAATCACAGCAATAAGAAGAAACAAGTTAGAACAATATTCACTCAGTGCAGATAAAAACCTTGTCATCTGGAAGAGAGAGTCTGCAAAATATAAGCAATCAAGGTGCAAGACACACTATCATTTAGTCTTCATCCCAACAACTCAAACTATGTAGCACAGAAGCGGCTGTGTCAGAGCCATTGCTCTGGTGTACCGGAACTGTTGCTTTTGCCTCCAACAGTATTCAGGATTGCACAACAGTGGCTTACAGTAACATTGCTTCTGCTTAGGTATCTACAGCATGTCTTGCCAGCTCTGTAACTAAAGCAGACTTCAATCTACAGCAGGAAGAAAAAAAAAATCTTGAAGAAATTACATGAGGGAGCATGAAACATTCATGAGACCGTTTTTCCTTTCTAACTTGTTACCTAATTTTACTATTGTGTTGGCTGTTTGCAAGCTTTGAACCAGACTTGTCACAAAAGAGAAACATCATAGACTTGGTCCCAGATTGGAAAACTTTTCTGCAATATTTGTTTGTTATCACTCCAGTAGCTCATAATAATTAACATTTTACTGAACTGTCTATAGCAAGGAACCAGATTAAAGAAATGTTGCAGGAAGGACTAAATTACTACGCTTCCTTTTTCTTTATCGACAAATTGCTACAATGATAAACACAAGTAGATATATCTAAAAGCATTTGAAGAAAGGAACATGTAGAGTTTGTGTAAAATCTCATCATTCAGTTTAGCCTTAGAAACACAAGAAGGAAAATCAGAGGCAATGGAAGTGAGTGCAGCTGTTGTATTTATTTAGTCCCATGGGCAGTGCCATGATGATATTCTTGTAGTGCAGCTTTTTCACTGCATTTCATGTTTCCCATCAAGCCTATCATTCCAAAACAGCCTTTCAGGCAGTCAGCAATTTGCAGAATCAGATCCTTACCCATTTTCACATTCAGCATTATAATAAATTCCCTGTTATAATGCTTTGTTAACTCACTAGTAAATGAATTAAAATGTGGCCTACTTCCTCTGTGAAGCATTTGATGCATTCAGTGCACTCTGTTCATTCTAATGGATTCCTTTATCTTTTTGTGGGTAGGTGAATTCATGGACCATGATGCTTACACAAAAGTTGCTAGAAGCAGAAAATTATAAAGCATATAAGCATAAATTCATAAATGTTTCCTGGGAAGGGCTCATGAGAGGTTCTGTTAAGATTCTTGAACTCAGGGCTGTGTTTTTCACACAACTCGAACCACAATAACATCTGCAGTGACATTGGCTTTAACCAAGTTCACTCCTTGCCTCCTGCTGCAATTAATTTCTTGTTAACCTTACAAAATTCTGCAAGGAAAATATTGGTCATTCCTGCCAACTACCTGCTGTCAATATAGTCTCATGACTAATATCTTTGCAATAAGTTACAAATTTATTACATCTGGCCCAATAAAAGAGATACAATATTAGACACAACACTTGGAGTGTCCTAAGAATGTAAAATAGAAATTGCATTTATTAGAGCTAGGACTCCTTGAACCCGTCAAACAGCAGGAGGTCTCATCTTTTCTGGAAGCTCTCAATAATCCATAGAGAGATGTAATTCCAGAGTGCTGCTCTGTCAGGATAACTTAAACATTCAGTTTAGAAGAAGCTAAATTGCCAAGTAGACTTATCTCCTTTCTTTTGACATCTGCCTGCTTTTTTGCGTTATACTTAACTTTATATACACTTAACTTTATCTAAAGTGAATTAACTTAAGCTCACTCTTGTCTTTCATGAAAAATGACTGAATTCAGAAGATTCAAGAGCAGGATAGATCTATTCCAGATCTAATTTTATCTCAGAAGTCTGATTAAAAAGTATTCATCTCTATTTGTTTTCAAGTTTTTTGCTAGAGCTTTGGAAATGGCTTGACAAAGAGCAAAGATCCTAATCATAGTTCAACTTTCCCATGCCATTCTAAAAAGATAGATGTCTTAACACTCTCAAATAGTGGAATATTCTGTTTGGTCTTAGTGATGATTATACATAACACACTGGAGCAGACCTTCAATGCCCTGTCCAAGCAGCCTACTGAAAGAAACACAGTGCATATCATTTACTGATGTAAAGCTTACTTTTCTGACTGTCATGGTGTTGGGAGAATGATTTATCTCTCCTTTGGGAAAACTTTGGGATGGGATTTGAAAGGTCACTGATTTCAGTGGATGTCTGTGCCTCATTCTGAAGTACAAAGAGCAAAAGATTATATGGAGGATCAGAAAGGAGTTGCACAAAAAAGATTTGGTGATCATATCTGTGGCAGCAGAAATCTTCTACACAGACCCCTAATATGCTGTCTGTAGAGTTAGATCTGCAGAGAAAAAAAATAAAAGCAAGAGACAAGAGGAGTGAATATTGTTTGGAGTCACCACATCCTCTCTTATTCACCAGCACAGAGACTACTAGACTAGAGTGTGTAGGTGTATTAACAACTCTGGTGAGTTTTCTCTGCTTTGGGAGCATGCTGGGAAGCACAAGAGGGCTGCTGGTGCCTCAGGCCCTCCTCTCAAGGGGCTGAAAGCCATTCCCCTCCTGGTAACCAGTCTGGACCTGTGACATCTCCAGGCTTTGTGTTGCCATCCACTGTGCTCCACATCAGGTACCTCTCTATAAGTAAAAACTGATAAAGCAATCCAGAAGGAAAAACCTCATGGAGATGCTCCTTTTGTTTCATCTCTGCTTTTTTCCTACTGAATTTGCAGGTAGAACAGATGGTGATTGCAAGGTGACAGACACTTCAGGTGGCACTGATACCAACTTGGAACATCCTCCAGGAAAACAAAAAAAGAGGTCCATACTGTTTACACTGCTAGTGAACCTATCTCAAACTTTGCTGTTTGTGTAAGAATGATAACTTGATTGTAAAAAAGAGGCAAATAAAATAAAAATGCCTGTGCTGAAGACAGTGTGTTTATACCATGAGCCTGATTAACAAGAAAACTCAGGTCAGAGTCAACAGAAAATATGTGGTCAAAAATCTGTGCTTCTGAAGATGTGATTTGAGAACACTGAGTTCTATTTCTAGGAAACAGGCAATAACTAACTAACCTCATGTCAACTTCTTTATAAAGTAAGGCATAAGTTCACACATAAAGACCACTCTGACTGTGCACTGAGTAGGTTTGTTCTGTCATTTTTAAGCAACGGTCCTAGACTGAATATAAATACACAGATAACTTCAAGCTGTTTGATTTTATCCAAAAGACAATTGCTGACTGAGTAGAAACCTAACAGTGAGTGACAAAGCCAGGAACCAAGTAGAGTAGAACTCCTGTCAGCAGGCCCTTCTTAGCTTGGCCCATCTGTCCTGCAGGGGCCATACCTGTTGTTAGCTAGTACATATGAAAGAAGATAAAGACAGGATTTGTCTTTTGTTTGATAGAGGGAATAATGACTTTTGTGTCAACAGGGATGGGGATTCTAGGATTTTCCTGTATTTTGGAATTTACAGGCCATTGGACAGCAGGAGTTCTGAGATTTTATTGAATTAGATACCCAGAAAGTAAATGTTCTACATGAGTTGGAATGTTATCTGAGTTTTGATTACTTATGTGCATTTTGAATGTTCTCAGGATTGAGTAGAAGCAGTCTATTTTTTTCTTCTTGTCTTCCATTGTGCTCATTTTTTCTCCATAATTTTCCCCCAGATTCAAAACTGTCCTCTATACTCCCCTTTGACACTTTAGAGAATGTTTGTCCAACACAACTGCCCTAATATTAAACTAAAGACAAGAGTTTCCACCATCTTTGGTGAGTGAGAAGGTCCCTACCAAACAACGCCATTATTTCCCATTAGACAATAATGATTTGGTGAGAGGTGGGGAAAGGGCAGAAAGTCATAAAGGAATTTTGAAAAAATATCCCTACAGGACAGAGAAAGGTTTCCCTTCCTAATGAGACCAAGGAGCAAAGCAGCTCCTGGAATAGTGTTGTACCCAAGAGGTTTGAACTACACAGAGAAATCCTGCACTCGTGGAATGCCATCCACCAAGAAACCCTTTCAAATCTCTGAGCAGTGTCAGCTTCTTGACTTTTAACACTTGAGGGCATGTGCCAAAAGGTCATCATCAGCCAGCCTACGTCAGCAGATCTCTATAAATATTTTACTCATCTGCTAGACTCTTACTGTATAAGTCAATGAGTTCTGCAAGTTACCAAACAGCTTTCAGCTTGTTTGCCCTCACATTAAGTGCAAGATAATGTATCTGGCAGTTTTAAGGTTTTACTGTCAAGACATAAAAGTTTTTACAAATTATTGTCATTTATTTTCCAGGTTGTAAAGTGTTTGAATAAGCAAATCTGATCTGATTTTACCTGATTCTATTGCTCCATGAGTAATTCACTTTTATTGCTTCATAAATGAACTCCATGGCCATTTACTCTGACTTCCAAGTGCATTTTTTATGAAAGCAGTCTATAAAGTTTTGTTTGTAGAGCAATAATATTGAACATGTTGGCATAAGCTACAAACCCCTAAATGGTCATGGGCCTGGTTTTTTCTTTATCTTTTAAGTCATTGAGTTCACCTGAGTATTTCTGTTGTCTATTCCAGCTCGAGTAATGGACAGGAAAATATTTGCCACGAAAAATGCTCAGGTCTAGAACTTGTTTCCAACTAGACTGCTTGTCTGTTTACTTGTATATCTTCCTAAGAAAATCCATGAACTTCTTAGCTTAGGAAATTTAGTGGGGCTATTGGTTAGACTTGAAGTTCTGGAGGGTTTTTGTGCTCTCAGATATTAATTACCTTCATGATTCTCTTTTCTCTGGTAGTCCTTGGTAATATGTTGTGAATTATTTATTAGACATTTTGTGAGTGTAAATCCACCCAGATGCTTGGGCAGTGGCAACATGTTTTATAGGTATGAATGTCAGTCAATAAATACATAGCTGTAAACACTTCTCTGTAGACAAGGTTCAGGAAATGGTCAGAAGAAAAGAAGTAAAATACTCTTGATGAGTATTTTGACACTGAGAATCTTTTTTGGCTAGTGTCATAGGTTTTCTTTCCCTCAACATCCCCTTAGCTATTTTGTGGTATTTCCTAACAAATTATGACAGTACTGTAAGTGGGAAGGCACCATTTGCAGAACTTTGAATAAACTGACTTTTGCAAAGTGATAGAGACATACTGGTTACAAGGACACACCCAACAAAACCCCTCTCCATTCAAAATGTTTTACCTTCAAAGTTAAGGTACAAGCCTTGAACTTCATAAAGAAAATTTTACACTATAGAAATAACCTTCTGCTCTCTGTGCAAGTGATCCAAGATCAGATATGGGTCTTTTTACTTATCATTTACAGCTGTCCAACAAATATTCCCTGTGAATGTATTTCACACTACAGGTGGTTCATGAACTATTCAACTGTTTTTAAGTATATGCTTCTCTCAAGGCTCTGACTCACATTCATTACACAAACAGCTGTGGTGGCTAAGACCTTACTGCCTCTTCTCCCCCATCCCAGCTGTTTGTTATTGACCCTTTGCCAGAAATTCTTGCTCCCATTCCAGATACAGCAAAACCTGCTGCACCTCAGCTGCTCCAACTCATAAACTGGTGTCTTACTGCAAAACAACTTCTATTTCTCAGTTAAGCTTATGTACAGGACTGTAAAATGGAACAGCTGAGGTGCAGCAAAATTTTCTATTCTGCCAGCTCTGCAACTGGGGGCTATATCTTCTTGAAAGAAGCACTGATTTAATTAATACATGAAGACCTACCAGACCTTGCCTGTCAGTGTCCTCCTGACCGTATATTGGCCACTGCATTGTTTTTAAATGTCTAAAACAACTATAAACAAAGTTAAGAACTTTTGAGGCATGTAGTAACACCAACTACAGTAACATCACAACATTTGACAACTTGTGACACCTTCTTGGGTGTTACATATACAAGTATATTTGCTTAAAAAGTAGATATTCTCTGCTCTTCAAATAAACAAACACCTAAAATTCACTGAAAAGCAAAGATGTGTGGGCATATGAAAATAAGATGGGGAAAGTCAATCAGAATGTGCAAAACTATTCTCAAATTATTTTGCCACATCTATCTCGAACTTAATTGAAATATAAACTGTTTAAAATATCTGAGGGAAAATTATTAAATTAAAAGAATACTGTGGAAATAGAAAGGACAGAAATCCTAGGCATAAACTATGAGTAAGGTGAAACCATGCATTTATACATATCAGGTTTCTGAATATAAAATATTAAAGAACACAGGAAAAAAATAGTGGTGTTGTTTAATCTTTTCGGAGTAAATGAAATATGCAAAGGATGTTTGTGCAGAAATAGCTACTCTGACTTAGGTGACTGTTAGATACAATAAATATCTTCAGGGATGTTCCATTCAGGTTTGCCCTGTAAATGTCTGTGCGAAAGGTAAGATGCTGCACAGCACATATCACTCTGTTCCCTTAACTGAATTGCACAAGGAATACAGCAGCAAATAATTTGGTCAGATATGTATGTTTCCATGAGAAGAAAATATCTTCTACTCCAATTGAAGTGAATCTCTTATTATTCTTCAAAAGGCGGAAAACGTCCAGACAGAATTCCCAGGACAGGAATCAGTTGTTCTGTATAAATATGACAGTAAAATATAGCACTATTGAATTAACACTTGCCAGACAAACAGGTCAACAACTGAAACACAGCCCAATTTGCATTGTTTTACAAACATAATGAGCTGTGAAGTAGACTGAAGCAGCTGTTACTTGGAATCAAACTGAAGAGAAATTCAAATGATTTATACTGTTAGACTTTTCTCCATTAACAGCTGCTTCAGACCTTTTGCCTTGAGAGAAAATACAGATGGATTTTGCAATACAAAAAGCACAATACATTGAACTTCAATTATTGGAAATAACAAAGTTCTTAATAGGGACACATTAATACCAATGATGATGCGGCTTAATAAGATTGTCATGAAAACAAATTACTTTTTCTAGCATGATCACAGCTTGGATATAGGCATGTTTGGTACATAATTACTCTAATTACAGGGAAAATGGAAGAAATTTGACTATAATTGCCCATTAGCTAGTGTCCTGAACATGAGACTCACCATACCTATTTTTGCAACAGATTTCCAAAGGGCAGAACAATACTAGTGACTCTCCATTCAGCTATATGGTTATTGATTATGCTTTCAGCTAACAAGAATTAGTGTTTTCTGAATGCAGTCCCATCCTCTATCACTCATTTCTGCTGCTGCTGTGCCATTAAATTTGACTAGGAGTTAGATCCAGGAAGAAAGCAGAAGGTGTATCCAAATTTATTATATATCTTCAACAATTTTTCTGTGTTGTGTTATTGCAGCACTTCACATTTACAACAACTTCACATGTATAAAGTCCATAAAGCAAAAGCTTTTATTTGTTCCTGAAGTAAGCTGGAGCCTTTAAAACATAGAGTTTTAGAAAAAAAAAAGTGTAATTTATCTTTCCTTAAACGTTGGACCCTGAAATGACACATTCCCAGAATTACAAAATGGCTGAGGTTGGCAGGGACCTTTGGTGATCATGTACTCCAACCATACAATGAAAGCCGTTGAGTCAGGACTGTGATCAATGAGTTCTGCATATCTATAGGAATGAAGATTCTACAACATCTATGGACAACCTCTTCCAGCTGTTGTTCAACCACATTCATAGTAAAATATTTTACGCTTATTCATGTAGCTACCCACAGTAAATACAGATTCATTAGAACATGTAATAACTTTTGCTTAATACAATAATCTTTCCATTGAGTTTCATTTTTGTTTCTATATGGTTTGTGGACTCATCCACTTGTCTTCTTCTGATACACTCCTCTATACCCCTCAGTGGATCCAATTTACTCTACTTAAGTTGAGACACTCTTGCATTTTATTCAATGGAAGTGATATTTTGTACTACCTACAAATAGAAATTGGCCACTCCTACCTAATCTAAAACATGCCTCAATTACTACACAATTAGCATCAAAAAGTGGTATGATTCATGGAAAAGGCATGCAACAACTACCAAATATACCTGGCTACAATATCTTAATGATCCTTCTGAAAAATAAAAAAAAAACATAACTAATGTATTTCTGTAGGAAAACATCTGATTTCCCAATTAAGTTTTCAAGTCAGTGGGACAATACCATAAGGAAATTCTGGCCATTGCAACAGCTTTCCTTACTATGTAGCCTTCATAGCATCAAGCAATCCAGAGTTAAATAAAATGAGGCCAGTAGAAACGTCAAAAATCTCATCTGTTATACTTCCCTTGGTATAAAATAATTTGGAAATCTCACACTAATTTTCCATCATGCAGCACATATCATTCAAAACAGCAGGAGAATCTACATGTTAAGACAGGTCTGCGAAATCTTTCTATGAGCTCAGAAGATTTGCCATTGCTGGGGTTCTTTCTCTCAGAAGAGGCTGGAAGTATGAATACTGTCATATCTTTCTAGAGCTAAGGCTCACATTTATCATTCCAGGTTGGGATCTAAAATTTACCATTAGGAAATCTAGATGACTCTCATTGGAACAATTGATATTGGTTTATATATTTATGAAAAATCTGGAATGAGTTTCAGCTGACCTTGAATCTCATCAGTGTATCTCCATGGTCTTACATGGAAGAAGTATAAGGTCTTAAATAAACTCTTGATGCAGTAGACAGCTGTCTGAAAACAAACAAACAAACAAACAAACAAAACCCAAACCCAAACAAAACAAAAAAAAACCACCAAGGAACACCTGGGCTTTTTATTAGACATCTATAGTTTGCTGCTGCAGATGGTGTTGCACCCCTAGCGATCAGAGGGAAAAATGAACTGACTTAAGAGATGCTCTTCATCTCGAACTTCTAAGACAGGGCTGTTGTGATACAATGGCATGGATTTACATACCTCTGTATATACAGCTGGTGTTGTGTGTGGTTAGAATCAGCTTACAGAGGTGCATACAAAGTGTGGGAAGACAAGGTGTCACTTGATATGCACTGGTTTGCAATCAACTAGAGACTCAAGAACTAATATTCCCCAAAAGAAAGGCAAACACATGAAGAGTGTACATATTTATACAGCAAGCACAGCTAAGGAAGCCAACTGGCAGCTCTACCTTCATGCCTGTCCCCTAGAAGAGCATCACCAGCTAGGCAGCTGCAGAAGCCTGGCAAGCTTACACACACGCACACACATACACACACTGTCAACACCATTCACACAGGAAAGGAGAGGAAAGAAAGGAAAACTGAATGTAGCTCTCCATCAGGATGTCCCCTAAGCAAAGTGGCGATACTTCCCTGTCTCTCCTCAATCTATTTCTTCTTTCTAGAACAACTTTTCCAAGTCAGTAACAGACTGTACCATCTACCCTGGTTCAGATGAAAAAGGTGAAAACCCCAGAGGAACAAACAAAGCCCAGTAGGGGGCTAAACTGCTACATAAAAGCAAAAAATGCTAGGGGTGAGCTCTGGTTTATCATGAGCCAAAGCACAAGGCAGGCTACCACAAACGTTACCAAGGTGGACACATGGCCAATGGGAAGCAGCCGAAACGCCCTTTTCGGTGCCACTGCACAATAACACTGCCAGCCAGTACCTGTAGGGCAGCTTCACAGGCAATGATGCCTTTACCTTTTACAAAGCCTGCAATTGCCTTCTCAGCATTTTCCTCCTAGTGCCCTGAAGGTATTCAATCTACTGCTTCTCAGAGGCAATACATTTTCACAATTGTGCCTTTTTCCTTTCATCTTCCACCTCGCCACCCAATCTTAGTCCTGAAGGGCTATATGCAGATATTTGTTTAGTGATTGGGTTCAGGTGTTCTAAACAGAGAAGAAAGTATAGCTGAGCTTTTAGCAGCATGGCTTACTTGAAAGCTAGTTTTCATGCCGAGCTGAAGCCAGGATCCATTTTGCTTGTGCTGTAAGAGGGTTCACAGCTACTGTGCTGTAGGAGGATGTAAGCAGAGCAGGCAATTACAGCCTACAGATATGGGTATCCTCCTACCCTGCCAGGCCTCTGCAGAAGTCTTTTCCTGGAGTTTCTGTGCTCATGCAGATGGGAATGATTGGATTTATAGCAGTTCTTGGGACAGGGAGGGACTTAAGGATTTGGAGACATAAGAGCAAATTCTTCTCTTGAATCCACATGGTGGGTTGAAGAGGAGAAATTAGCTGTATGAAATAAAGCCAGGTACTGTGACTCTTTCTTGTAGGTAAATATTTCTTTAATTTTTTGGTATATCCAGCTGTGGCCTGTAGCAGAAAGGGATATCTCATAATGAGCTCTGTTATAAATGGCTCTGAAACACAGAGTGTTGGAATGCCACTAAAAATATTTTGTCTGTGGCTTTTGCTAAGGCTCAGCTCCTCAGGAAATACTTTCATTGTTTAATGCTGTCATTTTGTACATATCCAATATTTTCTTAATCTGTCACTGGGAATAGTTTATTTATAACATATAACCAGCTTATTTTCCCATTGCATACTGTAAATATGTCTTAACAGTCTTGCCAAAAAAACTAACTATTCACTATAACTGTTCAGTTATAGAAATTCAACCATTTTATTAGCTTTAAAAAATACCAGAAACTTGTGTCCCATTCTCCCTTACCCTTTTTTTCCACTGAAATAATGGACATACAAGACTGGATCAGGATTTGACCCTGAATTTGTCAATCAAGTCTCTCTAGAAGTACTACCAAGGGGCAGAGGCACGTGAAGACACCTACTCCTATTTCCTCCTTGCTCCTTAAAAATTTGCCACTAGCCTGTAACAGAAGTAGCGTATGGAGCTAGAACACAAGAAATTCAGCTGCACTTGCTGCAGACTTTCTGAGGAAACTTTAGGGCTATCATTAGGCTGTCTCTTGTTCTCCCCTGGAAGATCTGAAAGGAGAAAAAAGGACCCTTTGTTTCTTATGTCTCCAGATTATTGTATAGATTGTCTGCTGAATGTTACAGCTGGTAACCAGGTAAGGCTTATAAAATGTGTTTCATAAGCAGCACATTTCATAGCTTGTATTCTGCCATGGATTCTGTTTGTTTGGAGGAGCTAACTGATCAAAGCATTTTGTATTCTTTAAATGTTATTAAGTCTATACACACGTGTGTGCATGTGTGTGTGTCTATGTAGAGGATAAAAATGAAGCTATGTGCAGTACAGGAAACTTGTTGAAGCATTCATACATCTGTCAGCAAGTTTGCTGACAGATTGAGGTTTTTTAATATATTTACACAGCTGTAATATATATACTTTTATGGGGAACATTTTCCGTCATTAGCTTTCCAACAGGTTAAGAAGGTTATTCATAGATATATGCACACAATGAGCCAAATTCTGATCTCAGTAACAGTGTAACTGTACACTGCAACAGTGTAAATCCAGAGTCACTCATTAAAATCGATTGCTTTGCTTTTTTTTTTTTTCCTTTTAACTTGTACCTGGTAACAGAGAGGAATTTGTCCTCCCTCTATTCCAAGATCCTATCAAGACTGCTGACCTTCTGTACTCAAGCAGATAATCTGCTGGTCATTTCTGTGTCATAGCTGTGGAAACAGCCTGCTAGCTCTGAGTGTGTTCTGCAGTCATATGATTCAGCTGATAAGATGATAGGAATCAGTCTTTCTGCAAGTAATGGACAAAGGCTGTCTCCAGGACATTCACAAGTGTTGCCTCTATCTCATCAGTCTTTAAAAATAGTCTAGAATTTCCCCAAATATATATTTCTCCTGACTAAAATTCATGTACACACTTTAGCCACACCTAGGGCAAATTGTCATTAAAATATCATTAAAATATGGGTTGTGATGTGGACCCAAAGCTGATATTGCCTCTGCAAGTGGAAATCTTTTGTAAATGTACTTCAGTCATTAGAAAGTAATTATAGACTTCTGCTGCCTTTGGAGAGACTGGAATTTGTTCTTCATTGAGTCACTCTTTTCAACTAATATGGTTAGACAAGTTTTTAGAGTGAACATTCTTTTCCAGCTGTGTCAGGAGATTTTTAAAAGTACCTTGTCACTTGTCAACGTGGCAGTTTCATGGCTGTAGGGATGCTGTCTCTCAGCAGCTCCTGCACTGTTGTTTCTTTTCACTGCAAGAAATTCAATGGATGAAAAGGAGCTGGAAAGGATTAAGTCATGACAGAAGTACAGGGATTTCCACAGAGAATAAACTGCACTCTTTTCAGAGTCACACTAATTTATTTATGCATAAGGGAATAGTCAAAGTCATCTTAGAAACTTGGGATGCACTCCTGTGGTATATTAGCAAATTAAGCAGGACATAAGACCAGTGTAAAACTTGGATGTTGCCTAAACTGAATGATATCTCTATCAAAGCAATCTTTTTTTTTTTCTTCCAAAGACTAGTTACAAAACAGTGAGTTCCCACACAACGTGGCATTCCATCTTGCTGCAGGACAAGCTGCAAGACAAATATGGAAATCACTGAAGTGAATTAGACTGGAAACTATCTTCGACAGGGGCCAAATCTTTTCACATATTTCTACTCTACCAGACAGATCTAAGCCCTGACCCCCCAGTTTAAGTCTCTCAGCAAGGCTGGAGTAAGTCCCAAATATGTTCCGGGTTTTCAATTTAATATAGTACTTCCTTTCATTATAAGGACAGAGGCTGAAATTTGGGGATGTATTTCTACATTTGTTATACTTTTTCAGTAAGAGCCACTGAATTAGAGATTGAAGCATGTACAGTTATCCAGCTGCCTGCATCCTGCTCTGCCCAGTCTGCCTCTGCTACCTCCAGGCCATCTGACAGCAACATGGACAGCAAGGGAACACAAGCAAAGGGACAGACACTGGGATGAGAAAACTGTTGCTGGGTGTTTAGTGCAGTACCTGAGCTGCAGCAGCTGAGCAACAAGAGAGTGAGAGGGAGCAGTTCAGGTCTGAGTGGTCTCATTGCCACTCAGTGACCTCCAGATACCAGGCTGCTCCCTAGGGTCAGCTGCATCCACTGCCCAGAGCTGGGGCTACCTGCAAATCTCACGGCCTTTAAGGTTCGTTTTAGCTTGCCTGAGCAAAGGTATCCCCATGGTCTGGTTACACATTGATTTCTGTCACATATAAAGAAAGAGGGATGATTTTTCAAGGAAAGGTTATTAAAGTCTGTGATAAGTTGCTGAGAAACCCAAACATAAACTCCCTCAAAAATGATAGTAACTGTGTGAGAAAATCTTCATTTTAAGTGTTTGTATAGTGTAACACTATATAGTGTTACAGGCCATAGTCCTAAATGTCACAATCTTAACCATAGACCAGCATGTGTTTTCAAATGTAATGCATTTTGATGTCCTGTTTGCATTGGACACACTACTTTAGGTCTCAGCAGGACACTGTTTACAAAAGAGATTACCAAAAATAAAAATTACAAAACAAAACGGTGTAAGTTACAGAAATGAGAGTAGGAATGCCTCCCTCCGGAAGTTTTTACCACAAGTCCAGATATAAATAAGGCCAAAGGGACTCAGTATAAATCAAGTTATTTTCCTATTACCTCAGTAAGACAGGGGCTCAACAGTTATTCTGGTCTTATTTTATAGGCTATAACCTGGACCTAGTTTAAATCTACTTCATTTCAGTTCAGAGTTCATGAAACAGCTGTATTGAGATGAAAAATTTTTGAGTTCTTTCCCTTCCAGATGTAAAAAAAAAATTCTTGTTTATGATTTGTTTGTCTCTGTCTCTCTATAAGTGTAACAAGAAAAGGTAGCTTTGGAAAATTTAGCCCCTTTCTATGACACACATACATTATGAGTGGGGAAAACATTAAGCTTTTATCTCTGTCTCTCTCTTTCCTACTCCACTCCCAAATTTCCAGTTTAATACACTAAAAAATTTATAGTCCTATATGTGCACTCTTGCTTTATCTTTTTTCTTTCTTTTTTCTTTCTTTCTTTCTTTCTTTTTCTTTCTTTCTGCATACATTTGACATCCAGACCACTCCTGTAAGCAATTTGGGCACCACTTGATGATGTCCTCAGTTTATATTATAGTAGTATGAAGTAGTCCTGTTCAACGCCAAAGCCCCTTTAGCCTAAAATGTTGTTTAATTAAACAAGTTGTAGCTATATGGCACAGCGGAGCACAAGGAATTAAGAGAAAATATAGCTTTGCAAAGGTGCTATTTTCCGGGATTAATTAGCTTCCACAATTCTAATGGTCAAATACCATGCTGACGTTACTATACTGATTCTGGTTTGGGGGCATGTACAGAGCTGGTGAGGACTTCAGACTAGTGTACCATGTCACTCTACGTATTGATAGAAACAATCCCTGCCTCCAAATTCCTTATAACCTGAACAGGGAAGACAGACAGAGTTTACATGGAGAACAATGACACAGAAAGAATATCTATGGCCACAGCCACTAGCCTGTTCCTGAGAGTGAGCCTTTGCATTCAACTTGACTACTCACCCCAGCTGCCCCAGTAGCAGAGAAGTCTTAAGCACATAGCTGTGCTGTGAAACTAAACTCAGTCAGGCAAGCTGACATCTTTCCTAGTTGCTCTGTGCAAATAGACTCATGAGTGAAGCATTGTTCACATCAACACTTGAAGGAAACAATTACAAGTCCTTCTTTTTTTCAACAGCTCCTGGCTATGAGTCTAATATGAGAGAGCTTTGTGCAAGAGCCAGTCTAGGTTGTCCACAAGGTTCCTTGCATCACTGCATTGCTACAGATCCTGACTACAGTGAAGAAATCTACTTGAGCAAAGATTTACTACTCCAGACAAGTGATACACTCTGATTAAGTATAATTCCTGAAAATAGGAGAAGCATTTTGTTCCTTAGCCACAATAGATGCTGATATGTGCCCTAGCTGAGATCTACTTCTACCCCTTGCTGATGGCTATAAGATGGCATGGTAAGTGGTTCCTGTGCTGGTCAACAATATCACAGTGACAGATGAGTATCATGATAATCACAAAGTATTGGATAATCGTCACTCTGTTACCTTGCTTTGCTTCCAAAAAACTAACTCTCCTCTTCAGAAAAAGGGTCAGTTTTACTGCAGTCAAACTCCTTGATTTTGTGCTGCTCCACACAGGACTCTGACCTGAACCTGGTCCTACGTGTTTTTCTGAAAGGGTCAAAATGCTATAAACATGTGAAGATTATACTTCTTTTTAGAAATATTGCCCACTGAATGTAGTTGTTCAGTTCATCTTCAAGACATATGAGCCACAGATCATCTAAGATAATGGTTCTCATTTGTTACTCTATAATGATTAGTACTCTGTAACATGAGCAACTGCATCACTGAGATTTTTCATTGGAACTGGAAAGCCTTTTTGTAAGGGCCTATTCAATAGTCATACACAAACATATATATCAATCAAAAAAACCCCAAAAACTTAGAAATCAAAATACTAATTCTTCATGGAGAAAAGCAGTCAGTTCAGGCTTTATGCAGCAGAACGAGAAACAAGGGGTGCTTACCACAGCACACATGTCACAAAGCTGTTGGTACTCATTCTATTTCTCTGTTTGGAAGAACAGTCCACTGGGTGTAGTTAAAATGCAAAGGAGAATATAAGAAAATGGAAGCCTGTGTGAGTGAATAAGCAGTTTCTTTGAAGCTCAAATCTGACACGGATTTCAGAGCTCAGCAGAAGCAAAAATCAATTCTCACATTACTCTTCTTTCTAGTTTTAGATGAATTTAAAAGGACAGCTGACATCAGCATGTACAGGCATGTCCACAACCATTTCTGGGCCCTTTGCATTTCCAGGAACAGGCAAAAACAGCCAACACAGAAGAAATAGCCAGAAAATTGCCTTAATTTTTTACTACTCACACCTATGTTGAGGGACTGACCCCTGGAAGACCGTTACTGCGTCCTAAAGCTCCCAACAGAACAATTGTCCCCTGAGGAATTTTAGCAACAGATTCTAAAGAAAACAGAAAAATGTGGCTCTGTCTTCTGTATCAGCAGCTCCAGAATCATACAAGTTCCAGAGATGTTTCTTATTCCTCCTCTCCTTACCTCCCCTCCAGCCAGCAAACCTTCCTTCTGCAGTTGACAAGTGGGGGAAGAAGAAAGAGGTGGAGAGGGAGATGTGAAAGGAAGAGCATTTCATTCCTTACCCAGAGAAGTTCCCCAATAGATTAGGTGGAGCCTGAGGTACCTGAGGTACTGCTGATGGTTTTGGGACCTGCATGGGATGAAGAATTGGTCCAGCACTTTGGTCAACAAATAACACTGTAATCCACTGTCAAGGGCACAGCATCATCTATCCTTGGCCATGAGATACAGAGGGCAGGCTCCTGTCCTTACCAATCCCATGGACCATATGTCCAGGAACCACACTTGCCCTTTAGACCCAAGTCCTTACAGAAAATATTGATGTGGCTGAAGGCTTTTGAAGGCTCTGAGCTGGCAATTTCATGTATGAAATGCCACGCTCAGTGGGAAAGAGTTTTGTAGAAAGTTTATTCACAATTATTCCTGTTTAACTGAAATAGAAATGTATAGTGTATAATTTTGATTATCCAAGTGTTGCAGCTGCATTGAGAAAAGAGATTTGCCCAGCAGCAGGGGGTTCACAGGTTCTTTCCACCACTTTACATTTTACTTTGAGCAATATCCAAACTCAATTTTACATTTATATGCTCTTCCTAGTGTTGTTATGAGGTAATGGTTCTCTTATTCTAAATCTTATCTGCCCAGCTGCAGTTTTTATATTTTCCTCTGACTGCGCTAGTCACATGAGATTGAAGGACATGAGAATGTAGTAAATCTTTCAGGGCTTAAGATTATAAAAGGTGGAATTTGTTTCAACAGTTGACTTCATTAATGCTCTGCAGTCTGAACTGGATTTGAAATTGAAGCAAATACTCATTAAAAAAGAAATAAAATGCACCATGAGAAATATTTAGTTTATTAATATCCACTACTTTTCAGTTATAATAACAGATATAGGTGAAATGTACCATAAATAGTGAAGAAAAGCAAAATCTGTTTATTTCTGTCCTTCTCTATGCCTACTCAAATAAGATATTTAGGTATACATTGCCATAAAAAAATCTTATTATCTTTATTCAAGCAAAATTTCAATAAAGGCAGAGAAATTAATTTTTTCTCAGTTGATATAAGGCACATATCATTGATCTGTGTAGATCTATCACCTTTCAATTGGCATCAGCTGTGGAGTTTATTCATTTTTTTAGTCATGAACTCTATCTTCACAGCACAGGGAACAGTGAGGCCTGGATTGTGGCTGGCGTTTCTGTGTGGTATGTAAGTGAATATGTCTATGGATGTTTATGGACATGCAAGTGTTCCTCTGTAAAGCACATCTTGCCAGCAACTTTTCTAAAGATTAGGCAACTGACCAACATCTACAAACCTGTCATCACTTGCTCAACCTCTCTCACTGCCATCCAAAGGGAACTTTTATTCCCAGAAAATAGAGTACTAATTGCTTGCCCAGAAAGGAAATTAATGACTCAACAATTATGACCAACATGCTGCATTTTGGAGAGAGCCAATACTGAGAAATGTCATCTTTGTCATGCTATAATTTCCATTCTCTGCGGGAGGGGGTTTTGAGTTTGGGTTGGTTTGTTGTTTTTTGGTTTTGGTATGTTTTTAACAGTGAAAAGTCAGGTAACATGCCATGTGGCTGTGAGACTGTATCACAGGGCAGATCACTGCCATTCCTGGTGGTGTGGGTGTACTAGGAAAGAGATATCTCTCTGGCAACTGCGGTCACAGCCCTGCCCCTGCACCTTATCAAATCCACTTCAGCACTAATTTGAAACCAGAGAATAATTTCTATGCCATGCTATGTCAGAGCTCCATTTTAAAAAAAACATGCCCATCAAGCAGAGCAGCACTGCTTTTATAATCCATTACTGTGCATAATTTCAGGGAGGCATCATCTAGGATTCCTGTGCACTTTTTGCTGCATTCTACAACAGTAAGAATGTGAAAAGGAGAAAGGGTTAATTTCTAACAACCCTCTTGGAGTGGAGAAAGCCAAAATGTCTGTTAATCTACATCAACAACATATGAGTCATTAAACATGAAGATAAGTTTATTGCAGATTTTTTACTTCCTATTTAACCACAATATATGGCCCATCATTATGGATTTAGACATAGTCACGAGGCACAGTGTGACCTCTTCTGCTTTTATAAAAGTGAGGTAGTCAACCTGTGACAAAGTTATTACATACAGGCAATTTTCTACCAAAGATATTTTGATATTTGGTCAGTACATATCTCAGTTTACTTATAGTGTCAAATGAACCTGCAGCCTGGAGTTGCAATGAAGAGGAGTGTGTTGCCTTTAACATGAATGGCTCTTTCAGTCAAGAACAGTTCACCAGTACATCTGTATTTGCCAAAACAACCAATTGCCAAAAGCTGAAGAGAGAAATAACACGCTTCTCTCATTTTGTGTGATCTAGAAGGAAGACTACATAATATGTAGATGTGATAAATCAGATTAAATCTCTCTAAATATATGAGAAGTTGCGAGGTTTTTTACTGTAAGATAAAGCAGGCTACAGACATCTCTCTGTAACTTTTGGTGAAACCAGAGTAGTGTCCTCACCAAAGGCTTTTGTGACAATATCGAGCTCCCTTGTTCATGGCAAAATGTGTCTGGCTCTAATTATTATGATATGTATTATCAGAAGAGCCAGCAAATTAATTTATTAGTGCAACAATAGAGAAAAGAGCAAAGAAGAACCAGAAACAGAGGCAGAACAAGTACTAGCGGCTATTCTTCAGACATGCCTGAAAAGCCTTTTACAGGATAAGTGTTCCCAGAGGAGTGCTTAGAATTATCACCAAAAAAGTAGTTTCTAACAAGTTTCTGCTGCTTGAGGGGAAACAGGACTCTGCATACTCCTTTTAAACAAGCAGGTTGACAACAAAGATACTCAGTTCCACAGTGAGCTAAAATTTATTATCCTATTGGATCCTCTCCAAAGCTATTTCCTGCCGTGAAAAGATTACCATTGATTTCAGTTCCAGTGGATGTTGTCCTTAGACTCCAGCCAGAGGCTTCGGATTGCACCCCTCGTAATGCCATGCTTGCAGAGGAAAACATGAAATGGACCTCATTTGTCCACTGCAAGTCTGACTTGCACTTAACAGCAGTGACTCCCTAAATTACAGAAGGGAAACGGTGTAATTTCTTATACACCATTGGCCTATGGAGACAAATCTAGTTCAAGAGTTATTTACCATACAGGTTGCAAAGTATTCTAAGACACAGATTTTTAAATCAGTACATCTTGCTGCATGAGTAACTGTAATTTCCTATTATTTCCAGCTCTACCTGGAGATTTCAGAAAGTGATGTACCTAAGTATATCTTTAAGATGAATGGCTTCTGTTGAACTAAGCAAATATGCAAGAGCTTCACTAGCTGCCTTCTCTAGGTAGACTACATAAACAAACAAAGTCTATTAAAAAATAGGGACAATATTGAAAATAATTTGGTACCAGGCTCAGTACTAAGCAAACTTAGAAATATATGAGAAAAATAATTCCTGGGTTCAACTCACCTTTTACTGGAAATTAAAATCCTAGTGACACCCAGCCAGTGACATAAAACAAGAAGCATGGTGCCTAATTCAGGGAAGGATATCAGATATGAGGAAAACAATTGGAGGGAATGGTGTTCAGGAATGCAGATTATTTTGATTCTTTTTGCCCATGTTTATCTTTTACATTTACAGCTAAATCAAATAAGTAGCAACCATCTCTATTATCTCTGTGCCCAGCAATGCACTGAGCAGCTGCAGGGGCAGAGCCACGCTCACAAAGCTCTGTGTACGTCATGAGATGAGAGCCAGCAGTGTGTGCAGTCAGTGCATCAGCATCAGAGGCTCTTACAGCTCCAGAGGAGCAGCTACATCCTTCACGCCTGTGAGCAATGATGTGTTTATACAGTGGGCACTCACAGCTCCAAGGCATACATCATTTAAAACTCCAGTTATTTAAATTCTCCAGTATATATGTTTACTGAAAGGACTGTGAGCTAATAAAAGGAAATGACTGAGAATTCCTTATTGTTTTGAGAAGGTGTCTCTGTGTCCCTTTTAGCTTTTTTCAAAATGTAAAGGCAGACATGTAAACCTCAAATAGTGAGCTGGTTAACAAGAGGTAAGAAATTCAAAGTCAAGGCTGCTACTATGCCCTTGGCTGACCCTTTGATTCCCTATGATTACTAGAGCTTCACCTCAGTGTGTAGTCTTGTGTACAAAATGTGTCACAGTACTTATTAGCAAGGGTGCAAATTCTGCGTGCCTGCAATGCTGCAGTTTTATCTAGTGTGCATTCAGGATGAATGTGGTGCAACACACAAGTGAATGCCAGAATCCTGCCCTTCACGTTGCAAGGTTGCCCTGTCAATATCCCTTGTCTTATTGGAAGTGGTCTGCATGGACTGATTCTTTTATCATGTGACAAGAGAGACAGAAATTACCAAAGAAACCATAAAAGCAAGTGCTTACAAAGATGACTGCTGCATCTGACCTACATTTCACCCATCTGTTACAAACCTGATTTAAGGAAAAACTGAAATTATAATACTCCCTGAAAACCTAAACACTTCTAACTTGGCCTAATTTTGTCAAGTCACATCCTTGTTTTGATACCTATCTGTCTTCTTAGTAACCCAAGATATTTACACATAAGACCTAGAATGATAATGCTCCTAAGCCCCAGCTGATTATTTTCTCTGATGTCAGACATGAGAGATGCATAACAACATAGAAGTCAGGATACAGGAATGGTGGAGCAGCAGCGAATAGGAGAAATTACAGGCTTTGCTGTGTGATTGCCAGCTAGGAGCGTTAGCAGGTCAGTAATCTGAATGATTATTTATGCAGAGCAGATTTGTAAGGACCCACACGTGCCTTTGTGCTAATTTCAGTGTCAGAACCATACGATGCTCTGTCATGTTAGGAAAAGGAGGGGAAAGAGCAAAAGTGCTACAGAAAAGGATCTGGGAAATGCAGCTTTGACAAATTTTACTGCAGTATGCCATCTGTTCCAATGAGAAATCTATGCTGTCATAAATCTGAGTGTTGTGGCTAGAAAGACTAAGGGCACACAACCCAAATTTGTAGCTACTATGTTGTGAAAACTACAGAATAGAGCTGAGGCATTAATCTGATGAAGTTGGATTCTTTTTTTGTTGTGAATACTTCTTGGTAATGCTTTTCTCTCCTTTATTTCATTCATTACCTAAACTTTGTAGGTGACAAGGTTTATAACAAACAACTAACACAAATATGGGCAAAAAATTGACCTGTGTGCATTCACTGTGAGTAGTTAATAAGCATTGCAATGGGTTTTCTACACTTTATGGTGGGCAGAACTTTTACAAGAGAAGGGGCCTGAAGAAATCACCAGACCTTGGACTCTTAAAGAAAAGCCAGGAGACAATATGGCAACAAACAGGACTAAAGTATCCTGGCAAAATCTGAATCTTTCCTGTCTATGTCTTTTAATTCCTATGTGAATGAACAAAAGTTAAGAGCAAGATTCCATATAATTTATTATTTTTAATTAAAATTCCTGTTACACACAAACCACATTCATGAACAAGGACTCCTTAAGCATAGCAAAAAGAGACCAAAAGTGAGTCTCTGTTCTAAAGAATGTCTAGTATAATCTCTTTATTTCTGTGGGGGTTTTTTTATTATTCTCATGTGCACAAAGTACCTACTAACGTTGCTTAGAACAAGGATAATCACATCACTGGCAGGCTAGCTAGCAGGCGTACTCTGTGTCAGAGCTCTTTTGAAAGGAGTTTCCATCTTTTTTCCTTGACTACCAATGTCTTCTCCAATGTAACACAACAGAGTTCTAATACAAATATCAGTGGACTCTCTGCTTAACATTTGCTTTTTGCCAGTACCATTCATGTACAGCTCAGTCACAGAAGTGCTGTGGAAAATTCTGGTACCCGTGCAGGATTTCAGAGAAAAAAACCTGTAACTTATTTTTGCAGAACTGTCACTATCCAGAAAATGTTGCAGCCCATCTAGAACTGGGACAGGAGCTAATGCATGCAGTATGCAAAAACATACTTTTGTCAGTATTGAGTATGCAAGGTCTCACAAGCTTCCTTTAAAATGGGCCTTCCTTTCCCTATTTTACCAGTTTCCATAGTTTGCTGATCCCCAGTTTGAAAAATTCTTTATTCAGCCATAGAAAAACCTTTTTTTGCACTTCACATATGTTTGTTGGAACTGTAAATAGAATAGAGAAGCCTATTGAAAATCAAGTTGCATCTCCAAGAAAACAAGACTTGAATAAAAAATGGGCAGACCTATGGTAAGATCAATGGTTGGGCATAGCTAGTAACATAAAATAATAATGTACCATATGCACCTTTTAAAGTACAGACAATTGTGTATGAATATGCATAAAAATCCACTAGTTTGTTCATGTAGCACCATTTCAAAATAAGGAATTTTGAATGGACTGGTAGTATGTCAGGTTCTTCACACACTGATGTTAGCAAGCTTTTTTTCGACATACCACATTACTTACAAAATCTGTATTGTTTCTAGATGACTCATATGACTAACAAGCAAGACAGCAGAGCAAAGGCTTAACTGGTCAGAAGTGGATCACCCTCATATCCAGTGGTTCTATTGGATGAAATCCCTGGACAGTTTTTCTAAGCTTTGGCACTTATTTAGCTCAGGAACAAAACCCAGTATAACCAGGTTTTACTTGCTAGAATGCCCTGGGACAAAGATGTCTTTTCTGTTAGGTGATTCCAGTAACTGGCCACTTACAAAAATGTGGAAGTTGAAGGGTTTATGTCCAGCTGTGCTAGAGTTTACATGCACAGTGGAGCTGTGATTTGCCCTTGCATCTGAATGCTGAAACTGCCTTGTCAAGGTGTAGTGATACCAAAAAATAAAAAATAAAAATGTGTTGACATCTGTGAGAAGCAGACAATACATACGTAGTTCAAACCAGGCACAGGATAAACTTTCTCTCTTCATCCTCCCCATGCCTTTGTCCTCAGGTAGACAAATGGGGAAGATGGTAAGAGGTGGCAGAATGGAAGACAAGAAGCTCCGACAGTGCTCAGAAGAGGGAAAGTTGCTGCACCAGAGAAATGCTCTGGAAATAATTTTGGGTTGCTCTGCTGCAAAAGCACTCTGAGTTTACTGTCTATTTTGAAATGCTCTTGCAAACTGAACAACCTGCAACAGCCCCATGAAGTAGTTAAAATCTAGCAAGTTGGAAATAGCCACTGATTTTCTGCTGGAATCATATTAGGATGGTCTCATACCAGGATGGTCTCGTACCAGGATGGTCTCATACCACGTAAAAGGCTTTGGTGAGCACACAGTGAGCTGTAACAGAGATGGTTCAAGCTTTTGCTTCTTCATTCTATAAGACTCATGACCTCAAGGAAAATGCTTGCCTTGCTGATTCAAAGGGTTGGAACAGATGCACTTATCCAGATTCTCAGTATGCATTGATGAGTATAAAAACATAGCACAATCAGAGTAATACAACATACCTGACAACATTCACCCAGATATTTCACCTGAAGAGCTGAGGAAATTTTAAGACATGCATAAAAGTGTTTTCTAGAAACCTCGTGATAGGTTTTCACACTTAAAAGATAGACTTTATTGAAGAGTTAAGTAATTGCAGTCATACTGTCTTAAAATCTGAACTTCAAGAGGATGATAGCCACTGAGAAGATGATGGGTTTATTTATCATTTCATTGTGTAGAAGACACAGAAAAAGAAATTAAGAACTCTACCATATTCTTTCAAAGAAATGTAACCATCTATCTCTGAGGTAGACTCTGGGCACTACTTGAATGGATGGAGGCTTTTACCTGACACTCTGACTCTACATAGGAAGCCCAAATACTAGACACAAAGCTCTGTGCTCCACACCTGAGTGTTGCCTTGCAGGGCACTGAAGTCCCTTGTTGGAGCTACATTTAGCCAGTATCCTAGAGGACATGACAGGTATCACAGAGAATTAAATTCAGATGTCCTGAATCCTAAGCTGACAATGCCTTAAATTTCTGTTTCTCATACCAGAACTTCAGCGGCAATCACACAGAAAAGGAACAGACTGGCTCTTTGGTTTTTGTACGATTACACTGCACTTCTTGAACAGTAGGTTTAGGTTCATATTTTGAGGTCATCCTGTGTATTGTGGGTACCATTCATCAGAGAATTATCTCATTCTGTCAAAAAATGGAGACTGCCTGTGATTTGGTGAAGAGACAGAACAGTGAATGCCCATGGCATATGTAAGAAATCTTTTTGATCCTCGGTCTGGAAACACAAATGAAGGCTAAGAGATTCCCACCATTTCCATTGGTTAGAAACACTCTGCTTACTCTTTTATTACTATTATATAATAGAAACTGTGGGGAAAAAATGGCATAAATATCAAGTTTGTTGAGTGTCATTATGACAGGCTGACATCAGAATAGTCATCCATCAAGCTGTCTCTTTGGTCTATATAAAGATTACCAAATACATATTATTTCAAAGTGCTAATCTCTGCTTAAGTAATGAGTTAGTAGCTGTGCTGTATTCATAGGAGAGGAGTCTTTATTTCCAAAGACCTTCTGTGCTGCCACTGGACTCTTTCTTTATCTCTTACTTTATCAAATCCATAGTCAAAGCTGAAAGTCTGTGCGTATTATCTCTAAACAACTTGTGCAGGATTTTGTCTGCAACACCTACAGAGAAGGTCAAAGGGAGATTGCTACATCTGACTCAGGAAGGAAAGACTGAATCAGCTATGCAAACAAAATAAATCTGTATTATGGAGTAAAGAGACTGAACTTTAGACATGGCAATGATAGCAGAATGGAACAGTCATAAAGCTCTTAACAAAACGATTTGGTCTGACAAGCTTGAATCAAACTAAAATAAAGCTTTTTTTATCTTTCATTTCTGAAATTTACTGTTGTAGAAATAAAATTGATTTTTGTGAACCAGTTTTAGTTAGGGATTTACCAAAATGAAAAATCCTGCATTTGTCACATAACAAGTCCAGAGAGGGTTTGGAGTTAGACATCTCCTGGACTTTATTTCTTGAATATAAAAATTAAGAGAGCTTCCCAGAATTAAAGATTTATAATCCTAGGCATTGTGATAAACTATTACAGGTTTGAAAATGTGAACTTGAAGCTAAAATGAAAATATCTCTATACACAAAAACAAACAAACAAAACAACAATAACAAAAAAAAACAACTGAAGCTGCAAAGTTGGACCTTAAAAGCCAAATTTATAACTTCAGGATTTACAGAGTACCAGTGATATATGGACTGGGCTACATTTTCAGTGCAGACACACCTGAGTTTATTTCACAGCACTAAAAACATTGTGCAGTCTACCCTTGAACCTGACCCATACAAGTCACTTTAGATCTGAAAACATCATGACAATGAACAAGGAATAAGGTCTGAAAATATTAGGTGTTCAATGGACACTTACTAGGAAATATGTCTTGCTGCTAAGAGTCTGCAAGGCAAATAAACAAGATAAGGAATGACAAGAGGAGATAGCACTGAGGAAGTGATTTGTCTATCAGAACAATGGCTGACTGCAGTATAGTATCTTGCTCTCCTCCCTTTCCAAGTTCAAGTCACAAGTGTTTTGCCCATTTTACAGGCAAGTTATTTTCCCAAACACAATTCTGATACTTATTTCAAAAGTAATATCTAAATATGGTGTTATTAGCTTCCCAGAGAGGTTAAAACACCTTTAAATGGTTTACAACTCTAGTCTTTTAACCTGCCCAGTGAGAAAACCACACTGTTATAGAATCATAGAGTCAATTGGGTTGGAAAAGACCTCCGAGATCATCAAGTCTAACCCTTGGTCCAACTCCAGTCCGTTTACCAGATCATGGCACTCAGTGTCATGTCCAATCTCAGTTTGAAAACCTCCAGAGATGGGGAATCCACCACCTCTCTGAGCAGCCCATTCCAATGCCTGATTACTCTCTCTGGAAAGAATTTTTTTCTGATATCCAACTTAAACTTCCCCTGGCAGAGCTTAAGCCCATGCCCCCTTGTCCTATTGCTGAGTGCCTGGGAGAAGAGACCAACACACACACACACACACACCCAGCTGTAACTTCCCATCAGGAAGTTACAGACAGTGATGAGGTCACCTCTGAGCCTCCTCTTCTCCAGGCTAAACAACCCCAGCTCCTTGTT
>VWZD01006504.1:99154-172291 GCA_013396695.1 Sakesphorus luctuosus
CTGCATGGGGTTGTTGTGGCCAAAGTGCAGGACCTGGCACTTGGCATTACGAACTTCATCCCATTGGAATCAACCCATCTCCCGTGCTCCAGACACCAGTGGACACTCTTTATTCTCTCTAAAAATGAGTGATTAAATGATCAATGTAAAGAGACATGTATCCTGTCACCTGGGAAAACTATGTTCTTAAAAGATTGTTCATTTGGACACTATTAGTCAGAGTACCAGTGGGCATGGAAACACTGGAGCTTCTCAATATAACAGCAGAGAATGTGTAGCCAACACATTGATCTAAGGCAGTTTGTGTCCTCTTTCTACCAAAGTGCAGAGCAGGGTGCTTTTAGGAAAGATGCCAACCCTATCATAATGGATAATTATTTTAAACTATTCTGTTGTCTACCAGTACTGAATCTCATCTTAATGGCAGCTTGAGAGATCTGTGGTCTGCCACATAGTAGGGCATTAGCTAAGGCATTCATTCCTTTTTTGGTATTCTCAGTAGGCTTTGGGGAATACCAGAAACAGCCAACTGACAGACAAACATTCTTACTTCCTTTTCCCTCCCTCCCCTCCCAAAAGAACAGCTGGGAAGACACCCATTATCTCAGTAAGGAAACACACAAATGCTTCAATGAACTGAGTGAGATGAGGAAACGTAAGAGTAACACAGGAGACTGAAACATAAACTGCCTTTTCTCTGATTGGCTACTTGGCAGATATGAGAAGCTGCATGAGAAGGACACGAGTGATATTTCAGTATCATTAATGCACTGATCATTGTCACCTCTTTAAGGCAGGTTTACAATGCATGCTGTACAATAGTACAGCAATTTAATTGGCTAACAGCTAGGGTGGATATCCANAACCAGTAGTTCCAGTGAATGGGACTAGTTCTGAAAAATATTTGATCCTGAACCTGTCTCATCTTCTTAGTCTCTTGCCTCCATAACGTCTTGAAGTGGCAAACTCCTTCTGAGGAACGTTTCCTGGAAAAGCGTGCACAGTGCTCAACACATTCAGGCCTTGCTCCTGGTTAAAACCTCAAGTTTCTAGCTCAACAGAGCTCAACACTAATTCAGAGAAGCATTAGATATTAGATATTTATTTTCTGAGCATTTTACCATCCTTTCAGGAAGATGTCAGAAAATATTGTTAAATGAGTATTTTTTCCTAATGCTCTGATCTTCCAAGGTGATTAGAGGTTCTAGAGAACATTGTGGGCATGTCTAGAGCAATACCAGAAGTGCTGGAGAAGGAAGCACATTGTCCAAATCAGTAGAGACCATTAATCAAACACTTGAGTCTCTTAACTGTGAGGAATAAAGAGCTGGAGGTATGATATTGGAGGTGAGAAAGCTACTGAAGATAACCTTGGGGATGATCCTTTATATTCTCGTAGGAAGTAAAAGACATACAGTGAGAGGAAACAGAAGACCTGAACAGCAGGAATATTTTGGGACTGGAGACAGGAAAAAGAGTTAGTAGCAAAGTGGTAATTTTGCATGAATTGCTGTTTTGTCTTGTTGGGCACCAGGACACAGCTGGTGTACTGGCGAACCTGAGGTTTTGTATTAACTGTATTGAAATGATAATGAAGCTTTTATTTTATGGATGCAGATGTTGCTGATTATTTTTATTAGGCCTATTAGTGAATAGTACAATTATGAGTTTTTCTTTTCTTACAGTCTTATTTGTTGTAGGTTAAATTAAATTTAGGTAGACTTTAAATATTTTTAAATTACATATGAGGTCAATTGAGGAGATAAGAGCACAGGTAAAAAGGTAGAGTAAGTTGACAGCTTGAAATTCTCGAGAATTTGGTGTGAACTTAGTGTCTTCTGCTATTACACTCTGGGCACACACTTAGTGGTTCTCTATGATGACCCCAGGTACAGCAGGTACAAGAGGGAGATCTGGGGTTGTTTTATGAACCACTGAAAGAACAATGGTCGGTTTTGCAAATCGATTTCTCCCTTTGCCTCATTTGAAAAAAAAAAAATAAAAAAGGTGACAAAAAAAACCCCAGAACTGCAAAATATCTCATTTCTTGGGATGTTTAGATTTCTGCTACCTAACACAGAGGATCTCAAAGCTTCCCTTTTTTTTCAGAGGTCTTCCTGCTTATGTTTTCAATCAACTAGCCTTTGTCTGGGTATCTTAGCTGAACACCCAACATAGTAACCATGGTTTTCAATATTAGCTTATTACATAAGGAATGCATGTTTCAGCTTATTCAGAACAGAATCATAGAATCATTAAGGCTGGAAAAGACCTTGAAGATCATTGAGTCCAAACATCAAAATACATCTCTTATTGTTCCATTTATTTATTGACATAATAATAATACATAACCCATTAATCAGAGTTGGTAGAGTGAACAAATTGTTTCTCTCTTTTTTTTTTTTAAGTATAAAACACCTCAAATGGGTGTACCATAACATTTCACTTGCTATGTATGGATAAGGTATATATTAATTATATTGAAGAAGTTCACTATCTTTATGAATTTGCAATCTCTATACCATTAGAAAGCAGTTAAGGATTTTCCCAGCACAACCCAGTGGTTGTCTCTCCCTCCATAAGCAGTGAGACAATACTTACCACTGAGTCACACTTATAAAACATGAATCTCTAGTTTTTTAGTGCTAGGCAGCGAGAAGAAAGTCATGCTGCACAATCAATGACAGCACTGTGGTCTCACATGAAAATCTAGCACAGGAGTCCTCAAATGTGTTAAGAGCAAAGAAAATTCCATTCCCACCTCTAGTTTGGCTATAGGTATTAGGATATACACCACAGCTGATCCAGTGCCTGTTGATGACCCTGAAGCCTTAGCTAGGGCACAAGGTCCAACTCGTGTTATAACAAACCTCTCTCTTTGTTCACGTGGGTGATTGGACAGCTCAGCTACAAAATAACAACAGATTTCCCCCAGAGAGTACTGCAGTTTACCCTTCCTCTGAGCTCTCAGTTAGGCTTCCACTTTCAAAAGGAGGTGTAAACTGTTGGGTTTGAAGACCTTGGGAAAGAACTTTAAACTCTTCTCTGTCTATGTGTATGCTTTGAGACATACAAACAAACCAAAAAAGTAACTGAAAACCCAGCCCTTGGAAATCATAAAACCAGTATTTTCCACTTCCTTTTAACTACAGGAATTTGCACACCACCTTTTTGTGAAGAAAATTCATAATGACAAATCCCTTGAAAAACATCTGGTTATACACAATGTTTAAGGTTCTAAATGTTCCTACTTTGTCTTTAGCCTTTTTTTCTTATTTTTATTCATTTTGCAATGAAAAAATGTCACCCCCCCAAAAAAGTGAAAAGGTTGATTGAGGGGTGATAGCTTTAAGATGCACAGAAAGGCTCATGAAACTCTTTTTTTATTATTTTCTTGTGAATCCCTGTGGGAGCAGAAACCCTTGTAAGAGTTTGTATGTACATGATCTGCACATGTGTATGCATTTTATATATAACTGTGCATTTATACAGATATGCACACATAAATTTTTATCTATTCTTAAAGAAGCTGTAGTAGTTTCCTACTTAAAGGCAGTCAAAATAAAACGACCATTAATCTTCCAGCACAGCATAGGCAGTGACAGGGTGAGCTCCCACATTATGCTGCCAACAAGCTTCCTGGACTGAGAAGTCTGTTCCTTTTTTGTCCTCTTGGCTGAGCCTTCCTATAGACATGCCAACAAGCATTAAGAGTTATAGTGCTTTCTGTTATGACACCTGACTCATCAAGGTACCAAGCCACCTGCTTGATTTTGAGCACAGGAAATATTTCAAAATTCAGACACATTCTCAACTCCTGTAGCTGAGAAGGCATAGGATTATTCAGAAAAAGTAACTGGCAGCACTTACTCTCACACTTCACACAGACTATAAAATGGTGAAAGCAAATAGACACTGCTTTCCTGCCCTTTGTCTGACCTGGTGCCTTGGAGTCAACAGGCAAATAAACATTTTCTGTGTTTTCAGATTTTTTATATATTCATTTTAATTCAGGATAGATTTCTGTTTCTGACATGTTCAGGCACTTCCCACTGCTATATAAAAGATTGCATTTGCAAATATGTAAGGGTGTATTTTCCACCTCTTAGTATCAGTGTTGAAGCTCCACTATACAGTACCAAAGCTTATGGCTGTTAAGCAGGTCAAAGTCTAACAGTAAAAAGTGCCATAATCTTAGTGAGAGGATCATGTTAAAATGTAATTAGAAATGGGAATGATCCTTTCCTCCAAAGTACAGAAAGCTACACAAAAATTATTGACTTCAAACACTGTGGACAATATGTACATTCTCCTGAAGTGTAGGACTATCAAGAAGTAAGACTGAAAAGAATTATATAAATTTATTTCTTTCACGTAACTCAGCACTGAGAAACAATGTGCCACTCAAAATGGTTTCACAACCAATAGAGTAGCTTAGTGTCCCTCCACTCTGCAGAAGACAAAAGGTAACAAAATTGTGAGATGAACTCTAAGTGCAAGTGAAGTGATTTGGTTCAGTATTTAAGGTAATCCTGCATTTGTATTGACAGAGTATGGTTGATCTAGCATGATTATATTGACACACAATTCAGTTGGTGGTAGCTTGGAGACAAAGTGACTTGTGATTTCAATGTATATCAAAGTGTTGAAATAAGACTAACAGAAGATTTACATACTAAGCTGTTCTGCAAGATCAAGTTTGGAAGGCCAGATAGACATTCAGTGAAAATATAATAATTACTTTCCAAGTTGATTTTACATGACTAGAAACAGCATGTGTCTACATTAATATCAAAATCAAAAAAAGGTTCTATGTTATCATTAAAAATTATACTGAAAAGCTAAAAAATTAAAATTTAAAAACAAGACAAAGTAAAAGTTTGACATAAAATGCATAGCTATTTCAATATTCAGCTGGTTTGGTTATGGATGCTAGGACAAGAACAAGAATCTGAGTAGCTAGAAATAAGTGGATTTCTTCTTATTAAAGTATATTCACAGAGTGTTCTACAAGGAGCTAAACCTGCCCAAATGCAATCTTGACTTGGGCACATGTCCAATAATAATTGAACAAGAAAAGGATCCACACAAGAAATTAACCTTCATGAAACACCCTCTGAAAGCAGAACTTCCATAGTTTCCCACTATAGCACATAAATCAAGAGACCACCCCTCAGTTATACTGATAATGATAGCCCTGCTCTACCTTTATCATTAACAATGACTTCTCTTCTCTAAAGGGCTTTTGTTTAGATTTTCAGAGGTTGCTTCTGGCAGAGTTCATTGCATAGCTAGCTGTATTTTCTTCATAACAAAGATGGTGCATATCAAGCTGTGTAGTAACTACTCATTGCCCTCAAAAGACCTGCTTGAGCTTTTCACATTGATGTTACAACTTCGTCTACTTCTACTAACTACAATGGAATAATTTGATTTACTAACACAACAAAAAGTAATTTGGTAAATTCTAGCAAATTGTATTTTCTGAAAAAAATAGTTTTGGGATCATTAAGTGTTAAGGTAATTTATTACTTTTAGTATGCAAATAACATTGGTTAAATCTACCATCCTGAATAGAAGTCAAAATTAAGCTTATTTTTGAAAGAAGAAACACTGCATATTCAAAAACATTGATGAGAATTTTTTGTTTCACATATCTATAACAAACATAATGAATGTATGGGGGGCGGGGGTTATGCTTCAATCATGATTTTAAGTAAGTTTCTTACAGAAAATTAATAGAACAGCAACATTATAAATCCAACAACAATTGAAAAAAAAAGAGTGGTGTTTTCAGGATTGTTTTCTCCTAAATTAGCTTAAAAATATAACCCAGTTTTTAAAAACAAGCCAGGAAATACTCAGTGTACTGTGTTCTTCCAGGATCTGTCAGAACAGTAGCCAGGCAAAAACCATGTTACAGCACCCTGAGATGCCAAGAAGTTTTGTATTGACCTTTTCTCTCTTTCTGAATAAGAATTCACACTGGATATGAGTTGTTCTCTTAGCAAACTCTTTTCTCAAAAGAAATGTGTTTTATGGAAATCTTTCTATATAGTTCCAGTTTCAAAGCATTCCGTTTACCTCTCAGTGGTTCAGCAAGAATTCTTGCAAGCCATTCCACCACAGTGGCATAAAACCAACCAAACAGGTGGCCAGCACATCATGGCACCAGACAGACATTTCTCAGGCCAGATTTCAGCTGTCAGCTTAGCTGAAGTCACTCTGACATCTAACCTTTCTTCTGAAAAATTCCCTTTACTTGTTAAAATAGAGAATGTAATAATCTACTCATTTCTCAACAACTTGACAATGACATTGCTCTTCAATTTTTAATTCCCAAGTTTAGGTATAACTGTCCTTTGTATAACAGTGCTTTGGGAAATATTTATTTATTTAGAGGTATCCCATACATTTTCACGTATATTTCTTTCACAGGAGATGTTAACACAGAGCTACCGAATCCATGTGAATTTTTCCAGTTTTCTTTGAGCAGTTTCTGAAGGTCAAGTTTATTTAGTTGACAGCAGACTGAGCGTGTGCAGATGTTCCTGTTTCATGTGAGTAGTAGCTTTGGAGTGTTAAGTCTAAATCCAACTGTGTGAAGGATACAGAGATGACAAAACAAAATCACATTTTTTTTTAAAATACACTGTAGGCAAATTGCTATTGACCTTGGTAAAACTGTAAGAAAAATGAGTTTGTAGGAAGTCATTTTCACTGCAATACCCAGTGAGGAAGTCAGCACAATTTAAAATTTAATACACAAACTTTAAACTATTAACTTGTTTGTGATTATTAATTTGTGATTATTCTGCATAGATTAATTTTATATCAACAGCAATGAGCGTTCTTTTTCAGATTGGGGCAGTATTTGTTCTTCACTGTACACTGATTGTAGGCTGACTGACAATTTCAAACTAAATACCAGTAGCCCAAAATAATGTACTCCCTCTCTCAGCTTGTGTTTGAATATTCAAAATTGCAGATGTAGGAGTAAAATAGAAGAAGAAAAACTGTAGAAAAGATTCAAATCTTACTGTGATTACAGGTGCCGGATGTCTGACATTGGCTCACCTCAATGAATGTTTTATCCTTAGATAATTGCAATTGGACACTATCATCCCCACAGAAAAGTTTCAAATTTAAGATTCTAGACTTGCAAATTCTTGTTTAATAATAATTCCCTAAAGCAGACCAATGAACTGCTATTCATTTCTCATCCACTATACAGCTGAATTAAATACTGAACATGAATTTTTAAAATATTCTTATTATAAACAAACACACAAACAAATAAACAAATTAACATTCTGATTCTTTAAACCAGAGAGCTCAGTGAGGCTGATTTCTTCAGTATAAGTTTTTGGACCACAACTGTATCAGCAAGGTACTTTGTGCATATGTCTCCACATGTCCATATGGCTGCAAACACATTTACTCTGTGCTAGTATGTTAATATTAGGCAACATTAATATGTGCAGAGTTTAGGAGCCTATTATCTCACTTGCATAAGCAAACTATTTGCTTTTGAAACAATTTAGCATCTGGCTTTGCAGTGATAATAAATTATTCATGTTCATTACTGGTATGGATAAAAAAGGAAAACTCACTTCAAAATGAAGACAAGCTGCAGTTACATCTTAACAGCCTTACACCTAGCACAGAAGAATCTGTGATGCTTACCACTTCGGTTGAGTAAAATGGAGGCTACTCAAACTGTGAAAAGAAATGGTCCCCCACCCTCCATCATGGTTGATATCAGAAGAAAACATTTAATTGACTTCAGTTTAGTCATTCATGAATGTGGACCATCAATCACAAGCTACAGCCTCCCTTAATGGAAATTAACTAACAGGTGTTTTGTGCATATTTAGTCTGTTAGGCTTTGCAGAAGATTGCAGAAATAGTATCTATCAGATGACTTCAGAGGTTCTGTAGACTCCATGATCATAACAGCAAGTATGGAATATTTGGATCTTTCCAGTCTTTAGTTAATCTCTCAAGGCAATTAATGTCACTCTGTGAAGAATAGAATTGGAGAAGTAT
The DNA here is from genome assembly GCA_013396695.1 of Sakesphorus luctuosus. Classification (NCBI taxonomy): domain Eukaryota; kingdom Metazoa; phylum Chordata; class Aves; order Passeriformes; family Thamnophilidae; genus Sakesphorus; species Sakesphorus luctuosus. The sequence goes on from VWZD01006504.1 coordinate 107,204, forward strand.
AGTGAGGTTGCCATGGATTGCTTCTCTGAATTGATTTAATCATGTTATGGAGACAATGTGAGACCCATAAAAATAATTTCCATCAATATATTTTTTCACTGCCATAAGGTATTGCACCTTTATGACTAATCCCTTCATCACAAAGAAAAAAGATTAAAATGCTGACTTGAAACATGTTCTTCAGATTTACTGTTTTCTTAGACATATCACTGAGTAGAATAAAAAATGTTTTGCACAATAAAAAAAATTACACTCTTCATTTCCTTCACACATCTGTATTTCATTCTAGGTGTAGGATGAGAGAGTGTTCAGTACATAGAGAACATGCAAATTACAGATCAGATTATCAATATATGTTGTGTGGCCAGAGTTCAGCTCAAACCGGAGTTACTCCAGTTTACACTATCTTAAAAATCAGGCCTAAAAGTAGAACTATTTAAACAATGGTATCAAAAAAAAAAGAAAAGATATTTCTGAGTCAGTGGCAGAGCAGAAAATAATTAAATTGAAATGGAAAAATGAAATGGATTAAGTGTTTTTCAGACTTTTTCTGACATGTAAAAATTTAGTGAATTAAAAAGGAAAGTGTCTCATAGTAGGGATTTTTTGTTCATATTTCAGGGTATCTTTAGAGCAGAACTAAATAAAATTTGGGACCAGCCTAGAATTATAACAGAATAAAACAGAAACTCAGAACAGGGAGATGGCAGAACTGTTGGTTCTGTGATAACTTCTCCCTGGAGCCATGATGAGAGTCTAAAAACCAATCAAGCAGAACGTGGTTAGTGTTCAATGCCTGGATAGTCCTATTAAATCTTATGTAAACCATACAGTTCCTCTCTTTATAATGAGCACACATAGAGTGTCTTCTTGCTTCACAGCTATTGCCATCATTGGAGTGATAGAAGTAGGAGTAGTCACTCCAGAAAAACTGGATAACAGGCAGGTTGATTTTTCTCAGGAAGAAGTTGTAGTAAACAAGGGCATCTATTAAAATAAATAGTGGTGTTGCCATAAAAAATGCCGAACTAACAGAAAGTCAAACATGAGTCATAACATGGCACAGAATGTTTTATGTTTATAGTTGAAAGGATGCATTCCAACTCCTGCCATCACACCCAGTGTAATTTTAAGATTTATTTCACATCCTGATCTCACTGGTTGAAGAAGTAGCCACCAGCTCAAAGGAGGCTGCAAAATCTGCCCCAGAAGTAGACAAATACAAGAGCAGCTAGCTTGAGCTGCCATGATGAAGTTTACAGGTCCAAATTGGACAGCTTTTAGCAAGATATGTTGTTTGACCCCAATGTAAATATATCTAAGCATCTGAAAAGGTCAACACAGCTGTGACTCAAAACCCATCAGTCTACAAAACAATCCCTCTCTCATCTAGGTATGGTTTTATGTTTTACTCAGCTGTTGGGTTTTCCTAATGATATGTAGCAGGAAACTTCCCAAGGGGCAAAAAAAGATCAACTTGAGGAGCCAACATTATGAAAGTTTAAAGACTTGATACTGTAAATTCTTCCCAGGGCATACAGAAAGTTCAAATTTCTTACCTCTCTGAGTTTCTCTGAGTAGCAGTTCCTAGGCACAAGTTAGTCTTTGCCTTGTGCAGTTCTGTATGTCAGTGTCCCCAGGATAAATGTTAGAACTACGGCAATGCAAACAATCTGCAAGTAGTCCATAGCTTGTACCAGGCACAAGAATCTAAAGATAAGTTTAGATGCAACAGGGTATGGCAATGCCAGAACTTTTGCATCTTCTGAGCCCCACACCAGGTCTGGGCCAGTATGATTTGCAAGGAAAAACATCTGGAGAATGCATGCTCTTCTACACTGTTAGGTTTATTCTGAAAAACTCTTGATTCTTTATTTTTGACCCAAAATAAATAAAACCCCAAACAAACAACAAAAAAACCCCAACCAAACAAGAAGAAAACCACAAAAACAAAGGGATGAGATATAGGAAGAGGGCATGCATGTTTCAGGAATAATCAGTGTACAAACAAGAAGAACAAAGAACCATGGTGTCTTACACACATAATTTTAGCAAGCAGACTTCAATTCTCATAGTTAATCTACACTTGTCAGTGTACCTTAATTCTTCAGTAGAAGTGTGTATCTTCTTTCTTGAATTATGGGTCCTGACTTACTGGGTTTGAAAATTAATGCTAAATCATTCAGCTAATTTTTTTTCCTGTTCATAAGAAATATTCAGTTGTACATCTCTAGGAAATGTGACCAGATATCTCGAAATAAACAATTCATCACTATTGCACTGATATGTTGACATTTTTAAAGAGCTTGATAATTCATTTTCATGAGCCTGATGTGTTGGGAGAGGCTACATCTCATCTTTATTTCACAGAACAGGGGTCATCATCCAATCACCGATACATCCCACACATGGTTAAATAAGTCCACCACAGATCTTTCTCCTATAATTATAATGCAAGGTAACTATGGTAACGATAGTTGGCAAATCTTGTCTTTTAAATGGCTTCTGTTGCACAAGTTTTTATATCTTTTCCCCCTCCCCCTTCCTACACACTTTTTCTTATTATAACAAGAAGATATGGGTAACTATTATGAGATGTATGGATTCCTGTCCTCAGCACTCTGAAGGTCGGTGGCTTAGCTTCATCAAGATTGACAATTGCATTTAACCCAAAGTCAGCTTACATTACTTTCATATTTTATGTTCTCAAGACCCCTACAATCCAAGATTTCTGCTCATTCATACCTTTACTACATCAATTCATATTGCCCTTTTTCACCAAATTTGAACACATTCCAGAAACACTACTAAACTGAATCAGCTTCAAACAAGATTAAAATCATGACATTTCATGCATGTTTGGTATCTCCATCTTAGAATTAAAATACATAGACATTTTCCTGTTTATACTTTATATAATTATTGGTAGTCATACTCTGTCTGAGCTAAGAATAACCTAAAAGAAGGCTACTCAATTTCTGTACAGTGTCATCATTTACTAGTATTTCAACCTAAAGGGAAGACTGTGTTAGAAAGCTGCTGCACTCAAAGGTCTGTGTTGCCTGTGAGCTCACTCACTGTGTCTCCTCTCTTAAGGATTTTTTCCATTGACTCACCTTTGGTTTTTGGCAGATTCTGAAGAAATTGTTTATTATAACACTGCTGATGTGATCATCATATATTATTGTATATCTGGCTTTACTTGCTTTATAAAACAAAACAGTACTTTGTTCCCCTGATTAGTTTAAGATGCATTGTACTTCTTCCATCCATCAAATCACTTCATTTTAATCCTGAATCAGATGTCAAACTGTACTTAAAAACTTAGGCTGCACATTTCTTGCAGCCAAAGATACAAAAATTCAAGGGCAGAGTTAAAGGGCTTTCTCTAAGAAAAGAAGCATTGATCTTCTAATTATAATGTTCAGTGTTATCAGTTATCAGTACAATGTTATCAGTTCCTTGATTATTGGAAGAGTAAAGTTTAAAAACATACAAAAATGAAACTAGAGTTGCAGTATGCAAAGAGATATGGAAAAAAAAATAGGTACACAACTTGATCTGTTAAACTATCTCTATGTTTGGGGTTTAAAAATGGCTTGAATCACAACAATAAAATTCCAGTTCGTTAAAAAAATGAAATCTATGAGCTAAATTTAGCTCTCATATAAATCTAGGGTAATTCAACTGTAAGCAGTGGTGATGTTCCAGATTTACAGTAGTGTAATCGAAACCTGAATCAGCATCATTTATTAAACTGTAGAGGCCATGTTTGTCTCTCAGTATGTTTATTTAAGTCTCATTAGCTACTGAGAGGGAACTGTATACCTAATGGCCTGCAATGGATAGCAGACATAGAAGCAGAGAAGGCAAAGGGATTTTCAGGGCTCAAGAAATTCACTCTGTTCCCCAGGTAAGGGACTATTGTCCCTTTCTTATTCAATTCTCTTATTTACTGCCCTATATTGGTCTGGAATAAAGTTAAAGTTAACATTGTGTGGTGATGTGGATTTAGTATGAAAATAATGTTGATAACACATTGACGATTTTAGTTGTTGGAAAGTAGTGTTTATACTAAGTCAAGGACTTTTCATTTTCTCATGCCCCGTCAGTGAGAAGGCTGGAGGTCAACAAGAAGCTGGGAGGAGACACCACCAGGACAGCTGACCTGAAATGGCCAAAGGGCTATTCCATACCACATGGTGTGATGCTCACCATGTAAACTGGGGAGAAAGCTGGCTGAGGGCCACTACTGCTTGGGAACTGGCTGGAAATCAGTACAGCGGTGGTAAGCAATTCCATTGTGCATCACTTGTTTTGTATATTACTATTATTATTACTATTATCAATATTATTGTTTTGTTCCCATTATGTCACATGAAACTGTCTTTGTCTCAGCCCACAATTTTTCTCACTTTTGCCCTCCTAATTCTCTCCCCTATGTCACTGGGTAGGACACTGAGTGAGTGACTGTTCGGGTATTAGTTGCCAACTGGCCTTAAACTACAACATTTACAGAGACATAGAAAAATAGCAGTGACCATATACAGAGGGATTATGAAGTTACAATTATTATATCTGCATGTCCAGCCCATCCATCACAATAAAGTGTAGCTAAGTATTTCTAGTTTACTTTGATGGGAGAATGGCAGTGAATGGTGCAGCTTTTTGAGAGGAATTTGGTCTCTTTTACATATACTTCTTTTATTCAAGCCTCTAGATACTTGTATTTGGTTGCATAAAAGCAAGGTCTTCTGGGAATGAGACAAAAAATATAATTAACAATTGTTTGATAGGCTTTATATTCTTGGATCTTGCTGCTGTAATCATGGCTCTTAATAAAACAATCAGAAATAATTTGATATCTATACTAGATACAAATACAGCTACAGTAAAAAGTGGCCTTCCTTCTATTTGGAGAGAACCCAAGGAACTGTAAAATTAATGAGTCTGTGTGGCTAAAGAAAGACCACAATTTATCATGAAAAATAATGCATAGCAAGTCGAGAGCCTCATATTTTGTGTACACAGAGACCTGAATTCCTGCATTTGTGATGTAGGTCTCCATACATTGAAAATCATTATCTTGGAATTTTGTACATATATGCACAAACTTCATAACATAACCTGAGCACTAAATTGTGGACACAGTTACCCATTTTATTCTTCATCCTGGTACTATCTAGTCAGTCTAACATTAATTAACCTAAAGATTCTCAGATGCTGTTGCAGAAGATAGTTCAGTCTTGTTCTTTCTATTACACCAACCAAAAGATCACTCTTAGTTGAAGATCTAGAAACCTCTGCGGCTAACTTTTTTATTTTTCTTTATGTGAAACTCCATGTTTCACTGTAACAAAAATAACAGGTTTAATTTTTGTATGCTTATCACAAGCAATAAGTGTGTCTCAGCAATGTACTTTCCCTTACTTGGCCTATCCTACTTTCTCCTTCCTAGTATTAGACATTCAAGAAGATTCCTAGCTTATTTTATTCCATGTCATAACTTCCATGACTACACTAAGTGTTTTAGTAAATATTCCTTGTGCATATATAATTCCTTATGCATGAAAATGTACATTCAGTCACAGAAGCCAAAATGAAGCCTTGCAGATATAAACTCTTTAAGGAGAGCATTTTATTCTGCTTTTTTACAAGTACCAAAAAGCAAAGTCCCAGCTCTTCTACAAACCACTCATATTGGTGAAATTTCTCGAAAACAAAGGAAAAAAAAATAAAATATATATAAAAGTATTTTAAATTTTTCATTCCCTCCCAACCTCACTAAAAGTTATGTTTCTGAGCAGTTAAATTTTGTTGACCAGTGATGGAAGAGTTGCCTTCTAGCAAGACACAATGAACAGAGAAGTTCTGGAAAGATTATCTTAATTGGCCCTGCTCATGACATCCTTTGGTCCATTCTAAGCCCTAATCTAGCTAGAAAAATTTTTTCTTCCTATTTCAATCTTTGTAACAAGTACAATTCAGCTAATATGAGAATCTGTCCAAGCAAGATAAATAAAGGTTTTAAAAATACAATTCCCCTGCCAAATTGTTTGTCAGAGAAAAATCTTTTGTTTAGCAGACATTCCTAGATTCAAAATCAACATAATGCTTAATCCAAGGTTCTTTCTAGATTTTTAAAAGCTGGAATAATATATAATAACAAGAAAGACTATGGATCTCTGTACAACATATAAAAATATCAAAGCTGGTATTTCGGTTTTGAAATAACAGCATGATATCTTAGCATAAAGCTGGTGAGTCATCCACATGCTAAACATTTGGAAAGTCCAGATGCTCTTGGGAAATTCATTTTAAATAACAGGAAAGGTTTGATTTTAATTTTTTAGAAGTGGATATAAGAATGATTCCATTTCCTCAAGGTTCTGAACCTAGTTCACTGAGTTGCTAATTTTTTCCTGAGGTATCCTAAGCCCCTTCCACCAACACTTGAGGAAGAACTGAAGTCATGCTAAAGTTCATCTACCAATGGGGTTTTTTCACATTCACTTTGAGAAGAATAACATTAGCACCTAGACTGAACTAAAACAGCATAGCTATTTTGGTGTTCTTTAGACTATCCCTACCTAATAATGGGGAGTCATAAAGATACAATTATTCCCAGGGAATGGATCTTCCAGTGCTACCTGCAACACTGTTGCTTCAGTAAACACACTGGTAACTTACTGCACATCTTTCACATTACCAAAAATGTAATTGGAACATTGCAGGACTTGCAGATTTTGGATGATACTTACCCAATTCTTGATTTGGCAGCTTATCCAATTAATATCAGAGATGTACAGGTGGTGAGAAATAAAATAAACTTGTTAACCTCAGTACCTGTGCTGTGCGTCTGTTACATTCATCATTAATTACTTCAGCCTTCATTGATGAGTTACCTGAGACAGAAACATAGTGTACAGGTTTTCTGGTGCATCGGCTTAATCCAAGCAAGTAGGCACAGCCTCACAGAGCTGTGCTCAAGGGGTTACACAGCCAGTGCATGGCTTCTTCAAGCAACTCCTATTCGGCTGCATAACATGCCCTTATATTATGTTACATCACTGGTGTGCACCTGGCATTTCCAGGAAGATAAATAAATTTGGAACTGAAACATTTTCTATCACATTTATAATGGAAAGTTTATTGTCTCTATGGTAAACTATTTCTTAGATTACAAGAAAGTAGAAAATAATCAAGGAGATATATTTTCAGTGGAATGGAAGCAGGACACAAATTGTCTAGATTAAGGAGATATACTGAGTTATTATTCAGGCACATTTTTCGCTCACTCATAACTAAGCCTTGATTAGCATTAACTTTTAAAATAGATGCTCTGTAACCATAGCCCCAAGAAATGCTTCAAACAGTATTTCAGGATTTTCAGATATTTTATGCTATTTGGAGGACTAACATACAGCACATTAAGAGCTTGCCCCAATTCATTTTGGAAAAAAAAAATAACACATAAGTCTTTCAAACAACCTCTAGACTTTCTCAGATTACTAACAACTATTTTGGTTAATACTCCAGGACTTAACTCAGCCACCTATTCACCAAGAAATCACGCTAACATTTTCCACTAACAGAAGTTTCAAAAGTTCACCACCATTCACCTTTTGCATTACCAAACTAGAATTTTGGAAATTAACACAGAAGAGATCACCATTTTTTATACAATGTCATTACACTTAGTATCTTCAAATAGCAAAGATGAAAATGAAACCTTGTCTGCCAGAATACACTGTAAGTGATATCAGTATCTCTCCTATACTCTTGGGATACAGTTAGAGGGAATTGTTTTCCTTGTTAAGAATGAAACACGCTAAAGGTTAAATCAATTAGTGGCTTGAGGTGACACATTTTTCAGATGTTCTGGATGACATCATCCCTGAAATTCTATTCTAGAGGTCAAAGTCCTTCTGTTTTTTTCCTTATGGTAAATAAACAGCGACTAACTGAAGCACAAGGATAACACTCAGGTTTATTAGATGTTCCACAGCTATTTGGAAAATGTTTATGGCTTTACCTTAAGCAAGTCTGATGGTGACTGAAGCCACTTATCAAGCAGAGGAGTTGGTAATTCAGAGTGCACGCTGAATGAATGCACTGAATGAAGAATAGCACTGGCTGGAATATAAGTGATCGTTTGTGATTCTAGCAGAGGAACTGCAGTCAACATTTAGTCAATGATGTTTATTATTAACTGTGAAGAATGAGCTTTAGGCAACAGAGTAGAAATCACTGTGGGTGCAGTGGAAGTAAATGAAGATTTTTGTCCACTCAAGATAGGTTCTTATCTATTTGAGTTAGATATTGATTTTTATCCTGAATAGAATAAATTATATGAAATTCACCCTGGCTTCCTATAAATAACATAACTGCTGCGCAGTTCTGTTCCTTTCCTCTATCAGGCCTTTTTTGCTCACATATTTATGTCCAAAATAGGATTGATACATGAAGTACAGCAATTATGAAACAGCAAAACAAGAAAAATTTTCCTGAATGTTACTCTTAACATAAGAAAACACAAGATGATCTCTGTTTTTGTGACACTGTCAGCAACTTACTATAACATAAATAAGTTTTGGGATGATATCTTTGGGTTTTTTGCATGTTTCCTAAGCCCATAGGCTGTCTACATCTAGTCCGCTCAAGTGCAATCCATGAGCCTTCCAGGACTTCCAGATGATTGCAGACAGCAAACACAAACCAATAAATATTATGTTCCACACTTTGCTTGAGCCTTTGTCCTTAGGAAGCATGAAAGTCAGCTTGTGCCTGTACCTTGTTCAGAATAATTTTTCTTTTATGCTCCATTGTACTCTGAACAATTTCAGCTATAATGTGATATATTTTCTCAAAGTCAAGGTGACATAAAACAGTAAGCTTGTTTCATAACAGATAAATACTTCCACTGTAATGTCATATTAACATTTTCTTTATCCACCTGAAGTTCAGGCACCTATTGTAACTGAAATGAACCACCTAATAAGATATTAATCAGTGGAAAAGGGATATCAGGATCTAATATCATTCTAATGATTTTATGATGTAGCAACTTTATTACAGGAAATATTGTAACTCTAAAGATGATGGTCTCAGCTAAAATTTTGCATAAGAATTTTTCTGTTTATGTTTCAAATATGATATATTTTACAATGACGAAGATCCATAGCATTGCAGTTTCACAATTGCTAAGTTGCTGTGATGGCAGATACTCCAAATCTATATCAAAGCCACAGAAATGTAAAAAACTTATAAGATTCAGCCTTAATATTTCCAAACTGTTCATCAGAAAAATCAAAGTTACTTCTACTTCAGGTTTATATAAAGAAATACTGCAGTGACAAGAGTCACAGGGTTTGCCATGGAGCACTATAAGTGGACCTTAAAGCAGATGGCTTCTCTAAGTTGCACCCAAAATCATATGAGTTCTCACGCTGCCATGTGATTCGCTCACAAAAGAACAAAGCTGGATATTTATACAAAACTTGGGAAATTCTTAAAGTCTACAGTCTCTGGACTTACAAATCTCAATCTTTATACCAAACACATGATCAGAATAAAAATATATCAGATGTTTCTTAAGCACGTGGTTGACAGGCACCATATGGGAAGTGGGCTTGCCCATGTTCCCATTAGCTTCAATGGGCGTTTTGTCCTTTGGTTTCATCTGCAGCAGGAGGAGAGCCTGCTCGAACAAGCATGAGGAGCAGACACAGCACATGTCCTTGAGACACTTGTTGTTACTGCCCGGAGTTAGGAAACAGTTATCTGAAAGTGATGTCTAAAGCAAGAGCCTAGGGTTTCTCAGCCATGGCAGCTGCTAAAGAAGAACCACTGAGAAGTCAGCCATGGTAAGCCACGATAGCCCTCAGCAGATCCATCACACTTCACACACCATACAAGTTTTGCGACTGACTCCTGCCTAGCAGCAAACATGATCTGCTCTCCCTGTTTATACGGCACAAAGCCAAGGTCTCCATCCCAATCCAACATTCTGTGCCACAGCTGATAAGTTTACTCTGTGCTCACTGACCAACTGCTGGCGTCACTGAGCAGAAGCACACATGCTGCCCTGTTTAGTATGTGCATACTTACAAAATTCAACAAGGTCAAGTGCAAGGTCCTGAATGTGAGTTAGGGCAACTGCAAGTGCAAATACAAGCTGGACAGAGAGTGCATTGGGAGCAACCCCAAGGATAAGGACTTGGGACTGTTGGTGGATGAGAAGCTCAACATGACCTGTCAATGTGTGGGTGCAGCCCAGAAAGCCAACCATGTCCTGGACTGCAGCAAAAGAAGTGCAACCAGCAGGCTGAGTGAGGAAATTTTCCCCTTCTATTCTGCTCCCATGAGTCCCTTCCTTGAGTTCATCCAGCTCTGGGGACATGACCATAAGAAAATAAGAAGGATGTGGGCCTGCTGGAGCAAGACAAGGGGAAGGCCACCAGACGGCTGGAGCACCTCTCCTATAAAGGCAGTCTGAGACTTGGGGTTTTCCAGTCTGGAGAAGAGAAGGCTTTGGGGTGACCTTATAGCATGCCTTGCAGTACCTGAAGGGGACCTACGAGAAGGCTGAAGGACATTTGACAAGGGCATGTAGTGGCAAGACAGAGGGAAATGGCTTCAATCTGAAAGAGCGGAGGTTGAGATTAGATATTAGGCAGAAATTCTCTATTGTGAGGGTGGTGAGGAAGAGGTTTCCTAGAGAAATTGTGGATGCGCCATCCCTGGAAGTGTTCAAGGTCAAGTTGAATGGGGTTTTGAGCAACCTGGGCTTGTGGACATCATCGCTGTCTATGGCTAGGGAGTTGAAACTAGAGTATGCTTCCAACCCAAAATATTCTATGATTCTATGCCTGAACACCTGCACAGAGTCTCTGGCAGGCAGCTATGTGAATGGCACCTTACTTGTGGCCATTCATTAAATACAGCTGAGGTTTTCCATACTAATGAGGCAGAATGATTTTATTTGCACCAGTATGCCGAGAACCCTGGATGCAAACTCTTGAAATATGCCTTGAAATGCCAGTTTTCATTCCATCCATCAAAACAGTGAGTATAAACAACTTCATGTTTGTTCAAGATGTATAGTAGCAGTGGTAGAACTTGCTCAGTTTGCCAGGAGCAGCTCAAAGCAGTAAGAGTAAATGTGACAAAATATGTTTGGCATCAAGAGCAAAGTCAAAGACTAGAAACTCTAGCAGACCTATCCCTTTTCCCTCAAAGCAATTGTCTTTGCCTTGTTTTATGAATTCATTCAAGTACCAGAAATATTTTTTCCTTTCCAGAAATAATGCTGTAGAACTGTTTAGGTAGCTATTGCTTCCCTCCATCTTTTAAAGAATAGCCTGTTGAAAATACATTTGGCATCTATTTGCTTGCGTCTTGAGTGCTTAATCATAGAAGAAGTTTGGCGTTTATCGGACAGCTTCATGGAGGAAATATGTTGGCACACCAGAGGTAGAAGGGGATAGTAGGAAAGGGACAGATTTTAAAGCATTTTAAGAGAACTGAGACAGTCACAGTCAATGTCAGATACTTCCACTGGTAGGTTCATTTCCAGCTTGACCAGCTCAGGAGTTTAAAAGTCCTTCTGCAGGAGAATCCTCAGTTTCTGCTCTGCCATCATACTCTCCTTTCTTCATCTCATATGATTGTGATTTCTGGTGAGGGGATTTCTGGCCTTAAACAGCATGTTTAATTTCTGATATATCTAACTGTGGTGACCCAAGGCACATGATCCTGGCAGAAGCCACACCACTCTTCAGCCTGGCATGAGTTTTGAACAGTCTTGGAGCAGCAAACAGAGGGCAAGGCACAGCAAACACAGGTTTTGCTCATCTACAGTTGTCTGCATGTCATGTGGCTTCAAGCCTGCAGCAGGAGAAAAGAAGCTTAGATCAACCTTTCTGGGTTTTGTTCCCTTCTTGAAGATGCTGAGGTAGGTACCACCATGGTCCAAGGAAATTGATCTCTTCAGCACAGACAGATTCCTCAGGAGACTGACTGCAGTGAATCTTGCCAGCAGATTTTTCATTCACAATATGTGGTAGTTTCATAACACATACATGTACATCTCATGCTTCACTGACTTTAAAAATTTCTATCTTTTTCACCATTCAGCATTAATGTACAGTGTCTACCATCTGAAGTCCCCACAGGGCTGGAAGAAAATCTTTAGACTGATGGCAAACTTCATGGGTAGCAGACGAGCAGTTACAGTGCAAAGGAGGTTTATGGAAGGCTGCCAGCAAAATAACACTGAGGCTTCTTCCTGTGCATATGCTTGGATTTGCTTCCCACAAGGCAGTACAAGCAGTGGTGGAGTGGGTTGGATTAAGAATGAGCAACAGTGAGTCACTCATCATTGCCAATTCACTGATAATCACCACAGTACCACTCCACAATGACAACCTGGCACTGCCATTGATGTCTTGCTGTTGATGAGGGGATCCTTCAGAGGATTGCAGGCAGCTTTACTGCAAAAATCGAATTGCAGCATAGTAAGATTAAAAAAAAAAAAAAACAACCAACAAAACAACCAAACCAAACCAAACAAAAAACCAGACTGGCACTTTTTCTAGCCAATTACAATTCAATTATAATGACTTCACTTTGTGTGCCATTGCTAAAGGAAGGAACAATTTGCAATATGACACATGCTGTATCCCACTTAGCAGCCTAAGATTTCTGGTTAGTCATCTCTTCTGATTTTGTTGCTGTTGTTTAGTTTGGTTTTATAGTCAGTGAATGATGAAAATACCCAATTAAGTACTTTTAAACTGCCCCACAAAAAAAATTACCATTCTTTTAAAAACATTTTCTTGAGACCCTAGCCCTTATCCACTCTGAATTTAGCATAAACTCCAGTTTTTCTGATGTCATCTACCAAACAGTGTCAGACTGGGGCAATGCTTTAGTGAGAAACTTCCAAGAAAAATCTGAGAGCTGCAGTGACTCATTCTGTTCTCTCTGACTCAGTACTAAATTGCTCTCCTAAGATGCTCTCCTGGAGGTGTTATCTTTCAGATGAGATAAAAAACTCAGATCCTGACCACATAAATAATTTTTTTAAAAGAAGGGGAGGAGATATATGCTGCTTTTGCAATATATCCCCCATACCCCAACGCAAGTTAACCCAGAAAGTGTCTGGAGTGGATAAGACACTATCACTCTTACTTCAGATGTTTGTTCCCACTCCCCTCTTGGAGGATTAGTGGACAGAGGGATAACTCACCTGCTTCTTAATCTGCTTCAGAGAAAAGCAATTTAAAAAAAAAAACAAGAGTAGATGGTTATTAGCTATCCCAGCTGACTTCGGGTGAGTCAGACAGGGAGAGCACTCAAGATGCCTCCTACCAAGGGAGATGAGGGCAGGATGACCCCTAATGCTACTGAGCACTGATAATGGTGAAGCACAGTGCTGTGAGAGAGATATGGGATGAATGTTGCTTTGGAGTCTCCTGACTGCATCCCAGAGGAAAGCTTCTACTATTTTAATTAGTTTGTGAGAGTGCATCACAACTGTTCACATCACTGCTTTCCAGAGGCAATCTGTGAGTGAGGAGTTGCCTGATCAGCTAAATTTTAATAGCAAAATAGATTTCATTTTTGCCTTCCCAACCCATCCACTTTTCTTCCTTACCATTTCTAATTCACTTTTCACCCAGACCCTCATAAAGTGTTCTGCTACAAGCTTAAAGCTTCTAGAACAGATCTAAAGAGCATTAATAAGCTAGAGTTCAATGAAGATTTGGTTTCATGTTCCAACTTATGGACATTTTCTCATGGACATTTTAGAAGTCAACTGATAGACTGATACCTTTAATTGCTGCTAATAGGCTGAAAAAAAACCCACCCTGGAAACTGATTGAGCAACTCAAGTTGTGAGAATAGGTGGTGATGATAATGTCTTGATTTTTCAACCTGTTTGCTAATCGTTGCACATGGGTGTGGGAAGGAAAAAAAAAATTAAAAAACCAAACCCCACACATATGCACAATCTCTAGCTTGGGCAAGCGTTACCATTTCCTTTTACAGCCTTAAAATTTTACCCAGGGCAGCAATGCAACAGGAGAGCCTGGTTCATGGGGGCTGCAGCATCTAGAGAAGGTAAAAATACTGATATATTCATCCATCAGTACTTCAGGGATCAGCCTCTGCCCCACTGAAAAGCAGCCAGAGTATCTATTCATCCTGCTGTGTGTGACCCCTTAAGCAGGCAGAAAATAGAGAGCAAGCAGGGTTTGGCAGGGTAAGCTTGCCATTTGCACCTCTCTCCATTCAAATTTAGTAATTATGGAATACTGCATTTCTGCAGTGAGTAATGAAGACTGTACTGTACACGATGATTCATTCCTTAAGTCTGCTTGCAGCCTTGAATTCTTTCATTAACTATGTGATATGCATTCAACAGATTAGCAAAATTATCTAAATGCTATATAATTAATCATCAGAGTGCAGGATACCCTATCTGACATTTAGTTGGGAGCATTGAGGTGCTTTTAGTTTATGGCCTTATACAGGCAACTCAAAGAAAATATTCACTAAATGAATAAAATACCTTGCCTAATTAAAACAGCTCTGGTAGGGCTCCTAATGTATCACATTGCATCTGTGATGCAATGGTATGCCACAGAACATTGTAGATGCAAAATAATTAATTGTATCTAAGGCAAACAACAGGAATACATTCAGATAAATACAGCTATACTGTGTGGGTGGGCAGAGACCCTTTCCAGTTCTGCATTAAAGCAAGCTACTAGCAGCTTCACTAGTCTCCAAGGAGCCTAGGAAAAAAGTGTTTCTCTCATCTGCCTCCAGTTTTTGTAAGTACAATTTTATGAATAATGGTCTTTTAGGTTTGGTGAAAAAGGTTGATTCAGACTGGTTCAGAAACCAGTTGTCTATTTTTTTGCTTGTAAAATCTCTTTTTGTTGAATAAAAAAAATCTTTAAAATAAAATAATTTCAGAAGAAAGGTGGTATACATATTTCTTTAACTATAGAATCAAATATTTTGGTCTTTTCTGTCTCTTTTATTCAGTGACTATTCTGTGAATTTGACATATAATTTAATTTCCATATTGGTTTTTGTGTCACAGAAAATAGTAATAATTCCTCTCCTATATTGGTTTTGCATGGCTTAACACTACTAAAAAAAAATATAGATCATTAAGTTAGGTTCAGGTATCTTTGAGAGAGAGAGAGACTGAGAAAGAGAGAACCATGAAGGATTTACTCTTCACAAGGAGCAAGTGGCAGTCAGGAATTAACTGTTCCCATAACCCTGAAGCCACAGCCCACCTCCTGAGATTAGCTATTTAAATGACAGGGAAGCCTTTAAATAGAATTACGTTTCCGAAGGGAAGCATATTCCCTCACAATATTTCATCCCCTTCATTCCTAAGGGAGGCCGGTGCCTGCCTGTGCTGTCTTCTAGTAATTACCGCTTATCACAGTCTTTCAAGTAAGTGGCGAATAAAACCTGCAGCTGGACAGATGAACAAGGAAAGAGGACTTCTCCCTGGTCTCAAAGCAGGTGTTCCTCTTTCCTTCTCAGGCTAAAGCTAGCTCATATCAGAGACACCAGAAGCAGCAACCAGCAAAGGTGTCAAAAAGGCCATGGGCACAGATCATTGCTTCCCTGTGCTAGAGGACTGAGACAGGCCTGGCTGCTGCAGCCAAGGGAGGTGTCAGAGCAAGTGGTACTGCAATGACAGCTGAGAGGATTGAAATGGTGGGACCATTAAGCCAAGTTCTCTAGATTTTCCATCCTTGCCCTGTTCCCTTTTGTGCTGCAGACTCTGATCTGAGTATCCTTCCATTCACAGAAATGTTCAGTTTTGCCTCAAACTCAGAAGCCAGGACTCAGCTCTGGTCAAAGCCTGACAGGCACAGAAGGAGCAACGTGTGCATATTAAGTGAAGCCTTTCAGAAGGTGCATTTTCTTCCCTCCTTACAGACCCAACACTAAAAATATGACTCAGCTGACAAAATGCAAATATCTATAATGCAAACATCCCCATCTGAACTTGTAGGCTAAATGGCCTTTATGGTCAAGAGAGAAATAGGCACTTACAGGGTGTAATCTCTTATCTGAAAGAAAATGGCTAAACTGGGGCACTTCTTTCCATTGACTATAGAAAGAGTAGCAGAACTTGTTCGAAGGAGGTATCTACAGATTGGGTGTTTACTGTTAGGTGAGATTTCTCATATCTCCATCTAATAAGAAAAGATAGCAGAGATGCATTGATTTCAGTTGCAAAAATCCTACACCTACATTCCCTTTCCATGTGAATGAGTACACTAGCATGTCAAATTTATGTGGGGCTTTTTATTATATTGACCCAGTTAAAGCTTCCCACAAAAATTTGCAGTTAGGAGAAGAGTAGCAACCACTGGCATGGACATCAAACCACCAAAATCTTCTCTAACATCTCCCTACCCATATAAAACCCTAATAAAAGCTAACATTCCTGTATTAAAGTAGTGTCCCACATAAAGTCAGAAAAGTAGAGGCTAACAAGAATGAAAAGCAAAAAAAAACCCAAACAAACCAGAAAAATAAAATATCTTGTATCCAGAAAGTTACATTGTAAATTTGCAGTATTCTGTTTTTAACTATTTCTTCATGTGGTATGTCATTTTAAACATTAATCTAACTGCTTGACATGTTTCTTTTATAATTTCTGTCATCAATCCTACAGGGGCAAGTCTTGCCATATTAGAACAATTCTTTTTGCTTAGTTTCATGATAATATTTAGCTGTTGTTAAAAACGTAAATTTTGTAAGGAAAATAAGTAGGTGGTAGACTGAAGAAGGCAATGAAATAATAGGATTGTGCTGAAGCATTATTTATAATGAGTATTCTGGTCGGTTTTGCTTTGTTTGTATTGCTAGGGACTAGGAAAGACAATCTCTCATTAAAAACAGGCACATTTTTACAATACTGCACTTAATTGAAATGCTATTCTTATTATGGTAATGCCTGAGGACAAACCAAGATTGGGACTCCATTATTTGCACAGCATTTAGCTGGAAACAGTGCTCAGAGTTTACAGTCCAAGAAGACAATACAAAGAGGAAAACCATGCTGTATGTGAGCAGATTTAGCAGCAGCAGGGAACATCAGGTGTTTTGGTGTTGGGTGTTTATTTGTTTTGTGGGTTTGTTTGGTTTTTTTTTGTTTTTGGGTTTGGGGGAAGTTTTTTATGGTAATGATAAAAAAAGAGAAAGTATGTTCAAGAACCAAAGGGAAGAGATCAACAAAATATGGCAGGTCAAGAAGAGAAAAATAAGGTCTGTGAAGGCAATAGTGAGGGAATTTGGGATTATAACGTCATTCGGCATATATCACAGCAGGACAAGGTCTCAGCAAGCCTTCAGCTTCCTTCCTCAGTTACTCTTACAGCACACCGCTGGTATCTGAAGTACTCTGCCTTCATATGTCCTTCAGAGGCTTTACTGGAAGGGGAACACTGGGACTTTAATGCCTCTGATGGTGAAGGAAGAAATGGACTTAAGTGCCTGATGCTTTAACTCTTCCACATCTAATGGAGTGGTTACCCCTTTAATTGCATCTGAGCAACTCCAGCAGGTTAAACTTACCTATTTAACCAGGTGTTTGTTGGCAGGTTTGAGTACTTTAGCTAGCATAAATTAGCATAGCCTTACTGACATTAACAAGATGGGACTGATTTACAGTCATTAAGGAGCCTCGGCTTTGCATCCAAGTAGCCAGTAACAGTCCTGAACCTTTCTCTAGAAAAAGAAGACTTCTCTGCAGGACCTCCTTCAGAGAGTATTTGTCAGGAAGGATTTGTTTCTAATGTTAAAAGGTCTAGTTTGCATTCAGAGCTTCAAGGAAGAGTGTCTAAGCAAGAAAATGTACAACATTTTTTTCTATCCTCAATGTTCTGTTGGCTCACTTTGTATGAAACATGTAGGTGATGGGGTTACAATGTCCTCATTGTCTGATGGGTTTGAATTAATGAGATTTCAACTTTCATCTGAACATATGGCTTTTTTTCATAATTTTTGCAAACACTCTAAAAACAATAGCAGTTTTTCTCCCTTCACTTACCCTCTCACCCTATATTTAACACAGAGAAGAGCTGTAGCATCTCTCTGTGTGCGAATTCCAACAGATGAAGTGTAATAACAGGCCAATTGCACAGCAAATTTACTATTGCTACAATAAATGAAATGTTTTAAGAAACACTGGGTGGTAAGCCTCAAGGAGCAGCTAGCCATCTATTGGTACAATATAAGTGAGGTTGTATGTGTCCCCGCGTTAACCTCCAATAGCTGCCCAAAGTGAACCATGCAGTAAAGTCTCTGGAAGGAAATGAACACTATCAGACTAGGATTCTATTCTTGTATTTTGCATGGGTGTGAAGGTGTCTTAACTCTGCATTAGGATAAAAAACAAAGGAAGAAAAAGACTTTCTGGATTTAGGGATAAGACTATTAATTTATTGATCTCACTGACACTCATGGACAACATGTGCCAGTAAACAGTGAGCTTTGTTCTTCCATAGAAGCAAAGAAAAATATTCAGAGCAGTCCCATATGGATATTATATTTCATTAACAAACATGGTAACTTACCAAAAAAAGACACTTAATCCATTACTGTTGGTACTGTGAAACAAGAAAAAGCAATGTATAGAGACATTAAAGATTAAAACATCAAACACTCAAGGAGTTTGAAGGCAGAATAATGATCCCTGAAAGTGGATAGCAGAGAAGAGAAAGGCTAGGGGAGCATGCAGCCTGTGTTCTTCTACTCTTCTCAGTAGTTTTGTGGGCTTGTGTGCCACTCAGTAATTTCCAAGGTCCAGAGATAAGCTAAGGCCAGGACATGTTAGAATCTACTGCTATTATTGTGTCATTACTATTTATTTGACAGTCACAGCAGTTTCCTCTCTGTAAATTAGCAGTTAGCCTCTGAAAAACTCCTGAACGCTGAGTCTGAATATCTGTATGATTCTGAAGAGACAGAAACAGGATTGTCATTGACAGACTCTGGTTCCCCTTTATCCATTCATAGGAGCCACCGGGTTTCCGTGCTTATTGGGTAGGAGAGGTTAGCACTAAACTTATGGCAGCCACTGAGTATGTTAAAGTCCACCTTGTGCCTTTGTACTGCCAGTTATCAGTCTAGCCCATAATCATTTGGCACTTGTATCAGAGCAGACGTGAGTTCCTCTCACTTTGGAGTCCATTCAAGTTATCTGAGGGCGCTCTGTGCTATGGATGTACATGTGCTTCTTGGTCTCCCATTGCTCCAGCTTTATCTCTGGTACTTGTATACACATTTTTTAAGTGAGCACATAATAGATCAGAGCAGCTCTGCAACTGAAGCACCAAATTCAGTGTTTCACACATACCTCAAGCACGTTGCTGCTTAGAGGTCTTGGCAGGCAGCTGGCTCCTTCCATGACAGTCACACATCACACAACTGCCTATGCTGCTGACACCTGCCATTCAGAAGTTGTCTTATCTCACTAGTGTGAGCTTTGTCAGTCACTGCAGAGTCTTAGCCACCAGTGCCGCTTGAGAAAAGGCATCTGTGTTAATAAAATATCCACTCAGGAAAAAGTGAAATTCCTCTACCAGACCTTCAGCATTAAACAAGTTCTATGCAAACAAAATATTTCACAGCGTGTAACAAAGCAGATGCATAAGAACTTTGGTTTGTGGTCAGTAGCCTAAAGTAACATTGGAAAGCTCAGTCAGCTCACTGGATGATTTTGCAAAATACTTCCTTACTGATTTACTCCAGAAAAAAGGGAGAGCTTCTTTTCAATATGTGTCCTTTCACCCTTGCCACTTTTTCTGTAATGCTGAGCATTATATCTACATTATACATATATAATTTCTTGATTTCTACATATCAAAGAAATAATTCTTACACGTTTGCACTTCCTAAAAGACATTTTTACGTATTTTAGGACACTTCTGCAACTAAGACTCCCAAACCATTATGGAGTTGATTGCCAGGAAGCTGCAACTGGTCAGTCAGTACTCACTTGACTGAATCTAGAATGCAATGTGTTTGTGATTTTTTCTTCAGTCATTGCATTATCTGAAATTTTTACAGCCCACATTAGTCAAACAAACTGTGTACCCATAGAGTTTGAAATTAAAGAGGGGACTGTATTTAAGACTGCCATTACTTTTATCTGATTGGGATAAACAGCGGAAACTTTTTATCTCTATATATCAACCTTCTCCAAGTACAGTAGACCGATAGTGTTATACAGCCACAACAAACTGGAGAGTAGCAGTAGAGGAGGAGACTGACAGTTTATATCAGCCCACAATATTTTGCTTCATTAAAGAATCCTTGACTACACAGTCCTGAGTGATATGCTGTGAAGAGTTATTTTGTTCATCTGCTCATCACGCTTTTTTTAAGGTGTTCTTTAAGGGGAAAATAGTTTTCAGTGACCTAAAACATTACAAGGAGAGGTCTCAGCTATCACTTTGCTAAAAGCAAATGGAAAGTATTTCTTTCCTAGGCTATCAAGGTGCAGTGAGATTATAGTTCAGGCAATTCCATGACATTATCAACAATGATGTCTCTGAATCTAGTAGGCCTCAGTCTTTCCCATGTGAAGTGACCTACCCTGATGAAGTGTCACAGAATCACAGACTATTCTGAGTTGGGAGGGACCCACAAGGATCATCGACCCATGATCTTCCTATGCTCCCCATCCATCTTGCCTGGAAGAGAGTTAGAGTTACCTATACTCTGTGTGAGAACCAGAAAGCAGTTTTCTACCACCTCTTTCACTACAGAAAAATTCTAGCTCCACATGGTTAGACCTTGACTATTTGCTACTGCAAGCACTTTATGCCTGTGCATGAAGTCCAGGATAGAATGCAGGCTAAAATTTCAGAAAAATGCCTAGAACTCTACTAAAAGGTCTAAAAACTGTTTTTCTGACAGCTTTCAGTGTCACAGGTTGTCATTTTTTCCTAGTAAGGACTAGGAAATACCTTGTCGTCAAAGCCAAGTTTAATTTGTTCATTCATTTTACAGTAATGGCCATCAGTTTTGGAGCAAGCTACAGAGCACTGCAAACTACAAAAAGATGTTTCAACTAATGCAGGAAGAAAAGCATGGTTTAGAAAAGAATTTAGTCTGCATAAGGTATAGGAAAGTTTGTAACACTCCATATCCACCATATTCATTAATTCTTGGCTTATCTTTTGACTTGATTACAAATGGATCTATTATCTACAGTTTTTAGCTACCACACTGACTGGTTTGCAGACATTGAGGCAAAAGGTATATTAAAAATTTTGGTTTTCAAAGTGTGTGTTTTATCAGAAACATAGTTTGATTGACTGATCTCAATGTTGTCATCACATGAAGCTCATGAAAATAAGGTTCTGAGATTTTACTTTACATCCCTGGATTTCTTCAGTAAGCTGTTAGTGGTCCAAAATCCAAGTCTATTTTGCATAAAGTGGAGTAAACTGAAGAAACCTTTCACTCCAATAAAATTATAAAAGATGTGTTTCTAAATCCAGCAGATGATCTTACATCAATCCTTGACTACAAGTCTCATGTATGCAGCAGGTACTAAGAGCACTGGTACAGCATTGGTCTCACCTTGAAAAGAGAAATGAAGAGGATGAATCAGTTTTTAGACTTTCACAGGCAGCCTTTGGACCATTCCTCTTGGAAGCACATGAACTAATGCTACTTAATCTTCTAATGGCATAAGAAAATTCTTCTAAACACTCAATGTGAGCTAAACAGTTCCTTCTTTATAGATGTACTTTATTTATGGAATAAGACAAAAGGTAATCATTGCCTGGTCATTCTGGATTAGCACAGATATTGAAATCCTGGGATGTCATTTAATAACTGCAACATCAAAGGTATTGCATTCCATATCTATAGAAAGGGATACTCACACAGATCTCTTTTGCAAAATGCTTTGAGGACAAGTTTGTGTATCAGGTAATATGTTTTTAGTAATAGACAGCCTCTATAACAGGTAACCTTATCAAACAAAATAAATTATTCTCTTCATTAAACCACCTTATTGAAATGCTTGACAAACCACACATTGATGACACACGAATGTTTTAGTTGTTGCTCAGTAGGGCCCACATTAAGTCAAGGACTTTTCAATTTCCCATGCTCTGCCAGGATGCAGGTGCACAAAAAGCCAGGAGAGAGCATGGCCGGGACAGCTGGCCTGAACTAACCAGAGGGATATTCCATACCACAGAACATCATACTCAGTATATAAACTGATGGCAGTTGGCAGGAGGGCCTGATCACTGCTCAGGAACTGGCTGGGCATCAGTAAGCGGGCAGTGAGCAACTGTACTGTCCATCACTTGTCTTTCATGGGTTTTTTTCCTCACTTTTTGTTATCTTCCTTTTCATTACTGTTATTATTAGTTTTACTACTCTTATTTTTGTTTGTACAAAATCATTAATACCAGTATCCGTATTATTTTAATTTTTTTTTAATTTAAATTATTAAACTGTTCCAAACTCACAGAATTTATCTTTTCCCAATTCTTCTCCCCATCCACTGTGGCGGTAGGGGAATGAGCAAGCAGCTGCGTGGTACTTAGCTGCCAGCTGGAGTTAAATCATGACACCACATTTTATTAATATGATTATAAGAAATACATACTTTTACTGCAAAAATAATTTATTTCATGATATCAGCCATCTCAAAAAGCACAGGGCTATTTAAATCATATAATCATCTTGTCATACTTTTCAAACTGAAGCATTAGTAGCTTGATCAAGGGTTTGAATGCAGCTGAGACTTTCAGCCTTGATTTAATCTGACTCCCTGCTGACATTGAATGGAAACACATAAATCTTATTAGGCTTACAGTGATTTCCTTCAATCATGAATTTAATAAAACAGGTTGGTTTCTTTTAGTGTGCCAAAAACTATAAAGCTCCAAAAGCTAAATACCTTTCTATTAGGTAAACAGAAAGTCAGTTTGAAGGAGTATAAAAGTACAATATACAACACCAGGACTGGAACTTGAGGGGTCATTTAGAAAACTCTGAACCTGTAATGAAGTTCGCTTCTTGAAGAGAAATACCTGTGCATTGGCAATAAAATCCTGTTATCATACCTGGAAAGACATGAATTTTTATTAACCACGCAAAGTTAGTTTAACATTAAACTATAGTCTAGCCTATACAATTGTATGCATTATTAGGAGAACAAACACACAGGTGTTACACACTCACCTGTGATGCAGGAAACAGCAGGAGAGGCTGTGCATTCAGTGATCCCAACTCACTCCTGTAATAACATGGGGCAGGTTTCACTCTTGGCCCCTGCTATCAATGCCTCTGTAACTTGGAAGTTCTTGTAAAGACACAAGAAGATGCTGGCTTAACTGGAGCTGAAATTTTCCATGGAGAACCCAAGCCAACCTTTCTACAAGCACAGCAGTGAGGAGATAGAGAAATTAGGTTTAATATCTTTTCCCCTTTAACTTGAGCAGAGTATTGTTATACGTGTACCTGTGACTACTATACCAGGTGACAAAAGATATTGATGCTTTTCGGCTGCTTGCTCTGTTACTATAAATGGTTCTGCTTTTGAACTTTTAACTGGAACAATTAAAGTTAACCTAAAAATCATTACAATTAATTATTAGAGGACTTACTTAATCCTCAGGTACAACTTCATAAGCCCCAGTGAAATCAGGCAAAGTGCTAGGTGTGTGTCCCAGAGGAAAGCTGTGCCCTTAGCTAAATACTGCTTTTATTTTCTGTAAGAGCAGAACTACTGACAGCCACAAGGAACAAATCTTTGCAGTTCATTACCTCAGAAAAAATATCTGATAAATTTGCCATTATAACTTGTGATCTATTTGAATGGATGCTTTAGCAGAAGTTTTATCAAATCTGACATATATGCGCTCTGCAGTTTTCTTCATCATGAGTTGCTGGAACCACTGGGGATCTAAGTGAGTGAATCCTACGATGTGTAGTCATACTAAAAGATTGCTTCCATATCCTGGGCTGAGTAAAATGTGGCCAGTAAGTTAAGGAATATGGTTCTCCTCCTCTGTTCTGCTCTCCTGACACCTCATCTGGAGTACTGCATCCAGATCAGGGGTGCTGATCACAGGAAGGATATGGACCTGTTAGATCCACACAAATGATCAGAGGTATGGAGCACCTCTTCTGTGAGGAAACTCTGAGATAATTTCAGTTGTTCAGGCTGAAGAAGAAGAAATTCCAGGGAAACCCCACTGCAGCCTGTTAATATTTGAAAGGGGCACATAAGAAAGATGGGTACAGATATTTTAGTAAGGTCTATAGCAAAAGGACCAGAGATAATGGTTTCAAAGTAAAAGAGAGTTGATTCAGACTATATAAAAGGAAGAAATTTTATATCATGAGGGAGTTGTAACACTGGAACAGGTTGCCCAGAGAGGTAGGTCTAGCCTAAACCTCTGAATTTTTTCCTATCAAATATCTTAGAAGACATAGTCATAACAAACATGTATGAAAACAGTCCAGTTATTAACAAAACACTGCATAACAATCTTTATATCTTAAGAGAGAAGGTAGATTTGTGAGTGATGAAAGCTTGAATTCAATAAACAGTGCATTAGACACATTTAAAATGACTGCATATATTTCACTGAAACATGATTTATAAAACTTTTCACATACTTAAGTGTATATAAATTATGACTCCATTGTTAAAATGGAGGTACATACTTTTGAAGACTAGTGAAGTTACTATTATTTTAATGGCATTTTCAGTGGAGGGAAATGGCACATATTGCAGAAGCTATCTATAATTGTGGGGAGTCCTGATGGAAAATGTTACCTAAAAAAGACAATACAGTTTTTTAAAAGTCAAAATATTTTTATAATTTTCATTTTGGAAAGGCCAAAATCTTTCTTTGCTTTCTATTCTTTTAAAATAGAAAAATTGTTCATAGTAGATTAAAATGAGGAAGGAAGGCTTAAAAGTCTTATATAGCCCACTACCAAATGATAATTTATTTTATATTAAACCTTTTTTTTAACTGATGTGAAAATGAAGCAACATGGGATTTCCTTTTTCATTTTACAGAAATCCTCTCTTATCATGTAAAATTTGTTTTGACTTGAGCTGGCCTAATTTTTTCAATGTTGAGAGTTCAGTGACTGTATTTATTCATAACAGTAAGTCATATCACAATATTAGAGTTACAAGTCAGAAGTAATTGAGTAGTAAATTCAATATCTTTGAAAATCCAAAGACTATGGAGCTATATATTCTTCATTCTCTTTTCTACTGAGTGTTTTCCATGGACTACAGAGATTCTCTTTTTGTTTTATTTGCTGCTTTATAACATAAGTGAGAAATAAGTAGTTCAGACACTTCTTCAGACTCATCCTTTTAAAAATACTTATGTATTAATTTTCATGATCTGCTAAGTACACTGCCATCATCCAGAAATAGTTGAATGCTATTCCAAGATGCTCACAATATAAGAGCCAAGAAGACAGAGAGAAGGAAGGGGAAAAGAAATCCTGCTTTGAAAGGAAAATTAGTGGACATGTTAAAAGTGAAAATATGAGTAAGTTGCACCATAAAAAGACTTTCTCACTTACATAGGAATGGCTGAATATCTAGTGTCAGTGAACAGGTATCACTGAACGCACAGACCTCAAAGAGCTCAAGATGACACACAGGCAAAACTGTCCTCAAGTTAGAGCAAAGGGAAATAAGAATAATCTCACTTATTCTTCTGCTGTGAGGATTATGCAAGTTGTACTGTTAGAGAGCTAGAACCAAACTCAGGCCCACAGCTCCTCTGACACAGTACAGTTCGACAGACTGAGGAAAAAAATAGCCAGTGACTTAAACGGAAGATGTGTTTGTGAGCATTAGTGGATACACTGCCTCAGTGATTCACACGCACCCCATATGCACATGCACACACACAGAATGTGTAAGTCCCAGGCCAGATCCAACTGCAGTAGCCATGTGTATGCCATCAGTTACCACACCATTTTATTCCCAAGGCATTTCACAAACTGTGCCCATCAGATCTGTGTAGGTAGTCCATGTGGAGGAGGTTCTTTTTCTTCCTACTTATTGGTATGGCAACAGTTAGTTACATCTTGCTTGCATTCAGAAAATGATAGAAATTTTTTAGCTGGATAATAAACAGGCAAAAAATGTGACAAATGTGACAAATGTGCAACAGTTAGTTATATCTTGGTTGCATTCAGAAAATGATAGAAATTTTTTAGCTGGATAATAAACAGGCAAAAAATGTGACAAATGTTAAAAAGTGGGTTTTATCAGATAATTTTAAATTGGATAATAGCCCTCTGCATTATGGTAGGGAATTATGGTTTTTTTCTTCCCAAAGGGATTTAAGTGCTTTCTGAATAATGTCAACCTTGTGATAAAAAAATAGATGCCAACCATGTACTCTTTTTAGAGCTCCTATTGATAGATTAGGTTTACTTCATGTAAACCATTTCTTTCCAAGATTTATGGGAAAAGAATATTAGATAACTCCCCCTCTTTGAACTTTGGCACCCCTTGGAAACATGGAAGAGAGCTTCCTAGCAAAGTGAAACCTGAGTTTCAACTTCCTCCCCTCCTCCTGCTAATGAATTGAAGCAGATCCAAAAGTTCCAGTGTTATAAAAAGATAAGCACCTTTTTTTAGGCCAGCAGTAACATAAAAAACCTCACAGTATCATAGCAGATATATGGCTTAGGAATAAGATCTCAGAAAGAAGTGTGCTGTACATCTTGCTTCCTGCAGATTTCATGTTTCTAAAATGTCTCTGCTCAAACAGTCTTTTGAACATCTCAGTCTGAGACAACAACTTGAAATGTGTGACTGTCATCAGCTGTCATGGAAATGAAACAAAACATCAATGAACTCTGTGGAGGGTTGGGTCTAGGTATAAACGCCTATCACTGAGAGCCAGTACGCTAATTATTGCCCTGCCATGCTCTGATAGTCACAGTGCCGTAAAGTGCAAAGCTTATCCAAGACTATCTTCCTGTGCCCATCAGGGTATTTGTCTACTTCCATCTTAGAATCATAGAATCATAGAATTGATTGGGTTGGAAAAGACCTCCGAGATCATCAAGTCCAACCCTTGGTCCAACTCCACTCCATTTACTAGATCATGGCACTCAGTGCCACGTCCAATCTGCGTTTAAAAATCTCCAGGGATGGTGAATCCACCACCTCTCTGGGCAGCCCATTCCAATGCCTGATCACTCTCTCTGTGAAGAGTTTTTTTCTGATCTCCAACTTAAATTTCCCCTGGCAGAGCTTGAGCCCGTGCCCCCTTGTCCTACTGCTGAGTGCCTGGGAGAAGAGACTTTGTGAAAGCTAACTCTTTTCCAGTGATTACATCCTGAACCTGGGATATATCCAAGATGCATGGGCATGTATGTGTGTATAAAACATTTAATCTTAATCCCACAAGCTGTTACAAAAATCCTTTCTTAAGAGCATGTTCTATATGCAGGGAATGGTCTTGCTTTCTAATTCATTCTATGAAACATAGATTGGTTGATCAAACTGTTAATTTTTACTATGTTATTAAGGAAGAAGTTTCTTGTTATTTATGCCTAATAGCACTCTTTTTTAGATGATACTGTAAAGTCTACCCTTAGAATGAATCAGGAAAGAATGAGGAAAATACCACATATGTTCTGAAACAAGCTGACTTTAGCACTATATATATTTTTAAATATATAGCCTTCAAAAATAACCCCAAACCAAAACAAAAAAACAAACAAACCAAAACAAATTTCTTCTTCAATAATATCCGGCACTCCACCTCACCAGGTAAATTCCAGGCTTACTGATAGTTTCATCACTTCTGTACTGGAAAATATATTTGTTAGATATTATTTTCTAGAGGAGATGGCACTGATCTGCTGCCACCACAGTTAAAACCATAAACACTGCCATAATTACTTAGAATTCCCAAGTTTTTCTGATTAATCTTCACAAAATATGTGAGATGGATGTAATATTTTTGGAGAAACATTTTTCAGCATATCTAGATACTCAAAACATCAGAGAGTAACACTCAAGTAAAAAATAATCCCATATTTCTGTGGCATTGATAGTGAAGTCTAGATAGGAGTGGTCACAACAAGTAAAAGCTATGTTAAGAGAATGTTTTATTTCCTGCAGAACACTCAACCACCTCTAGTTATAACAGTAATTTAACTAGTCCTCTGAAGTGGTCTTCAGGTATGATTTACAAAGTATTTTGTTCAGTAGATCATTGGTCATAGTAGATGACAGGACATGGTTGTGAAGGGCTTGTGGTGAGCAAAAGCTATTTACTGAGCAGCATGGAAGCAAGGAGAGGTGATTCCCCCGATATGATTTTTCAGGTTGTTAGGTCCTTGACTACACATGCTGACAAATACAATTTCATGAGACACGAGAACAAAATTAGATTTAAGGACACTGATCATGCAGGATGGTGTTGTTTTGGTAACAAAAAGGGTTGGTGAGATCTTTGCATCTTTCTCATACAGAAAAATTGTCCTCAGCTGTCACGGACTTTGGTGGCAGATCTGAGGAAGGTTTCCGAAGTGATTCAAAAGCAGATGTTTTCTGAAGAACTTGTCCATGTAACCCAGACAAAGCAAAATCTAAGACAGCTTCGCATGTGTAGTTTTCCTAAAGGTATTCTGAGGTACACACACTCTGAGGTACAGCACATCTGATAATGACATCGTTTTCTCCCAGGCTGTTTGAAAACAGCTTGGAAGGTCAGTCAGGTAACTGTAACTGGTATACATGTGCTTATAAAGCATTTCTCCCTTATTCCTACTGAAAATCTTCACTGATTGGGCTCTTGCAGACCTGGTTGGGAAAGCAAATTTTGTTCCATGGCAAATTAGTTTCAAAACAGAATGAAAAATTGAAGTATCAAAACAAACTTGAAAAAAAAACACTGTAAGAAGCTTCAAAATGAAAATGGAAAACCTGTGACTGGAGTAAAGGTTCCTGAGTAACTTGACCAGTTTGCTTGTTTGTTTTTTAATGTAAACAATTATTTGGAACTGAAAAGTATCTTTGTTTCAAATTGTCACTTTGAAATGTGGGTAGCTTTGTTTTGAATAGTAAACTAAAAAAAATACATTGAAATTGACATTTTCCCACAGAATGTTCTTATTTCAGTAAAGTCACATTTTCCAAGAGGAAAATTTTTCAACCTGCTTCATTTGCTTGCCAGGAAATATGAAGTTGTCTAAAACCAGCATCTTACTAAAATTTTTCCAATGTGAAAGCTGGTACAATTTTACAGTTGAAACTTTTAAAATGTTCTGTTGATGAAGAGAATTTGGCCACGAAACAGAACAGTGCTTATTATAGCACCAACGTGCAGAAGTCAGTTAGCACACTTCACGGCTATCACATGTTCAATTACAGTAGCAAATTTGAAGCATGGGTCAAATGCAAATAAACCCAAGAGTTTAAATTTCTGCTTCCTTAAACATTCCAGACTTAGGAGTTTTCCATTCACTGCACCTCAGTCAGCCAAGTTCAGTGTGGTGGGATAATTAATCCCCTCAAGTGTACTGCAAATATTTTAGTCCAGATATAGCTTTACCTCTTTGTGAGTGTGTATATACTTTTTAACAAAGGTCTAAGAATAAAGTGATATAAATCCAGTTAACAGATTAGAATCAATACAATTTTTTACCAAAAAGACTGTCAAAAGCCAGAATGTAAATAAACATGCTTTAGAAATGTTTGCAATTACTACAAAATATGAGCAAGATTGTTATACAGTCTTATTTGCAATAATATTCTGTGCACTAATTCTGATCAAATAGAAACTGATGCCTTGGGATATCTCAGTGTTTTGATATCCACACTGAAAAGTTTTTACAGATATTAGTTTTCTGTAAAGTGATGAAGATCTACTCTCAAAAAAATAGGTCTATTTAAGGATCTGAAAGTAGTCACCTCAGACTTACAAACAGCACCATTCTTCTATTTTTAAAGTCTTGTTTCTTCTTTAGCTCTGTATAACTGACTGACCAATACTGACATGAAGCGCTAAATTTTAAAAATTATGCCAGTATTGGAAAATTTAAATTCTGAATTAAACATTCCAGTAATTACTTAGGCACACTGAAATCCATTAGCCTCCTTTGTATCAAGGTTTATAATTCCACCACTATTCAGAAGGATATGAATATCTTAATTTGCACATACAAATATTTACAAACAATTCGGCCAGTATGAATTCCAAATCCAGCACTCACGACAGCAATATAGGAAAGAAATATATGTTTCAAAACCAAGATATGATGTTTCTGGATAGAAGCTCAGTGTCTCCTATATTAAAAAGCTGCCTTTATGCCATAATAGCATACAAACTTAAGCAAGGACTTCTCACAGCCCTTTAATATGTTTCTTAAGGTCAAAGCATAATTAGATGGACAATTCAATGATATATTCAATAATATATGTGTGATGGAGTGAGATCCAGCCTCGGGAGAGACCTTAATACAAGAATCCTATGCAGGATAGGATATGAAGAATCCTTTTTATTTCCAGTATGCTGAGATTTCTCACTCTGAACCAATCCTTCCCACACAGTTACCTTAATTCTCTGTCTCTCTTGCGAAGTCATTAAACTAACCTTTACAACATGAACAGAAGAAAGAGTGATCTTTGTTTGACAGCAGTAATAAGCACAGACCTTTAATTTCAATTATATGAAGAAAAACATAAAAACAGAAGGCACAAAGCAACATTAGCATAGGTGATATCAAGGTCATTAGGTACCAAAAGCATTAATTTAATTTTCTGGTTCCATAAAATTAAGAACCTCACAAGGAAAAGGCTGTAAAAGCAATAGCAATGGAGTACAGCATACTAGAGGGATGCTGATTACTTTCTCAACTGGTCTAGAATTACTTAAAGAGTTAGAATATCTTCAATAGCGCTACAGTTGGGGCAAGTTCTACATACAGGTGAAGGGGTAAGTTGTCCACAGTAGTAAAGCTAGGGACAAAAAATGGCTGTTAAAGTCCTGGAAAGCCAAGTCTGCAGCTGCTGCCAAGAAGAATGGGAGATTCTGGGATCAGGAACAAAAGGATGAATAGCACCTTTTCCAGGAAGAAGCAGACACTAGCAGAACTATAATACTCCTTGCATTACAAAAAGGTGCATTGACTTCAAAGCGCCCCTCTGGCATCTTGTTTTCACATGGAAAACCTGTCCAAGTTTGAATGTTCCTAGAGGATACAATTCAGATATTTCCATACTGCTGAAGAACTTTGTGCTACTTGTGACCGTGGTTTACACAAGAATAGACTCTTAAGTTTCCTTTTTAGTCTTCCTCAATTTGGGATCACCTTGGGTATAACATTTCTCTGGTTGCCCCACGCCCCACTGACTTTTGGCTACAGCAAATTCACAAGGAGCACTCCACCAGTCCAGAATAAGACGAATTCATAAGGCTGTGGTTCAGCTTTCCTCATAATCCAAATCTCCAATTAAGACAGTTCTCTTAGGCAGAACCATGGGCATGAGTGCTGTAAAAGCCGTCTATTCCTGATTTAGCATTTTGTGGCTGTAAAAAGAAGGGACTAGGAGTCTCTAACAACAGGGATCTGAGTGTAGCA
The DNA here is from genome assembly GCA_013396695.1 of Sakesphorus luctuosus. NCBI lineage: Eukaryota > Metazoa > Chordata > Aves > Passeriformes > Thamnophilidae > Sakesphorus > Sakesphorus luctuosus. The sequence continues at coordinate 138,878 of VWZD01006504.1, forward strand.
ACAGCAGATTCTTTGCTGTCTTGCACTGCTTGAAAACCTTAGGGTGACTGGACATGAGGCCAGGGACCTGACCTTTGAGCAAGATGGAATATCACATAATTACTGCTCTGTGTAAGTCCTGCTTCTCTCTTCCCAGCTTTTTCATAAGCTTGGTTGTCTAAGGATCTACTTTGAGATTTAACACATTTTAAAAATACTGTACTGTACTTTGCACAGAAGTTGATTAACTCTCTTTAACTAACTTGTGGGCATATTGCCAATTTGTATGTCCCAAGTTGTCATTCATCTGTTAACCACACTTCTTTTTAGGGATCACTCATTTCCAGTTAGAATATAAACCAGTTTGCAATTATTAACTAATGATTATATATATATATATATATATGTGTGTGTGTGTGTGTGTGTGTGTGTGTGTATATGTATATGTATATATATATTTGTTTATATGTGTGTGTATATATATATCAATAATAGTACAAAATAAATTGTTCACACTTTTCTAGCTCTCAGCAGCCAACTGAGTGGAGCATAAGAAGCAAACATGTAGTGAAAATTTTTGGACCCATTCAGACTTAATGAGTGCTGTATGCAAGCTTTTTTGCAAGCCCAANCTTCTTAGAATCCATCCTTTGTGTTCTGTCGTTATTGGCTGCTTGTAGCCTCAACACTATTTAGAAACTTTGCCTAGAGCCTTTTNTAAAAAACAAATCACGGGGAATCCAAAGTGATTTTAACATTAAACACTACTTTGTTGAGCTACAGCCATGCCCTGCTCACATGATCTGAACTCGCTGGCATCTGCTCTTTTCCACATTCTCCAAAGATGAAGCACAGGACATAGTGCCTAGAGTACCCAGATCAGTGTATTAATCTGTTAATCAACTGTGTTATTGACAGCACTACCAACCTAAATTATGTAAAATTTATGAATTGCTTCTCTCAAAAAAAAAAGTACTTTTTTGTTTAATTATGTATATGCATGCTTTTATGTATCACTTTCTGAATCTCCAGGTGAAACTGTGCTTTGTTTTCAAGTGTATCTTTGAAAGGAAAAGGTTAGGAAAATATTGGTTTTTTCTGCTTTAAGAAAAGCTGAAACCAGTCATTGGCTTTCAAGAATTATGCTTCTAAGGAAAATCCATCCAATGTCACTCAGATCCATGATGAAATATTAATATTTGCCATTGCTTTTGTAGTAATAGCAATTAGTGGCTGATGTGTCTTCTTACTCTTTAGTTTCTTCACCTCTGTGAGCTGAGTAGAAACAGGATTGACATCCCTCTTTTCCCCCACAATTCTCCTTAGTACAATTAGAAGTTATAGAGATTAGCAATTGTACAATAGTCAGCTAAGTGTAATGACTGATATTTCTGATCTCTGCTAGGCAACAGGACTTTTCCCAAATTTTTCCTGTTTGAACTACAGCATGTTTAAAACAAAACAAAACAAAAATAAAACAAAAAAAACCCCAAACCACACCAAACAAACAAAACAAACAAACAAAAAAGACAAAAAAAAACAAGACAAAACAAAAACCACAAAAATTCCCTCTCAAAAACTATCTTATATTTAATCGTTTCTGATGAAGAATCAACCTTGGTAAATGATTCTGATATCTAATTATCTTTTCAGGGGGGAACCCCAACAAACAAACAAACAAACAAAAACCAAACCTAAAATCTAAACCCTGCATGTCCCTTAGTTAAGACTGAACATGTTTTACTTCAAGTGCAAACAATGTGTCTGCTGAAAACTGCTTTGTTAACACATATATCATCCTCCCAATAACTCTCTCACTCATTCTCAGTTTCCAATACTTCTCTGAACCTCTGAACACCTGAAATGGATACATTATTCCAGTAGACACTGCTTGCACAAGCATGGAGGTGGTAGAGCCTCCATGCTCATGGGGTTTGTTTCTACTATTACGAGCTATGGCAGAGCTTTTTGTTCACTGTCACATTGGAGGTTCATCTTCACTGCCTATAGTTCCACTTAAAGAAAGCCACCTTTTCCTCCTCTCTCCCTGTGTCTCCCTCTATCCAGGATATCAAAGTAATCTCTGGGACCTTTATAATAATTTATTAATTTCATTGGTCTTCAAATACAATATGATCCTGTTACATGTTGTCTTTCCTTGGAATTTCAAGGGTAGGTTTCCAATAACAACATCAAGACAATAGAGCTTCAGTTGTGAAAAAGTGCATATAAACAAAAAGGAAAGCCTGTAAATTGCAAGTTTTATTTTGCCCAAAGAGTTGTTGAATGAGTGGCTAACCTAATCTACCAGTCTGCACATGAAATCGTAACTTTGAACTTATTTTGCATTGAAAGCAAAGTCCCTGAAGAAATTCTTTTGCATAGCTCTCCATAATTACTTTGTTAAGTTCTAAGACAGAAGCCATGAAGTGTTGTAACAGATTTAATTGTTATCACAGTCCTCTTAGGTTTGGGTAGCAGTCATTCTTCAAATCAAAAAAGAAAAGAAAGATCACACCAGGTATTTTGGAAGTTGAATGACATAACATATATTAGCGCAGCACCTCCACAGCACTGTAAAAAGTTGTGTTTAAGCCAGCATTAACCTACTACCTATTTTAGTTGACAGTAGTCACCTCAATAGAGTAGCATGGGGCTCAACATGGGACTCTTGATAAGGTAATTAGATTATTCTGTGATAGGTTTTACAAGAATAGGAGCAAATACCTGATGAGGCAAATAGAAAAAACTCATTCTGTGGCAACATATAGGGCAACAGAATAGAAGATGTTATGGATCAGCAGCAATGAGAAGAAGAAACACCAACAAACTAGGGCCTTCTTAATCTCAGCAGGCCGACTATTTGGAAGGACAAGGTTTTATAGATTCCAGGCAGAATATAAATGGTCAACATGCTACTAGTGCTATCTGCTGTTTCCCTGATGAAAGTAAAATGGACAGGATAATCAGGCCCTGACATGAGGACAGCCAAAAGAGAAAACTAACTCCATACTACAATGGGTAAATTACAAGACTTTGTGTACTAATGAAGAGACAGGTCATTGACATCATTAGAGAGGACTGTTAATAGACAAGAAACAATTGCACTTCTGTTTTGTTACATTATTTTACGTATGGCTTTCAAAGGGTGTGAGGAAAAAAGAGGTTTTTCAGTGAGTTTTGAAATTAAACAGAGGTTAACATGCATGAACCCAAAGTCCTCTGTGTAGAGTCACCTCTAAGGAATGTCAGCTGATGAATTTAAAGGCTTGGTTTAGTTGAAATATAGATATCATATGTCTCTAATAACCAGACATCCAGCTAATCATAAAAACTCTCCACAGGCAGAATAATCTTTTCTATGTGTTTGCACATACATGGAATGAGACACCAATCTTGCTTGGAGTGCACATATTATTTTAATAACTAACCATAAATAAAAACGATTCTCAAACAGAGTGAGAATAAATTGCAAGTAATGTTTTGATGATACGGCTACATGAGGGTACATGACTGACTATCACAAGAAGTTAGCCCTTCTCTAAAACATTATATGGTTTTATCCTATTCCTGAAGAAGTCTTTGTACTTCTTTTAAAAAGAATGAAAGCCTCTTCTATTAAAATAAAATATTTAATTAAAGATGATTGTTTTCAGTGGGACATTTTAAGCATAAGTGTATATATTATAGAATAAGAGAATTCAAATTCTGTGAGACCCACATCTTCACAGTTAAATTCAAAATAGAGTGGAGCCCAAGAGACTTGAGCTAACTCCCTCAGCCACAGATTCATTGAGAAACCATGAGCACTTAACATCACTCTTACCTGTTTAGTAGTGCAAGTATCATGCAAATACAGATGTTTGTTCAGAGAGAAATTTCTCTGAGAAACATCTGGAATCACAGGCATTGCACAAGTAATAGCAGAATAGTCTCCCACTTTTCCTTTGCTTGAATCATTTAGAGTTCAGGATAGTAAATGTGTTCATCCATGTAGAATCAAGGAATTATCAAATCACAGAATCCTTTCATTTGGAAGGGATCTCATGAAGTCTATTAGTCCAAACTCTCAGTCAAAGCAGATTCACCTTTGAGATCAGAATAGATTACTCAGAGCTTTATACCCAGTCAGGTCTTGGAAACCTCAAGGATGGAGGCTGTACAAGCTCTGTAGGCAACCACTACTTGACTATCCTCATGGTAAAAAATAATATTTATCAGGTAGGAATCCTGGATAAATTCCCATTGTTTCTTGTCTGCCTACCATGCATCACCATGTAGAGCCTGACTCTGTCTTCTTGACATCTTGTAGGTACTGGGCATTGTGGGGGGGAAAGGCAGTTCTCAAGTCTCCCTGAAACCCTTCGTTCAGGCTGAACCAGCATTGGTTCTCGAGTCTCTCCTCACAGGCCAGGTGCTCCAGCCCCAACAAACTTGATGGTAGTCTACTGAACTTGCTTGACTCACTGATGTCTTTCCTGTATTGAGAAGTCTAAAACTGGATGACATATCTAGACGTAGTCTCATGAGTAAAGCAGAAAAATCAGTTCCGTCTATCTACTGCTTGCGCTCCTATTAGCATAACACAGGATGTTGCTGACCTTCCTTGCAGCCACGGCATTCTGGTGGCTCATACTCAGTCCTTAATGGTTTGATGCTGCTAAATATGTTTTCATCTGTCAGCCTGATATGTCTTCTGACTTACGTATAGACATATGTATATACGTAAGAATGTATATGCAAATATGAAAACAAGTATGCACCTTTCTGGTACTTCCAGTATTGACTGTCCCAGCAGCATTAGTAGTGCCAGTGGAGGCCCATGGGATTACACAAAGATATTATGAAACAGTTTCTGTTTGCATGTCTTAACTACCTGATATAAGACAGTAAGACAGGATAGACCTAGTAAATATAATCAACTGTTCTTAGGCATGGAAAAGGAAGAGGACAGTAATGCAGCAGCAACAGGATTTCATTATTCCTTTGGCTGGCTACAGGTATCATCAGACAAGCTAGAAGCAAATAAAACAAATATAATCTGTTTGAATCAGTGTCCATCTTCAGTTGGATGATGTTAAACTTCACTGTTGACCATTTAACATCCAATTGCTCACTGTCAACCCAGTCCAATGACAACTTATTACAATATTTCTTTGTTCCTCTGGATTTATTCATTAGGCATGAGGAGTCCCATTCCCTTTTAGCATAGTTCCAATAACCTCAGCTACTAATTGCATTTGAGGAATTTATGTTCACATGTTTAAGGACTGTATATGCGTCTGAATAGTTCAAACTACTGACCATTGCAAAAATAATAATTAAAAAAGCCAGTAATGGGAATTACAACTTTATATGTAACTCCACTGTTCATGCCTGTCTCATTCAAAGACAATGCTGTTGATGTTAACAGGAAAAACAAACAAGGAAGTGAAGATGAGAATAAGAGGAAGAGAATGTTGGGTAAGAATGAGATAAGTATTGAACTACTGTGTTTATATATAGGCCATATGGTGCAGATATAAACAATGTGAGTTTATCAACATTATGCAGTTTGTAACCTCCCTTTCCGATAACTCCTCTCTGCCAAATGGTTTTTCTGTCTTTAATACTGCAGATTCAACAGACATACATGCTTTTATATAACAAGGCTACATTCAGCAGACAAGTTTTCCTAAACTACATCCACTTTCTGCTAAGAGTACCAGTAGCAACTGAATTGCCTTAAAAAAAAAAAAAACAAACAAAAACCCCCAAACACACAACTAAGCAAAAAAAAAAGAAACGAACAAACAAAAAAAAAACAACAAGCAAGCAAAACTCTTTTGCCACTTTTTAAAAACCTAAAACATTAACTTTTACTGAACTTAATATGTAATATCGATTAAAGACATAGATTTTTCTGGCCAAAAATATTTCAATTACAATATAAAGACTGCCAGATGTTTGCCATGGATTACAACTGCAGGGACACATTAAGATTTTTATGCGATTTCACTATACCTATGGGTTTGAAAATCCATGCCCAGCTATTTGGCAGCCTGTCTTTGATGTCTGAACTTTAGTTGCTAATTTGCTTTAATGGTTTCTGAAGACAAAAGGAGAGTACTTTCAGAAGCAAACTACATGCCATCTAAGTCACTATGCTAATAAATACATAGATGATGATGATGATGATGATGATGATGATGATGATGATGAAATATCAAATGTTCTCAATGTAGCAAGCACCTGGTTTTAATTTCATCATCTAATATATCATTTTGTCATCAGCCCATCTTTTACAACTCATTTTAGCAGTATGTATAGTGACGCTTCTTAAAATAATGTAATAATCTTAAAATCTTTTGGCCTTTTTTTTCTATTCGTCTGCTTACATTTTTCCCAAGTTTTAGCAGCAGTGCAGACTTCCACAAGATGATATTCAAATATCACATTCTGCATAAATCAGCCTATTTCTATTTCAGTCAATGAATGTTATGCCAGGTTGCACAGTATAATGACCTGCTGCAAAAATGCCCTTTTAGGACTGTCTGAGAAAAATATTATGCCCCATTTACTGTTCTTGTCCCCAGTAAGAACAAGAGCACAGTTCTAGCTTAGTGCCATGTTATTACTGTCTTTCTACAGACAGGTTGATTAGACAGATGCCTTCATCTCAAATCCAGTAGCTGTATGGTTGAACACAGCATGGGAACTGGATAACAAGTCAGCATTTTCCCTGCTAGGAAGTAAAATTTTAGGGATAGAGTGAGACTCTGTGCAGCTCAAGGCCTCGTAAATCAAAACCACTGTAGAAGTAAACTTCTTCTAGACAGGCTCAGTACTTGCACACCCAGATAGCTTCTATTCATCCTTCTGAGAGCAACCAACAGTTATCAAAGACTACAATGAGGGTGAGAACAATCTGGGAATGCCATTAGGATTTACGGTAAAGTGTTTGTGACATTTTGTCCTCTTGTGTCACTTTCATTTCAGCTCTTGCTCTGTTTGTTTCTAAACTAACAGCACATTGTTTGAAGGATTACTATATCATCTGTTTCCAGGAAACTTTCTGAATTTTACATTACTTTATATTCCTGCAATGTACCCAGTAGAGAGCTGAAGCTGTGTAGCTCCTTTCCCCTCACAGGATGTTGTGTTAACCACCAAATTGCCTGCATGGAACTTTTTCCAAGAATCTTAGGTTCATCAATAATTTGAGGACCCTATTCAGGTCATTAAGGTCTGTTTCTGTATTTTTTTATTTTAATTTATTCTGGTTTAAAGATTGGATGCTTTAGCGTAGATACCTGAGCCTACACTGCATTTCAAGTACCAAACTTCTACTTCTGATAATGCTCTTTGTGCCCATTTTTTTGAAGGTACTCACTCTCTTTTCAGGTTGTGAAATGCTTGTAAGTGGAAGCAGCTGTATCATGTATACTGAATGCTAAGCACATCCAAACCAGGTTAGCCTAACTGCAGGTGTGCTGTAAAGACATGATTACTCTGCCCTGCAAACAAAGTTCAAAATATTTAAAATATTCAATGGCAGTTCTGCACAGTTTATGTTCTACAATTGCTATTTTAAGACATCTTTCATTCCCTTCTCTCCTCAGAAATGCAGAGCCAAATCCCTTTAATCTCCCAATGAAATTACAGTAAGAGGTAAACATTATTTTCTATTCTCTGTATTTCTCATATAGAACTTTACTTACTATTTCAGTCATTCCTTTTGCTTTTTGACCAAACTCGGCAGTTTTCCATCAAAATTCTAATTGTTGTTTAAGCCTCTGTTGATGTACAAAACTGTTTCTAGAAAGTATACCTAGAAACAACCTCACAAAACACCAAGAACCGATAACAATGTAAATCCATTTATCCTAACAGATAGTATACGCTTATAGCCTGTAACCATGCAACCAAATAAGTGTTGACAGTTTCTAACCACATCTCATTTATATTTTTAGCTTTTTTCAGAAGACAGGAAAGGTGTGGTCAAAACTGATCAAACAGCGTTTTGCAGAAAAGAGTTCACACATCTGCAAAACGAATTCTCAGTCAATGCATGTTTTCTCTATTCTTTCTAGCACCAGTGCTCAGGACTAAAGAAATCATTAGAGCTCTTGAAGTCTTAGTAATTTGATGGGTTTTGCTTATGGGCATGCAGCTCCCATCTCCCTCTCCCCTCCTCCATGCTGCCCTGGATTTAGGTCTCATAGTAGAGATCACAGATCTTATTGCAATGAAGAAATTATACCAACTTATATATGACTTGATGTGTACTGTTGTGGAAAAAGCCACATGGAACATTCAGAGGTCACTCAAACTTATAATTCTGTGTCAGTTCAAGTCTCACTTCTTTCTTCATAGCTTTTATTATGACATGTATATTGTGCCAGAAAAGGGAAGTGTTCCTCGTGAGCATTGATCAATTAGACAGTTTATGCCAGTCAAACATAAAACAGCTATATTTTTCACAGTCTTTTGGCTCTAGCACTGACCATTTTCTGACCACTCATTTTTCTCAAGTCTAAACAAAATTATGTGATCTCTTCAGCAATGCACACAGTAATTGAAATTCCCATTGCCATCACATAGCTTAGGATGCATTTCTGAGAGTAGGGAAATATGCAAAGAATAAGATAACATAGGAAAATGTGTCCTCCTACAACTTTTATATGATTATCTGATATATTAGTTTTTATCAAATCTAGCTTTATTTCATTTGGCAATAGGAAGCAGTGTAAACCCAGAATAACCAACTGGTTTTGCGTTGTTAATGAGTAGTTGTTAAGCTGGCTTTGTAAATTAATTTCCCTTGCTGCTGTATATTAAATTCTATACCTTGCTTATGCCAGGGTGGCATGATTCACAAGTACATACAGAAAAATTATTTAATTCACTATTAAATAAGGGGACCAAAAATGTAGTTGAGTTTTTGCCCGTTCAGCTGAAAAGAAACTAGAACCACATCAATACCAAAATTCTCTTTTCAGACTGATTCCTGTCCTGTCATTGTACAGATCTGAATGCTGCTGCCTGATATTTCAGGAAAGCATGAGAAGAAGAGAAGCTGAGCTGTTGAGTTTGCAGGTTACATGAAGTCAGAGAGGATTCTCTCACCACAAAACATTCAACTTAAGAAACAGATGGAAGATATCTCCCAGAAGTGGTAAATAGAATGGGGGGAGTGAAGGAGGAAACGACCTAATTAATGAACCTAGATCCATAGGCTAACATGCAAACAAACCAAGCACATGGAATGTATGACACAAGCTAGATTTGCCTGCTCCATGTATGATACTCCAGCTCTCACCCTGTCTTTGCTTCTTTCCCTCTCAGACACATATCAGTGAATGGAAGGGATGGTGGTGGTCTTCAGGGTATTAGCTGTATCATTTAGTCCACTGGAAAGACACTCCAGTGGACTAAATGATACAACCAGTTCCCTCTTTGTTTGGATGCCCAGATTACTGTGACTCCTGTGAAGGTTGATCCATTTATTGCCCATTTTTCTGGTACAGAAAGTCCAGGCTTCACTCAGCCTTCTTTCTCTTGCTTTTCTCAGATCTTCTGGTTGACACAATTAGCATTCAAATGCTGGGCTTCTGTTAGCACTGATAAACAGATCTGGTGGTGCTAATGGGCACTGAGGCCCAATCTGGAACCCGGGACAGGAGCAACCCCTTCACAGCAGGGTGTCCTGGAATGTCTCCTTGTACAGTGGCCTAGCAGAGGTCAGTCCCATACAGTGGCAGGTATGCATATCTACCTGTGACTTTAGCCTGCCAGTGTCATGCAATCTCAGAAGCCATTTTACAAGCCATTACATTTTTGATTGCTGTATGTGGGCATAAAAGATACAATGGAAAAATCTTACTCATAAAAAACTATTAAATATTTTTTCCCTCCATAACCAGTGATTGCTATGATAAACCAAATGAGCTGGTGATAGTAACTCACCTTTACTTTTTGCTTAGATATTAAAATTCCATATGTCTTCTTTCTTTTTTGAAATAGTATTTATAACCTGATTTTGATTCACTGCAAACCTGTGCCAGTTTACATCAAAATAGGTCTACTGACTTCAGGGATGGTTTTGCCCGTTTGCATTTATGCTTAGATTTATTTGCTTTAAATCATATTGATGCCTACCTATTCTTTGCAGCTAGATATAAGCAGATTATTGTGTGGACTGTTTACACAACAAATATATTCACAGTGATAATCTAGGTCATCAGTTTTAATCTAACTAATTTCTGGATGGAGCCTGTAACTTCTGATTGAACTGCAGTATCCCTATGAAAGAGAAAAACAGTCAGTAAGAGCTGAACACTGCCTGCTTCGATAAATTATTCCAATAGGCCATCAAGCTTGCTTACCATGTAACTCTGTAGCTTGGATACACTCAGTTTTGCCATTTTAAGTGAGTTTATTTTATATTTATTTTGAGGGTCATCAGTCCCAGTGTAAGGGGGGAAACTAGTGGATTCAGTCCAGCAGACTGCAGAAAGTGGACAATGTCTGGAACAATTTGAGTGCCTTCTGAAAGAGGGATGGTAGGAAGTCTGTGGTTGTATGATCTGAGTGTTTCTCAGTAATTTGAGACCAACAGATTCAACTAGTTTCCTTTGAGAAAATTGATCATATCTACCAGGACCATTTACATATAAGAGGTGTTTATATGTGATATGACATAGGTGACTCTAGTGCTGCAGATTACAATAAGGTAAACCAAAATTGCTATGTGTGCAGAGTGGAAGCAAGAAGAGTGGGTGGCTATGGGAAGATGTAAAATGGAGTTACCCTATATCTGTACCTTCTAACACACTTTTTAGTGTCATATTATCCTTGTAGTAGGTATTCATGATACAGCTCCATGCTCTCATCTGCTCTGTGTGGCAGTCAGGATCACTTAAATCTAGGCTGATTTAGCTACATACAAACCTTATCACCATGACACACCCACTGCCTCTTGAATCACTGACTGTGTTGATATCCTGAACTTTCCATTCCCATGAACTCACAGGGTACTGATATCACTGAGAAGTTAAAAAATGCTGAAACAGGAGGAAGTAAAATGAAAGCAGCCCTTCCCCTTTTCACTGGATGCCAAATGAAATCTGCTTCCAGTCATGTTACAAGTGACTTAGGTTGTGCAGCTGTCCACTTCCTGCACATCCAATCACAGGGCAGCAATAGCCAACAGCAGCCAACTTACTCTGTTGTAACACACTCAAGGAAGGATCTCCACCTGATTTGGGAATGTAAACATGCAAGTAGGACCTTGCTTATCTTCATAATAGGTAAAAATGTTGCTTCTAAACAGCTTAAAATTCTGTTCAGCCTCCCTTCTGCCTTTCCCTAGACCCTAATACAAATACAAAAGAAAATATAGTAATTTGCTGAAAACGGGGGAAAAAAACTCCTAAGAGCTATAGATACTGGCAATTTTTTTTTCATTTAATTAATCAGAATATGTTTCACTAGAAAGCAAATACAATACAAACAACTGGACAAGACTTCAGATTACATCAATTTCAAATATTAATGTCCTAAGTCAAACCCTAGTGCATTGACCAAACCTAGCATTACATTTATGCAGGTTATTTATTAGACTATGACTGATTTAATTAAAAGCATTCTCTGAGGTGACTGGAGTCAGAAACCTGATATCACAAAACCCACAGCTTTCAAGCATCATGAATATATCCATACTGTTCAGTACACACTGACAAACTCTTATCATACAAAAATAAGTAAAGTTGTTATGAACTTCTGACTTCAACACTATCTGCAAGAAATTCACCTTGTTTAAAACCTAGAGGAAGCAGCATGCAGTGTAAACAAAGATGATGTTTGACTATCAATATTTAATGAAAATGTAAAACCTGCCAAGCCAAGTCTCAGATCAGTGTATTTTTTTTTTTACACAGCTAAAAAAGATCTGCTATTCTGGTTCTGAGTCACAGGTCTCAGCACTCAACTTTGTTCCTTTTCGCTTCATGAACAGACCTAAAATTGCTTTTAAGTTCCCTTGCACTATCAGAACAGGGAAAAGAGGGAGTAGAATCAGTACTGCCTAGTGGCTTTAAACACAAATATATATAAATTAGTCTTTAGTACATAACTAATTCCAAAAGGAAAGAAAAGTGGAGAAAGAAACCCAAAAGTTAGGCAACTGAAAAGATGGAAATTATGACAGGGCAAAACAAAAATAAATAGTAAGTGTAATATAACAGTAACATTTCAAGTGATTCTTTGTGTCCCCACACTTAACTTTGACTTCTTTCTTAATTTCTTTTATTCTTCTGCTTCTTTCAACTTTTACATTCTTTAATATTGCTTCCCATGTTTGGAAGCCACCTATTCATTGTCAGTCTAGCATCTTTCTTTGCTTTTAAGTTCTCCATACCTCACTGCACCTTTATTACCCTACCCAGTTTTCATTCATGCCTTCCTCTTCCTGAAATTTTTCCATGCTTTGTGCTGTCTAAAGCTTACCATTGGATTATCTTCATGCTTGGAACCATGTTTAATTTTTTGTGGTTTTTTTCTTTTTTGCTAAGCATGGAAGAACAAACTAGTTATTCAATATTCTGGGGTGCTCAAGGGTTTCTTGCAGAAGCATGCTGCCACTCACAGCACCTTCCTGAGGTAAATTGCTGTGTCAATAAAGAAGGAGGGGAAGTCAAGTGGTGCAGATTTTGGCAGGTAAAATATTCATTCATTCCAGGCCAGCTAATGACCTTATTTCTCATTTCTCCATTATTTTTGAACATCTATTTCAGGATGAGCAAATTGACAGCAGCTACACTGTGGTCTTACTAAATCTTTAGACAGGCTATAAAAGAGATGTTATTTGCTCCTTCCACACCCTTGTCTGTCTTCTACGACCATGTAAGGAAGAGTAAGATTTGCCTCTTTCTCATCTTCCTTCCTCCTGCCCATATAAAGTAGTTTTGCAACACAGCTGAGATAATACCTAAAATATGTTGCCAGAAATTAAATACTACTTTAGTACCCCACAGAGCATGCTTAGAACTTTTCTGTTTTCCATCATTCTACTAAATCTAGCCAGAACACAAAAATACATAGGATAAGTGAGACAATGACCCCATATATGGTTGTTGGAACTTAACAACAAATTGATGTGGGGAGGGGGGAGGGGGTTGGAGGAAGGCAGGGGGAGGAGAGGAGGAGAAAAGAAGAGAGAAGAGATCTGTAGTACTTTGAATTTGGCAGAGTAGCAATACAAAAGGCCAGTGACAAATAATTCTGTGTAGACTAAATCTCCATTTTTAAGAATGTTATCCTAAATTTGAAAGAGAAATGCCAGTTGAAATGAACAGAGAGTCTCCCTAAGAATCTCACTCAACAAGTAAGAATGAAGTCAATCAAACCTCTAAAGTTTACACTCTGATAATTCCATGACAAAATACAGTTGGAAATATATACAAATAACATAAAGGAAACTAAAGCTTAAAATAAAATCGATAAATTCATGAACGTTTAAAAATATACAATATTCAGTGAAAGCAGGACAAAACCAAAGCAAACATAGCAAAACAGACAGTTGAGGTGTCAATAAAACAGTCAAGGGTCTTCACCAAGTTTTCTGTCCTTATTACCCTATGTTCAGATATACCTTTTTGTGTTATGTAAGGCATAATAAAAAGCACTGTGTGGTTTTCCAGTTATGCTTTATAACAGTAATTTTTCCTTATCTCTGACTCTTAAAAAGATGTTTTCTACTTTGCAGTACAATGCATATCAAAAAACATACGGGATTTACAGTGCAAAGCACCATATGCAAGGACTTGCAAAATCAAAATATGATTTATATCTCAGAAGCTAACAACTTCACCAACTGAACACAAATGAAAAGTTTTAATAGAGTCATGTACAGTTTAAAGCTGTGAAAGTGTGTTCTGATCTAACTGAAAACCACAAGACTACATTTATTCAGTCTGGTTCATTACCTAGCTTAAGGTTAGCAAGAACAGTTCATTACCTAACTTTAACTGGAAAAAAACAAACAAACAAACAAAAGCAAAACCAAAAAAAGTAATCCTTTTTATTCTACTATAACAGAATATCATTGATGACATCATTGATGACAATTGAGGACAATTCTCAAATAGTAGCCTCCTACCTGGGCTAGGATTATGAGCAGGTTTTCTTCAGGGCTTACCACATGACACCCCTTGCATTCCTTCCAAACTTTCTATGCTTCTCACCATCATTCCAATTCTTAAAGAGCAGTTACTATTCTCTGCAAACTGTAATCGCTCAAAACCATGTCAAAACCTAATCTTGACTGATTCATCTACTCAGGAAAGCTGGGAGCTATAGCACAGAGCAGAGACAGCCATTAACAGTTTAAGCAGTGTTGATTAGGTCTGTTCTAAACAGATAACAGTGTTGAAAATGCTGGCAGCTTTGTTTACCCCAATCTTCTAAATGCTGCCAGCACCTAAGGAGCAAAACAACTGTTAGCAGCACTGGGACCAGTTTGCAGCAATTCCCTGTGCTGAGGAGAGTTAGAGATCTCTAGAAATCTTTGACCCAACTCACTTAACCAACAGCTGCTGCCAAGCTGGAGGAGTTAATAGCACCTTCAGTCCTTTCATTTAGATTAGACTGTGTCTTCTTTCAGCTTTATTTTTACTTTGAATGAAACACTGACAACTTACTTATGTAAACACAAGGAAAACAACAAACTTATTCCAAAGAGTAGTTATATTCCAGAATACTTTAAAAAGTAAATTAAAAACTCTCTCCTCATTACTAGAAAAAAAGAAAGCCAGTCTCAACTCTGGTAAACACAGGTCAAAGAAAGTCTTGTATCCTTTGTGAGAAGAATGGATGAGTTGAAAAACTGAAGCAGCCCAAGTAGAAGGGGCCTTCCTTATCAGCCTGGGAGGAAGAGTCACAACAGATGTTCAGGTACCCACCAGAGCAGCTGGCACCCCGGATATGACCTCACCTAGGTGAACACCATATTTCCACAGAATGACTTTTCTTTCTCATCTTTCATTAGAAGAGGTCACAAGAACCTGACACAGAGTATCTGCACAGGTGAACTTCAGACTTTCACTGGGAAGGACCAGGTTGAAATCTGCTACAAAAGGAAACCAGAGTCATGTGCCCTATCTAACAGGTGAGAGGTTCATAAAGGGGGCTCTTTCAGCTTCACCGTTGGAGTTTAGGGTAGGTTTTCTTCAGCAGCATTCTCTGAGTAGATGCAGTGGGTTAGCTGATTTGGGAGCCAATGCCTAATTTATGTCTTTCGGTGATTCTTTCAGTCCTTTGAGTTTGTCAATATCTCTAAACATATGCAAGTCAGACTTATGCCCATTTGGGGGTAGAAACAGACCCATCTCAACACAGGTGACAGACACGCAATGCCAAGTTTGAATTTCCATATTTTGGAATTAACCACCTACATTTGCAGCCTATAAATACACTTCAGCATTGATTCACTTTCCAAACTCCACAAGGCAAGGTTAGCCTCTGGGGAGGGCATTCACATCTTTCAGAATGAGGCTAGACTCTGCTGAAGTAAAGCTTAGGGATAAGCAATGTAAATGGCTACTGTGTCTCAGCTGGAGGTCACTGTTGGAATCAAACCAACTGTCAGTGAAGACACATTTATATATGCTTTTCTGGATCTAGGCTCAGGTAACACAAAGAAAGTGATCTAGTTAAAAAAATTATTGCATAAGGTGCTCATTACTACAAGCCTATTTCAAGTCTGCCATGCTACATACTGTTTACTATGTCATATAATGTAGTGTAACAGTTTCTTAAACTGAAGGTTTTCAGACTATGGTCTATACATCCTGCATAAGCCCTTACCAGAATCTTTTGCAGGTAGCAAAGAAAACTGCTTATTGACAGTCAGCTTAAATTAACTGTGCAAGACCTACACTGCCAGTGGAGCCAAGAGCAGAAACAAATAGAGGCTGAAAACCCTTCACATGGGTGACTGCTCTGGATCACAGGCAGGAGGTTATGTTCAATCTGACATTCCAAAATCCATTTAAAAGGAATTCTGAACACAAATGCTGAAGCTCAGAGTATTTATTAAATCTACTATGCAGAGAGGATAGTCTACTCAAAACTAGTATTTTTAAGCATCACTGATGAGATGGTCAAAAAACTACCAAACACAAAGAAATTAGAGTCATTCAGTCAATCCAGATATACTTAATTAGAAAATATTGACATCACAAAACATGCATATTAAGACTATTTTAAAAAAGAATTTCATCTTCCAGAAGAGGCCTCTAGTAGACTAAAGGCATTTCTGACTGTCAAGACAGATGGGTCCTGACCCTACCTATTTTGTCAGCCACGAAAGCCTGTGCAGTATGGCCAGCAAGGCTTCATGCTGTCCTTACCTAACTTAAAATTTCATTTAAAACAGCTTCTCTTTTCACTTCTCTATTGGCCCTTTTCAGTGATGTGAGCTATTGTGTTCATTTCATTCTGCTTCAAAGTTGTAAATAAGAGTATGTCCTCCCCCTCCAATCTGTTATTTCAGTCAAACCTTCATTTCAGAGTTCTGTCTCAATTTCTTCTTAAAGATACAAATTTTAGCCTTTTTCTTTCCCACTAGTATGTAACTACGACACAGATATTCAACTTTCAATTGCACTGATCTAAAACTAAGTGTTATTACATAGATGAATAAAACATTGAAGAAAAATACATCTTTCGAATAGATTTTTAGAATCATCAATATCCATCTATGAATATGACAAAGCTATCATTATTTTCTCATTACGTGTCTCATCTTACATCTCAACCTATTTTTTTCTCCATAATTTCATGTTCAAAAGAACATTAAATTTGCTTTGCCATCATATAACTGGAGAAAGCTATTAATCTCAACTTCCTAAAGGCTTTGGTCATGCTTAAGTATTTACATGTTTGAATTGTGATAGTTTCTGTAATTTTCTGCAAGTCATTTCTTAAAGCACTTAAGATGGTGACATACTTCTTCTTGAGAGTAGTTCATAAACAGACATAGAGGAGTAAGTCCTTGGCATAACCTGTATTGTTCTCCACTATAGCACCTAATAAAGCACCCAGTTATGGACACTCTCATGTAACTGAGGAGATTCAGTTAGTGACTCCCATTTTGAGACCTCCACCTTCTGGCTGGAATCCTAGGGCTACCAACTATCAGACCAACTATCTTTCTCCTAAGAGCCAAATCCTTGATTCAGCTATGTCTACATAAGATCCAGTTCCCACTACCACCATAAGCCTAAACACATCTTTTCTCAGAAAAAAACCCCCACATAATAATTATAAGCATCTCCCCTCCGGCATGACCTTTCAAGAGTGTGGTTTCACCTACTCAAAGGAGGAAACAAAGGTAGTCAGAGATTGCTGTATAATAGCAGGTCTAAATACAGGACTTCCAAGACCATTCATCTTAGGGCCCAGCAGTCATCAAAAAGACAGGAATATTTCCTCTTCCTTTAAACTGCTTTTGAGAAAAATTTCTCCGTAAGTAGGATGACAAAAATGAAAAGATGCATGTATTTACTTTAGCTCCTTCTGTTCTAAACCTTCCAGTGTGTCTGTCAGACAAGAACCATCAGATGACCGCAAAACCCTGCTGGACAAATCTGTTGACCAAGTGATCTGTACAGTTCTACTTCATTTTATATAAACTAACTCCTTTCTCTATGACTATGATGTTTCAGTTAGCTACACAGACCGACGATACAGATAATGCCACTAAAATTTGACTTCATTAAAAAGGTGAAGCACTGTGGGAAAACAACTATAAAACCCTTACACACAAAACAGTCACAGTCTGCAACCCAGTTGTGTATATCTTACAAAATCAACCATTATCAATCAGCTAGATATAGACACAAATCATCACAGGTATATGTTTATATATTTGTACTTGAAAATTCAATGCAGGAAAAAAGAAATGAAAAAACATGGCTATACATGACTATGGGAGATACTAACACAGAACTGAGATACAAAAGGGACTTTCATAAGACCAATGATAGGAGAAGCAGAATACATGGTACACTGAGAGTTCTCACAAAGGACTGTTTATCCAATTTAACCGCTTTATTGTACCTTGTCAATCAGCCTTTCTTTCTATAAAAAATGTAAGAAAAGTAAAAGAGGACACAGCTTTTTTTGCAATATTAAGGAATGTATAGATCCAAGCTGCTTGCTCTTTTCCAGGGAAAATGATCTTAGTACTGCTGTGAAATAGCAACAATGCATAAGAACTTGGGAAGTAGCAATAACCAAGCACACAGTGTAGCCCACTTGGCTTTGTCATCACTGTATCTAGATGATTAAGAATAACTAACACCAAAATAGGTTTAAAAATGCAGATTGGCAGATTCAAAGCTATCCTATTAAAGAATTAGTGATGCAAAATTAACAATGAGGCATATTATCCTCCAGGTGAAAAATACAATGGTTTTGCCTACCATGCTATCAATAAAAAAATTGTCCAATTTTATGAAGTTATTTGTGAAGTTATATTTAGCACATTGTGGTGAGAAATATTTTTCATTGCCACTGAAGTATTGTTTCCATGGAAATTTTCTCACTAAATGTCTGTTTTTTATTTGTTCTTACACAGAAGAACAATTTTAATGTGTAGTTATACAGTTAAAATCAATTCAGAAATCTCACTGAATTCCTTAGTGATTCTACAAGACAGGGAAGGAGAGAAGGAAAAAAAGAAGCAAGAAAGACAGGAGGAGGAGGAGAAGGAGAAGAAGAAGCATCAGCAGCAGAAACAGCAGTAAAAAGAAGCAGAAGAAGCAGAACAGAAGCAGAAGCAAAAGAAGCAGAAGAAGAAGCAGAAGAAGCAGAAGAAGCAGAAGAAGCAGAAGAAGCAGAAGAAGCAGAAGAAGCAGAAGAAGCAGAAGAAGCAGAAGAAGCAGAAGAAGCAGAAGAAGCAGAAGAAGCAGAAGAAGCAGAAGAAGCAGAAGAAGCAGAAGAAGCAGAAGAAGCAGAAGAAGCAGAAGAAGCAGAAGAAGAAGAAGAAGAAGAAGAAAAGCAGAAGTAGAAGCAGAAGAAGAAGAAGAGGAAGATAAAGAGGAAAGGGAAGGAGGGAGGCCTTCTGGTTTTAGACACAACTGATTAAGTTGGAGAATAAGCCTGTCAGAAATAAAAAAAATATACAAAAGATAGGTAGGGGCTGGTAGAAAACATTACATTGAATAAGATCCCAAGACTCAAAAAAATCAGAAATTAAAAATGAAACCTTAAAGACAAGATGGTCACAGAACTAATACAGTGTGTTACCAGGCCGATCTTTGCATAAAGACTTGAACACTTTCCTCCTTAATGTGGTTTTGTTTACTGAAACTATAAAGTCTTGCAGGTCAATAATTCATAGAACTATGCTTTCAAAAGTACCTGCTATGCATTGAAGTACTGTAGAGCAAAGAATGATAGTACTGGCATGGTTCAACAGCCACTGTAGAAAGTTAGGATTTATTTGTCATACTCCTTTCCAAAAGCTGGGAGAAGAGAACTGTATCACAGCCAGAACTCAGTTGTAAGCATCCTAAACATGGGTGTGCACCAGCCTAGAAGAGCTAATCTTAGGGTTAATGATGCAAAAGCATACACCATGCACAGAAGCAAGAAAAAACAAAATAATTCTTCTCTGCTTCCCATCAGCAGGAGATGTCCAGTCACTTCCTGGGAAGTAGGGCTTCTGTATGTGTAGTGGTTGCTCCAAAAGACAAAAATTATACTAACAAGTGACCCCTTTCTCTTAGCTTTCAGTGTTGAGCACATGCCATAGGTTATGGAATGACCCTTAGGTCAGCTTGGGTCATCTCTCCTGGCTGTGTCCCCTCCCAAGAACTTGCCCACCCTCAGTCTACTGGTGAGGGAAGAATGTTGGAGAGACAGCCTTGGGGCTGTGCCAGCACTGCTCAGCAGTGGCCAAACACATTTCTATCACCAATGCACATTGCAGCACCATGAGAGCTGCCATGGGGAAAAAGTAACTCCATCTCAGCCTAACCCCACACAACAGTAAAGTCTGTTCCATCCTATGTGCTGGTCAGTCAGACTGCCTTATGCGACTGCAATACTGTAGGCAACGGTGGGAACTTTTGACTGGGAACATATTTCATGCCTTAAAACACAGGAATGTTACATAAAGAAAACAACTGTATCAGGCCAAGAATACAGAAGCACAGGTTATATTTCAACATTTCACTAGCTGCTAGCCCTTAACATTTCCTGCGTTAAAGGGTTTCAGTAGTTCAGACATGCTCTTCGTATTTCTTTTTTAACCTGAAGCCACTCATCACAGAAGACAATTTAAAAGTGATCTGATAGGGTTTCCAACAAGACCTATTAGAACTTTGGCAATTCAGAAAAATTAGCAAGAATGTATGGATTTTGCTTTCCAAATTGAAGGAAATGAAACAAGAAATTAAATGAACTGAAGACGCTATATCACAAAACAAGTAGTTTGAGAAGTGCTGTTTGAATGGGAAGTAGTATTTTACAGGTAAATAGTAGCTAAACTGCATGTGACAAAAGTACTAAAATCTCATGAGCGAGACTTCTCCCCCCCCACCGCCCTTATTTTAAATGTATGATGAAAAGTGACAGGGCCATTGTTTGTGTGAAAATTATGAGGTATGATGGTTAGTTAAGCATGTAATAAAGAGGTTATGAATTCTCAACATGCTGACAGAAATTTAGGTGTCTGAAAAATACACTGTAGATCTTTGGCTATGAGTTTTCATTTCAGTTTCTTCTTCTCCACCACCACCTCCTCCCCTCCAATAACTGAACATATGGAAATTAATTTAAGTGTGGGAGTGACAATGCGGATGCCTAATTAATTACCCCAGAAACTAAAAAATGTTTCTGCCTTACCCATGGAAGCCATTTGACTGAAGTGGTGCCTTACATTATCAAAATCTGGACGCAATATACAGTCTTTGATGTAAAAAATGAACAGAAGGCAGGAAAACTTAGTTAAGAACCCATCCTAGCCATTAGCCAAGATTTCAGGTTGGAGTAGGTAAGCTGTGCTGTCATGTATGTGTTCTGGTTACTGCTTGTCAGCTACTGAAGAACTACAAATATGAATAGATACAAGTGAAACAGATGAATTTATAAATAAACAAAATGGTATGGTCAAATAGATACATAGGCAAGTTTTCCTTCTCATCTTCAGCAGAGGATGTTTTTGGAGGAGGTAAGGGTGAAACATAATGTGGTTTGCTCCCCTCATATAGCTCAGGTGGATATTGGTTTTATGTTTTCAAGATTTGGGGCTTTATGCTTTGTTAATTCTTGCCTTACTCTTTCCCTACCATTTGTTTCCCCATAGCATAAACAATCTGGCAGATAATTTTTAGTAAAGAATTTCCTGAAAGCTCTTCAGTGCCATGTTACCTACATTATGGGGTTTTTTATATGGGTTTGTTTTGTTTGTTTGTTTCTGAAGAAGAGGTGATGTTGTCATCACACTGTATGTAAGTCACCCCTTCTATTGGGAATACGCTCTAAGGATCTTCAAGATGCTAGGGGAGAGAAAAGTGTTTCACAGATAAGGAAGCTCTGACAACAAACAAGGAGTGTCCCTGAAAAACATATCAGAAATATGCAGTGGTCTCTCTCAGATAGGCTGTAATGCTGATGTGAAAACTCAGTTGTGCAACAGTGCTTCAGACCATTGCACAAATGATGCCTGATTACAGATTTGATGAGTAGACATTGCACTACAGACAGGACTCTAGAATGACTACATAAGTTAATAGTGAGAGACTACAAAACTTAGTAGTAAAAGACCACAGAACTTGTTTTATGAGTCTGGTACAATTAAAGGAAGACAACCATAAAACCCGAATTATTGCCCTTTAAAGCATCTCCATCATTATCCTGCAGAGGCATAGCCCTTCCAGGTTTCTATTGGCTATGAAAGACAATTTATATTCCATTCAAGTCTTCAGAGGCAACAAAATTTTTTCTTATGTGCTTTCCATTTCCAGCAGGCAGCACCCAAGAAATCAAAGGTTTTGAATCTTGCAAACTTGCCATCAAACATACAAAGTTCAGAAGAACACTTAAGTGTGCACTAAATAAAAAGATAAGAGAGTGTGATGAAAAGGCAAATAGTTTCACCTAAGAATTGGTAGCAATTCAGTGGACTGGTGGGAGGGGAGGGGGGGGAAAGAAAAAGAAAGGATATATCATGGAAACCTTTTGTATGGGTAAAGCAAATTGTTTAATTGCAAGGTTATACTATCATTACATAGAGAGTACCAATTATATCAAACTATATTGATAAAAATAGAACCCTGTTATTAACTTGTAAAATTAAATTTAATGAGTGAACAATATACAAAATTTAAAGTGTAACAAAAGATAATAAATCTCACTTTGTAGATTAGATTTTATCTTTAAAAATAAGGGTTGTAAACATTATTAATGACATTAGAATTTTATCATTTAGAGAACAAACTGATATTATACATGATTGATACATATTTTATTTTATCATCTCTTTCTCAAAGCAGTATTAAACCCATTGTTAGGATAAATATTAACTATGGAGGACAGCAAATATCAGAGAAGACAAGAATAAAATGTGGATATTTTTCTCCAGAAGTTCTTTAAACTGTTAAAAGCTTGATTTCATCATGCTCATTCTGGGTGAATATTGCTTTTTCTATTTACCAATGAAAGTAGTACTAGCTGGTATTTAGTGAATTAGGTTTTTTTAAAGCTCTTGCATTGATAGTCCATTAGAAGGCTGTTCTCATTTTAACCACAAAAAGAACTAAGCATATTTTCTTATCAATGTACATAAACATTATTTTAGCTCATTTGAATTCTTGTTAAACTTTGATGTCTTCCATAATTTTCACAAATACACCTTTTACTCTGTCTTGCATTTAATTTTGATAACATGAAACTCTTCCTTCTTCAAGGAAACCTGATTATATTTTGATTTTTTTTTTGCTGAATAATCAGGTTTATGCATAACATGTTTCATAGAATAAGAACACCATTGAAGAATAAAATGAAAGCCCCACATATTAAAAATTATTTCTCCTAAGACATTTAATATACAGCAAAATATGACACCTATTCTGTAATCATTGTATTAATGAAACAGTTCCTCCATTCATCAGCTAAATGTACATAATTTATAATAACAGCAGAAAAGCAAGCCAAAAGTAGAGAACAGATAGTCACCATCAGGAAGGAAGAAGTATAAGATGCATAGAGAAACCTCATGAGTCATGTTTGAAAAGAAAACAAAATAAAAAATAAGCAACAATACTCCCAAACTGGTGTGACTAAAGCTAAGTGCAAACAGACCATACCATTGATGTTCATATAGATTATGGTATAAAAATGCAGTATTTTTCTTAAACACATATAAAATATCTTTGACATATAATTTAGATAAATTGGGATTTATTACATCTCATTTCATTGATGATTCAAAATACAGATCAAAGAAATTGGAACACAGATGAATGTCTTTTACATAATTATCTATTGGTACTTTTGTGCTCAGTTTTAAATTCCTGTAGACTGACAGACTTCCTCTAAAGACAGCCTGGAAAAATAGGAGATGGCTGGATTTCACCAGTCTCCTAATAAATATCTAAGATACAATGACTCAGAGGCTCATGCTTGTGATCCATTACCCCTCTAATTTCTCCTCACTCTGAAAAATTAACAAATGTCTTTCTAAAACTCTATATTCTAATAGGTTAACATATCCAAAGTGCTAGCTAAGCAAGGGTATATGGAACTAGGACTTGGTCCCTCAGTTCAGGAAGGATATTGAGGTGCTGGAGTGGGTCCAGAGAAGAGCAACAAGGCTGGTGAAGGGACTGGAGCACAAGTGCTATGGGGAGAGGCTGAGGGAGCTGGGTTTGTTTAGCCTGGAGAAGAGGAGGCTCAGAGGTGACCTCATCACTGTCTAGAACTACCTGAAGGGAAGTTCTAGCCAGGTGGGAGTTGGTCTCTTCTCCCAGGCACTCAGCAATAGGACAAGGGGGCACGGGCTCAAGCTCTGCCAGGGGAAATTTAAGTTGGAGATCAGAAAAAAACACTTTACAGAGAGAGTAATCAGGCACTGGAATGGGCTGCCCAGAGAGGTGGTGGATTCCCCACCCCTGGAGATTTTTAAATGCAGATTGGACGTGGCACTGAGTGCCATGATCTAGTGAACGGACTGGAGTTGGACCCAGGGTTGGACTTGATGATCTCGGAGGTCTTTTCCAACACAATCGATTCTATGGTTCTATTCTATGATTGTTTAATTTTCTTCCTTCCTCCCTCTCTCCTATCACTTCAGGAAACAGGTGAATACTCAGCAATGTTGTTCATCCTTTCCACCCAGTGGGCCGCAAGTAAAAACTGAGGAAAGTTGAACAAAAACATAAATTGGATCTGTCCAATGATTTCTGTTTAAAAAAGACTTGCTGATCCTTGTAACCCTGCTGAAAATAATGCGTACTTTGAGGCTTCAGATAAGATACTTCTTCGATGTATTTCAGAAGTGTGATAAAGTTGAAATATACTAAGAAAAAAGCCCCATTCGTTTTTCTCATAATGATCAAAAATAAGTGCACCTGTTTAAGTTTTCGAAGGACAGACTGGAGTTCTGGCAAATGTTTTTTAATATTGTACATGGAGGACAATGACTATACTGAGAAGGGATACAGAAACTCCCTGATGCAAATAATATATTTTCATGAGTTCTTTTAGGCAGTTCATGTCCTAAACCTGCAAAGCCATGCACAAGTTCAATTTAATCTACATACCTGTTCTGCTTGGCACTTGCAACAGAATGACTTAAAAAGCCTCATCTAATACAGGTATGAGATATATATTATATTAATCACCGTTTCTCCCATCATTGCATTTACTTTAGTCAACTGTAAAACCAAAAATATAATAATATATTCCAATGTGTAGAACACATTGAAGGAGAAAATAGAAATGTTGCAGTAAGGTATTCAAGAACTCTGTTTCTCAACCTCAAAGAAAATTTTGAGGAAAGGCAAAAAAATATGTGTTCCTATCTATCTCAGTCAACAAGAAGAAACTCCAAACACCATAAGTACTGCAGTGTGGGGTAAGAGTAATGTTGTAACTTCACTCTGAATTTTCTGGCATTATGCGTTTAAGAGAGGTGCTGTTTTTAGCTCTTTTCTGGCTATAGAGATCTTCATTAACTCTTGCTGGTTTAATTTCGTATTGTTCCCATCCATTGTTTACCATAAGAGTTCTGGTTCCTTTTTTTATTAAAAAAAAAATACATGATTCCGATATAAAACCACTAGATCTCCCATTTTTTAAATGGATATTTTTGTTTGTCTTCACAGCAAAATTAAAATGGATATATATATACATGAGGAACAGACCAATAATAAAGAAGGGAACAATTTTGGTTTAGGTAAAAATTTGGATTTTCTAATACCAACAGAATGTATACTTATTTTACTATTAGCTCATAATGTTTAAATTTTTATTAGTTTTGCTAATTATAATACTGTTATAGAGTTTTAGCTAGACATATTTTTAGATTAGTTTCCCTTTAAAGCAAGACCTCTTTAAGAATATGTATATTTTTACATTTATTTATACACAGCAACACAATTTTTGAGGAGTATTCTTGACCCTTTTCTGATTACTTACATTTCCCTATACTTTGATAAAGCATCACAAACTTCAGTAGAACCATATAAAGGTGGGAGGTAGATAAACATATAGTGATTACAAAGATCTCAAGTGTTAGTGTCATTTTTAAAACACGTTGTGACAGTGCTGACACTTGGACTCTGCAACTCAGGCCTTATTCTTAAGAAATTCCAAGCACTAAATCCATTATGGGGCCCACAGTCATTTTCTTCCTAGAGCTGGCTGGTCTAGCAGCAAAGCATGCAATCTCAGGGAAGTTTAGTCTAAACTGTGTTCTATCAAAACCACAATCAACCAGCTCAGTGGAATTCAAGCCAAGAATGTTGGGCAAGCCATTTGCACACCAATATCTCTTTCCTTACAGATAGCTCTAGTGGACTCTGACATATTTCATTCGTGTCATTACTTAAGATCATGTAATTTATTTAATAAGGAATATTCATCTCACTTCAAGTTAATTACTAAAAGTTAATTGCAAAAATTGCAGTAGTTAAAAGAGTTTCATTCATTAAAAGGAACTAGCAATGGATTGTTTTAAAACCTGGTTATCCTTGTATTTTTTTTTTCCTTTTAACATCTTGGCTAACATTCTCCAGATCAGGGGCTACTTAAAAGTAATGGCTGGTAGATGAAGAGAATTCAGAAAATCATGCAGTCTGAAAGAGAAGTTCATCTAATGTACCCACTGTTATCTTCCTAATAGGTAGACATTTAATGGTAAACTACTTACTCTTGTTAACCTCCAGAATTAAAGAAGAAATCGAAACAACTACAGAATTATCTTTAACAGTTAACTTAGAACAACATACATTGTATTCTAGAGGCTGCAGCTTCTCAGCACGGTCTATAAAAAGTTATTAGTACAAATTTGTCCCTTTTAGATGCTCATATGAAAACAAATACCATCCCACTTGCAAGGGGAGGAATAACACACAACAGTATAGACTGTAAATTCATCATCTGATTTATGATTACCATGTGATGTTCTTGCAGTTGGGTTGGTTTGATTTGGTTTGGTTTGTTTGGTTGGCAGAAGCGTGGAAAAGGTGCTACCTGGAAAACAAGGCCAAAGAGAAGGTAAAGTGAAGGAAAAAGCACATAAAAGGAAAGGAGGCAAAGGGAGTTGGATAGAGAAACAAAAAGGGTGGAAAATTATGACCCAGTGCAGGGCAGGGCAAATTCTAAAGGAAGATCTCTAGAAGATTCCAAATGACTACGTCAGCTGTTTCTGAAAATGCACCATGATATAACTGAATTCTTCATTGGTCCACCTCTGCATTCTCCCTGCATAAAGCATGGAAGTATGGGCACTTATGTCATCCCCATCATACAAACAGAAGTCTCCTCTCTACTATAGTCCAGAGCAGATGACAGGAAGATCTGATTCTAGCTGGACTTGATTTAAACCTCCCACCCTGCAGTGCCATACAAGTCCTTCTGCAGCGACCTGTAGAACAAGTATTCCTCTAGAGACTGATTCATTTACAGTAAGTATGTGTTTTCAATGTAGAAAGCAAAAACCACTCAAATGTGCTAGGATAGTGGTTCTCACATGCTTTCAACCAGTGGTTTATCACTAACCCTTAACATTTTTAAAGACCATTACATATGCTGTTAAGAACATTTCATACAATTACTCATAGCGATAGTCTCATAGACCAGCTGTGAGCCTTTTCTGCTCTCCTGGTGGACAGTTCTCAGTGTGTGGCTTGCAGTTTAAAAGGCACTGCCAGGACTCCGGGGCTTGAATGTGAAAGGCACTGAACAGTGAAAGGATGTGGTTGTTTTTAACATCAAGTTGAGTGAAACACAAAAGAGAAACAAATTACGTTCCACAATAAATCTAAAATTGAATAGATCTAAAAGCCTTTTATGTGTATTCATTTTAAAATACCTTTTAGCAATCCAAGGTATTTTTAGCAACATAGGTGTCAGTTCAAGTAATTATTAAGCATGTGCAGCTCTGACTGAATCTAGTCAGAACTGAAGATAACAAAACTGTCTTTGGACTGCTGTCACATCCAAAATATTTTTCTGTCTTTTAATCTACTTCTGTCCTAAAACAAATTGCCTTTACTGCTGTATAACATAGCCTGAAGGTAACCGACAACAGTACTATTACCAGATGTGCCCATAACAAGACATATTCAAGCTCTGGTGGCTCAATACAAGGCTGCCATGCTATCAGATTAGCAAAAGGGAACTTAGGCAGAGGAAAATCCTATTGATCTATTCCACCAGTACATAGTAGAACTATAGCTGATGTTCCAAGGACTTAGTTAATTTAACTCATTTTTACGAGCTGACAAGCAACATCCCGAATTATTTTTAAAATTTACTCCTACTCACCTTAATATATATTATTGTATTACCTGATAATACAGACACTGCCCTATTAAAGTCTTCCATCTTTTGACTGCCCATAGTCTATGCATAAACACCATAAGCATACTTGATTTTATATCTACATTAATATAAACATTTTATGTAATACTTTTGCTATAATTTATACTATTAAGGAGAGGTATTTGTTTTGATGCTTTGATAATAGATAATTTATATCCAGATCTTTTCATAGATATCCAAACTTTGATCTCAATAATCTTCATATCTCTTATTTGTAATCTGAAAAAGATGATTCCTGAGTAAGGCTTACAAGGTTGAGCTCAGAGTTTTAAACTATGCATTTGAAATAGGACATTACTAACACTCTTTAAATGCAGTTTTAGGTAGGTGGGGTATTTTTCTTAATATCTTAAAAACAGCCAAGATGATTTAGAGCAGTGTCATAAAGAAAACAAATAATTTATTCAGCTATGTTCCAGTCATCATTTATAATTTGAATGGTTAATTCTTGACTAAGGTAGTAGGAATAAGGTGGTGCAATTTTTTCTGTTATTCCTCCTTGAAAGAAGGGTAAAACTGGAACCATTAGCTCATATGACTCTTAAGTGTTTCAAAACCGTCTTGAACAATCACCAAGGGGAAGAAATGCTAATGTTTGCTGAAGGACCCTATGACTTAACTGAATTATCCAAAAGACTTTGAAGTAGCATTGCTAAGAGGCAATTTATTGTTCTCCTTAAGACCCAGCACTGATGAGAGAGGGAAGGGGCTACATTTACTCTTCCTACAACCAATTTTTGTGAGTCAAGAGCATGACTCAGACTGGTCAGTGATGTTGATGCTAGCCTCAGAGAGAGATAGCTTGGTTACCCCTGATGCTTCTTATCTTGGGGAGAGAGGGAAATAAACAAGGCCCTTTTCACTTGATCACAGAGGATAGGATCTCAACATTACAATTTCCAAACCAGATATTCAGTTAGCATGAATTGCAATAGATCCACAAAAGAAGTGAAATCAGTGAAGATGCACAAACATCACCTGACAAGAGGCTCTCAAAGATAAGGCCACAACTTCATCAGGCAAGTTCAGCAGAGAAACCTTAAAAAGTAGCATGTCTAAAAGCACCCACAGTATCACAAACCAAGAACTAACTCTTTCATTTCAATCCAGAATTGTACATAACATGAACCTCCCTAAAGGCCTTTTGCACTTCGGTAAGTATAATGGACACTCCCACATTTTGAGTCCGGGGGTGATAGGTGAGTGCACGAGCAATCCGTATCCATACCGACGACAAGCACCGGGAAATGATGGCTAACAGCAGCTCCGGGGAGACGGCAACACCAGTGTATTTTAAACAGACACTCCTAGTGAATTGGACAAAATTGCTTCCAGGACAGCCTTGCTTGAAACTTCGGCCATTCTTTAGGAATTCAAGAATGAATTGGCGAGCGTCCGGCCATGGGGGAGAAAGTAATAGCCCTAAAGTGGGGAAGTGCTGTGTAGGAAAAGGCACCTCCGTGGAGGTAGCTGGGTGCTCGCTTTCTGCATTTTTCAGTAGTTATTTACAGAGTGATAGCATACATGCATTCACCAGTCATTTCTCAGTTTCTGAGAGGCAGCCATGGTCATACCGTTTCATCACCATCCATACATGTTTGTGGGATTTTTTGTTTGCTTTTGCTTTATTATGAAAAAACTTCCCAAACATGTTTGGGTTTTTTTTTGCTCCCTGCTCTTTATAGCAATGTAAATTGTGGTTATCCTACCCTGCTCTGTTTTTTCCCTTCTACTTTCTCATGCCAGATTAGTGTCTTTTAATTGGTCAGATTCTCCATCAATTCCAGGATTTATGCTTTGGTTTGTTTATTCTTTGCATGTGGACATTGTACCCTTGTTCATGAAATACCTTTTCACTCTTTCATCTGGTCTGGGACTGTGATGTTGCCGGCTGCACTGGTACCTGAAAAGAACACATAAAGAAAAAAACAGTTAACATATTAAGTTCAGTGTAGTTTTTTTCTGATATATTTCAAATATAATATACATGAAAAAGTAATTTATGCTTTAACTATTACTTCTCACATTTCTTTGCTTATTCTTTTAATCGTTCACCCTCCTGATCCTGCAGTATCACAGCAGAACATAAAACTAAAACAAAAAAAAATCAAAAAATATTGGGAGGGAAATTAAATAGAGAAAATAAAATATTTTAAATTGTCGTATGGATTTGCAACAGAAAACATATTGTGCACAAATTATGAACTCCTGAACAGTCAAGAGAAAGAATTTTGAGCTGATAAAAATGCAAATGTTTACTGATAGGCCTTTTTCCTAAGGGTAGGGTGGATGATTTCAGGATGAAAGGGTGACACTGTTTTGTTTCACAAGGTCAGTGCTAGGCCGCAAGGGGTGATCCATGGAGCCAATTGGTCACTATCGCACCTACACGATGAGTGAACGGTCTATTGTTTGCTTATCTAGATGGCCGTTTAGTCTTTTAGGCAACAACTTGATCTTTTAGGATGTAGGATAGAGGAACTATCAGAAGATGCAGCCTTCAGGGCATGTCAGGAATCAGGGCAGGGCTTCAGCCCGGAGCATGGAGAACGAGTCTTCTCCAGGGTGGAGTGCAGTGTGGTCAAAAAGTAGTACTGAGCTGAGAAAGACGGCCGCAAAAAGTGTAGCTGGTATGGAAAACCCGTGGAAGCTTTAGACACTGATCTTTTCAAACACAAATATTCTCCTAACCTCATGCTTTCTCTGTGCCTTCCACTTTCAAACAATTTAATAAACTGACTGAGTTCGAACGGGATCAGCAGTAGCAGAATAGTCAAGAACAGCAGAATCAGCAGAGTAGTCGAGAAAATTTAAAAAAAAGAACGATCTATACACAATCCATGAGAAGTCTGTTTTCTACCTCTCAGTTCAAGCCCATCATGAGATTTTGCCAAAAGGCCACTAGTTGATATGCGATGGTGAGTTGGTCACTCAGACCTTTGGTCACCTAATTAATTTTAGCAGTCCAAATTCTCCAAATTCATACTCTTCATGTTAGAAATATTCATAGCAAGTAGATCAGATACAGGCAACTCACTTAAATTTTCTGTGGCACATTTTCTGCATCAGCAGTGTCTTTAGAGTGTTGGTCACGGAATGAATTGAGGTACTGGCACTGTATTTGTCAAGTCTGGACTTTTCAAATTGTCTGCAAACCATCCTGAATTTTCCTGAAACAGTAATGTTTCCTCAAAAGCTAAATGAAAGATCTCCAGAAATACTCCTCTGCGCATCTTGGGCTTACTTGCTTTTTATCATTAGTGACCTACATTACATGGAATGTTTTCTGTTAGTTACATGTCCTAATCTTTAGGACCACCTACTTTCTCACAAAAAAAATCATTAAGTGTTGGAGATCGAGGATTAATTTGGAAAACATTATTAAATCCTCAGGGAGAAGATTCAGTGGAGAAAGAAGACATTTCTTCTTATTTTCAGTGAAGGTGTTGCATGTTTTTATGCTATCCCTGTGCATCAGTGCAAGAAGAGCACTAAGTAACTATTGTGTGCCTAGAAAACTATATCCACTTAGAGAATTCTACCATAACAGTATCTCAAAAAGTTAATGGTAATGTGTACCCTTCCACCTTTACTTCCTTCCTGTGAAGAAAATAGGACATTATTCCAATGCAAAGACAAAGAACTGAAGATCAGCCTACCTACCTTTCCTCAAGACTAACAGAAGCAGGTACAGACATGTACTCAAACTGCAATGCATTAAACACATCATCTCCTTTAGCTGTACCAAAGCTAATTTTAACAGCCTTAGAGCTAGGAGATGACAGCACTGTGCAGAACACATCTGCCAGTCTTACAAAGCTGTACCAAGAAATGCAATTTCCAAGTGCCTGGGGAAGCCTCTTTGAGCTACAGACATCAGTGCAGAGGAGGCTGGTGAACTGCAGACAGAATGTAAGACAATCTGTAATATATATATGTTCAGATAGTTTTATATCCTCCTTTTGGGAAGAAATGCAAGAACTCTCAACAGAACAGTTTGCAGGATTGCTTACCTCATTATTTTGATTTTTCAATTGATTTCTAGATATGGAGAAGTAAGGTAGTATTTTTAGCAACATCCAAAATGGGCAGGAGCCATTTACTGCTCACAGTCTCTTTTGATTGCCTCTCTTGAAGAAGGAGAAAAATGTAACAGACATTCAGGTAAGAAAGAAAGAGACAATGAACCTCAGGCAAGCCATAATAATAACGTAGTTAGGATGATTTATTTATTTGCCAGTCCTTCTGGGCTGCTTTGTGCTGACTTCATCCTGTTGCTTTAACCCTCTAGGCTCTGCACCATCTCCGGTCTGCCACTGTAGTGATATATAAGCTTCTCCGTTTGTTTCCTTTGCAGCACTGTTTCTGGCAGCAGTCGGATTTGATCGGTAACAAAAACGAGGCAGGGTATTATAAATGGCAAACTCAAAGAACCTGACAGGCTGGGACACAGCTGGCCAGTCACTCCATCGAGATGCCCAACAGAGGGGTGGGGAGTATGTAAAAACACAGCTTCAAAAACCACACAGAAGGGTTATAGAAAGACATACAGTTTATCCATGGGTATTTTTCATTGGGGAGTAGATCTATTGCATTGGAAGAGGAGAACTGAAATCGAGGGGTTTATTTCCAGTTTAATTCCTAGCCCTGTTATTCACTTCTAGCATCTCCCCGGACAACTCACTTGGGCTCAACCACTAATAACCCCACTTGTTTTTCTCTCCAACCGAAGAGTCTTCGGCTTGAGACTCAGAGGCGCTGAACACCTGCGGCCCCGACACCTTCCCATTCTCCTGAGGGAGCTGCCAGCGTTCCCCGAGAGGCGGGCACGCCTGACGGGAGGCTGGACCCGGAGCTCCGCAGTCCCCACGACGGGCAGCGAGCGACACGCTCGTTCCTGCGGCTCTGGACCAAGCCGGCGACCCCACACAACGTGGACCTCCCGCCGCAGCGCAGCCCAATAGCCCCAGCAGAGCCTCGTCCAGGCTCCACCGCGCGCCCCCGCGCTCGGTGATCAGCAGCCGCCGGCTGCTCTCGGGAGGGAGAGGCCGTAGGGTGACGCTGCCCCGAGCCTCGGCCGGGACTGCCCGGCGCTGCGGGCAAGTCGCCCCCGCGCCCCCTGGAACAGGGACGGACCGCGCCCCGGGCGCCCGGCGGTCCCTTCGGACGGCCCCGCCTCCCCCGGGGCGTCGCCCCCGCCCCCGGAACGGTCCCGGCCCCACTCAGAGCCCCCGCGCTCCGGGTAATCGGCGCGCCCCGGTCCAGCCCGGCGGCCGCCCCTTCCTCATGAGCCCGCGGTCTCTCCCGCCGCCGGGGAATCCCCGAGCCTTCGAGGCA
>VWZD01006504.1:172825-256835 GCA_013396695.1 Sakesphorus luctuosus
GCGGAGCGGTCGGTCCGCGCCCCCCCCCCTTTCTCCTCCTCCTCTTCCTCCTCCTTCTCCTCCTCCTCCTCCCCCGGCTCTCCCCGCGCCGGTGCCCCCTCCCTCCCTTCTTCCCTCCCCAATTCGGTCGCCGCTTCCCCTCTCCCGCCCCCTCTCCCGCCCTCCTCCCGCGGCCGCAGGGCGGGGGCGGCACGGCGGGNCGGTGGCTCGGGGCGGCTCTGCTCCTGCCTGGCCGGCCGGGGCGGGCAGCGGCGCGGCAGCAGGTGCAGCGCTGCCCCGCGTCCGTCGCGGGATTGCGGGCCGTGGCCGGGCTCGCTCGAGGAGGCGGCGCGGCCGGAGGGGCTGAACGCCGCGCTCCCACGCTTTCGCCGGTTCTCCGTTCAGGTAACCGGAGTGCGCACCTGGCCTCTGCCGTGCATCTGGGGCACGGCTTGACCTTGAGGGCAGCAGATGCGGGGCTGAGCCTCCACAGGAGCTCGACCGTCATGCCGTCGGGGACCCTGCGGCCAAACGCGGCCGGCTCGCCACGGCTCCGCAGCCCCCGGCAGGCGGGCGCGCACACGCCACGGATTAAGGTGGTGCTCAGCCCCCGTCGCCCGCCGGGTTAAGTAGCCGGGATTAGCCCGCTGCGGCAGCACGACACCGACATCCCTGGCCCTTCTCCGCCGCCCCGCGGGGGCTGCGAGCCCGGCACCCACACCCGCGCAGCCTCCCCCGCCGCCTTCCTACCTCCCTCGCTCGCCCGCCCGCCTGCCGCGCCCCCAGGGCGGTGTTTTTGGCCGCAGTTGAGTCGTACGCCACTCTCCGTCGGAGCGGGCGGGCGGGCTGATTTGATTTATCGATGGCTGGCTGGGCTGCTCATCGACCGGTGGGCGCGGACGGGGAAGGGATGCGGCACCGCTTCGGAAGCTGGGAAAGTGAAGCCCTCGCGGGCGTTGTTCCGCGTGTGAGCCTGGCCCCATCGCGGGGCCGCTCCGCGGTGGGAAGCGCCTCTAACGGCGGTATCATCCTCGTCCCGGCGGTGCGTGTAACCTTTGGATGTCGCACCACGTGAGTTTTGCAGCGGGCAGGAGCCTTCGCTGGGGGATGGCTGGCCTCTGCCGAGAGCGGGACGCAGTGCTCGCTGCTCCCAGTGGAGCGGAGTGGGGCGGGTGTCCGCGTCGCCGCCTGCCTGGGCTCCCCGCCATGCCCCTCGGTCTGTCGGTAAAGGCTGATGTTGGAAGGGTTTAGGATTTCTGGAGAAAGGTCTTAGGGAAAGCTGACGGACAGAGGTGGTCTGTGGTCCCGCGGAGTGTTTTTCTTTACCGTCGCGTTGCGAGCGGTGTTTACCGAGGGCAGGAGGGAGCTCGGCCTGAGTTCGAAGGTACATTTGGAAACCGAGAGCTGTGGGTGAGTTTGCCCCAGGGTTCGCACCCTGAGCATAGCGTATTAGCACAGCTGTAATAGGAATCGCTGCAGTGCTGCGCGTGTTCCATGCTCCACATAAATATTTTTTACATTTGACTTTGTAAATTGTAACGGGCGGGTGAAGAGAAGGATGCACTTGACAAAATTTGGATGACTTTTTTTCTTGTCATTTTAAGATCCACATTAGAGAAATGTTTAACTGTCTGTTATATGCGGCATTCTTGAATTGTAAATTCGACTGCTGAGAATTTCCTCTCAGGGTATGTTCAGAAGGAACTGGCAGTAGTACCTTATGCTCTATCTGAAACGGTCATTCTGAGAATGTGGTAGCTGGTAGCTGTCCTCACAGTGCTTGAGGGGTGACTAGCTAGGTGAATATTCAAATCATGTCCCTTCTAAGAAGTCAAGTTGCAAGCGCAGTGTACTTGTGAAATATCCTTCACCATTAGTGGTTGACAATCTTTACTTGCCAGGGAATGAAATGAGTGTCTTTGGAAAACCACCACCTGTAGAAAACCTTCTGCATCTTCAAAATATCCGTGGGTCCTAATGAATTTGAGTTGAAATAATGTTCTTAGGTGTTTAAAAGGGTGTTGGTTAGATAACTTGCCAACTCCTTTTTTCATGATACAGTATGTTCAGAAGGTGGTAGCTGTAGCTACAGCTAGGGCCATTTTTTTCCTGTTTGTTGGAGCATTTGAAGGATTTGTTCCAAACACCACAAATCATGAAATCTAGTAGAAGTAAACTTGTGTATCTTTAAACTATTGGCTCTTTTTGCAGGAATAGCTTCCAGTGTACTAGGACTTTAATACTTATGGCATAATGAATGGAAACTCTCAGTGTCAGTGGAAAAAGTGGTCATTGAATTCAGTGAGGAAAGAAAACTTGTACACTTGAATGTGAAATTTTTGGTCTGGAACAGCATCATTATGTGGCTCAGTTTATTGCTGCTCCTGCTGTTGGTTATGGTAAACCCACCATGGTTGGCTTATATGAAGGAAATGTGAATCCTGTGTTGTGTACAGCCACTTGCAGGTTTTCCCAATCAATGCTGCTCAGTGCTGAATTGCGACATTATTACTTCAATTCTTTCAGAGAAAAATGCAGCTTTCCATATAGGTAACTAAAATGATACAAATCAAAACTAATTTTTAAGGGAATAGTGGCTGTGATCTTTGTATGCATACATACTCTGACTCACTATTGCATATTAAGCAGATGTGTTTGGGAACTTAAAGCAGAAAACAAGACTTGTGTCATATTAGCTTTGAGTAAACTGTGGATTGGTTTCTTACACTAAGTTGCATTATATACAGTCTAAAGTTAGTCTTGTTTAGAAAGTCATTCTTAATGCATCTCGATATAAAGAACTTACGTCAGCTGTTAAAATTGCAAACCTCTAAACCGTGTTGTGGAAGGCTTAACAGCAAACCGAGAGGCTTGAAAGTGTCCTGGAGCAAAGGCACAAAGGTCTAGGATTTTTTTACCTGTTTGAATTTGTTTGAAAAAATGGAGTGTGGTAAACTGGGAGACAGTTTTAAGATGAAGATACCAAGGAGAGAGAAACATAGATTGAATCTACTGAAGCAACGTCAAAAACAGGTGCTTTGGAAGAATTAACTTTGCCAGCATTTAAGATTTTAGAGCTGGGAACTTAATATTAACTGACAAGTTCAAAATGGACCTGGCACAACAATAACATGCCATAGCAAGCAAGTCTCCCTTGACATAAGGGTGGACAATATAACCTAAAGTATCTTCTAACTCAAATTTCTTCCATTAATTAACAAAATATTAATGGTACTGAGCATTCTTTACCACTGAAATGTGATCTCAGAAATGTCTTTCAGTGTTTGAACTGTTTATTTTAATATATGTTCTTTTTTATTTTTAAAGAGAAAGTAATACTAGTGTAACAAGGGATTCACATTTTGCTCAGAGTTGAAGTTTCTTTTCAGTTAGCAAAATTTAATCTAATGCACAATAACAGCCATGATTAGTCCAAGGCATTTAAAATTTTATATCTTTTGAGAAATGAGGTAGACTGCTTGAATCTAGATTTTTGTTATAGAAATGCATGCTTACTTTCTTCCGAACAGATAAATGAAACTGCAACAATAGTCTTAAATTTGTATTCTCTAGTATTTGACACTTGTCCTATAATGAATAATAATAATAAAAGTGGTTAAAAGTTGCAGTTCAGGAGATAAGAATCTTTCTCTGTAGAGTATTTTAATTAAACATTAGATAAAATCTAGGAGTTGCAGTATTGTGTTTAAAAAGCTAATATTAGCTCTGTCTACTGGCTTACTGTAGTGTGTGCAACAGTCTTGAATAGGTTTATTTGTTTTTTTTTTAATTCAAACATGTTAAATTTTCTTTGAACGCATAATTTTTATTTCTCCTTAAAAAGTTAACAGATTGAAGAACAAGGAAGGCAGCAGATGGGAAGTGATGCTGATGCTGGTTTGAAAAAGAAAAGGGAAGTTATGATGGTTTATGAAAAGAATAGGTACTTCTCACAAGCATTAAGAATTACTAATAAATTCAAAATAGGTTGTCTTTTAAAAGATTAGATTTCTTCATTTTCAATAACTAATGTTAGTGTTCCTTAGCTTAGGCTACAATTAGCTGAAAAGACCATGTTCACTAGTTGAACAGCAGAGTGATGAAAAAGTAAAACAGAAAATATTTTTGGTCATGAATCCCGCAAAATGTCTGTGTATGTGTGTGAAAAAGAACATGTTCAGTGTGTCTGAAACAGGGCAGTTTCATACAGAAGATGTGAGCAATGATAATGAGCATTACAGAAGAAGGATTTCCTGGAGATGACATGTACCATGAAATCAACAGGCAAAATATTAGACTAACCCATCTGGGAACAGTTGCACCTACTCACACTGAATGTGATTTTGGCACAAGTACATGGTATTGTCCAGTTTGTCTTTTCTTTTTAAATTACCAGGCTTTCAAATAGAGTTCATAAAAATAAATTTCTAGTTTTCATGATGGATTTCACTTGATATGAGCAGTAACTTTGAAGGATCTGTCTGTTCAAGCTATTCATATTCCAGTAAACAATTATTTCTGCTGCCAATTAAAAATCTTGCTCTAAATGACAGATGGTGTTATGGGGGTGTTATTAGTTTAATTTGGTGAATTGCAAAATAAGCATGAAGGTTTCTCCATTGATATTTCAAAGATCTGCTTGGAGAAGAAATATAAGGAAAATGTAGGATTCATTTAAAAAAGTCCAGAAATAGCTCTGAAAATAAATACAAATTCTTTTTGTCCAGTAAGAGATAAAATGTAATATGCTATTACAAGACAGATAAATAACGTCTGCCTTGTCTTTGAAGAGTAATGGACTGAGGAGGAGTGTATCTCCCGTTACTGCTGTTTGCAACTGTACTGTGCAGTTAAAAAGAGTGCATGGATGGATTTTGAGGATGGCAGTTGATAAACTTTTGTGCTGGCCACTAAGTCTGGCTGGGTTTGCCAATTAAAACATGACCAGTCTCAGCACTAGGGGTAGTGCTGACTTATTGCTGGCTATTTTCTGATGCTGCTTTGGAGGAGAGAGTTAGGTAAGTACCTGCATGGCCTCCTACTTGTGGTAGACTTAAGTGGTTTGCATGTCTTAGTTTTTTGCAATATTGTGTATGTGCTGGATGTTACCTTAATTCCCAGTGAGCTCAGGGAACACCCTGTTTTTAAAACACACTTCTGGAAGCCTATCACTTGTAATCTGCTACCCTTACTTGTGCCCTTATATTCACAGAAAGATAAGGTGGCAGCAGGGAAAACAACACTATTGGGTTCTCACCACTTGGTGTACAGTGTCTGGTCAGAGGAAGCCTGGGATGTACCCTAGTCTGCATAGTTGATAGCAACAAACCCCATCTGGAGGCAGAAAAGATGATTCAGCCACTTTGCTTTAGACAACTGTATAACTTCCTGGGACTCAACCCAAGGTTCACAGTGGTGTGCTCTTTTTCTGCTTATGTCTTCACTGAAACTCAAACTTCAGTATTAATTTTAAGATTTTGAATCAAAGATGATCTTAATCACCTTTACATTACATACACCAGTGAAAGAAAAATCAAATGCTCTTTTTCTGGAGTGTTACAGAAGTGCCCTTACATAGAGATCACACAACTTTTTTTGCTCTTGTTATTTGAACTGGTGGCTTCTCTGTGTGGCTCTTTCAGGGTTGCCTTGGTGTCTGTGCAAAATGAAAGGATGTGTTGCCTGCGTTGTGTATTTTGTCTTCCTGAACTACTGCGTTTCCAATAAAATCAGAATGTGTAAAAAAAAAGTTAAATGATAAAATAAACCTCATCTGCTAATCAGCTCAAAATATCTCTGTGGATTTAAAATAAATCAAAAACAACTGTTAGCTCAGTATGGGGAGAGGAGGAAGAGTCAGTAGCTGTGCTTGGTGGAGTTTTTCTGCTGTAGAAAGAAATAGCCATAGTGCTGTGATCTCTGTTGAAATAAAGAGGTTGGGCCACTAACAGTAGAGTCTTACAGCTACAGCACAGTTTTTAAAGAATACTTGTAGAATGCTCTAAAAAGTTAAGAGTGGCTACTATGACTCTGAAAGCTTGGAAAACATTTGCTTTTGTTTGTTAGATATTTTATGAGTCTTCAAAGTCCTCATGAAAATATTTGTTCTGCTAATATATTTGATAGTTTTTTAATATTCCAAAGTTACGTCAGACTTTTATGATGGCCTTCAGAAGATGCTGGATTAATCACTGAGGACAGAGTCAGTTTTATTTGTATTTTCCTATCTGCCACTGAGTGTGAAGTTTCATGGGCTGGCTGAGGTGGCCTCATGGCTGCTTGCATTTCCACCCTTCTTGGCTAACTCCCCCCTCCTTTGTGCCATCTCTGCCCCTTTGCATCTACTCATTGCACCTATAGATGATTTGTTACAAAATCGTTGTGCACAAATTGGGCTCTTCAAGGTAAGAAGTGAGGCCTGCATGAGGAAAGAAGCACAAGTCTTTGAATTGGTGGTGTTGAAATGTTCCCCCTTATACAGTCATGTGAAACCATTCCCTAGAGAATATTGACTTTTTGACATAGGAGAACTTAAGGCTATTGTTCTGACTGTAGATGGGAGAGTAGTTTGAGTGCCAGCCTTCAGCTAATGGTGTTCCAGAAGAGTTTATTTGTATCTGTCCATATGGATCTCTGCACTAACTAAAATATTAAAAAATGTTACAACACATGAGCTGTATGTCTGGATGGTTTTTGATACTAAAGTGGAGGAAAAGATAGTGTGCATGTTGTGTTGTGTGTCCAGACTTGTTTCCTGAGATTTTTACATACTTAAAACTGAGTGGATAGTAACAAGAAATGGGTGAAAAATACAGCCCTTAAATTATCTGGAAAAGGATGGTATTTTTGAATCTCTTCTGGTTATTCAGAATCAGTAGAGACTAAATCAAGATCTTAATATGCATATTGAGCAGGAGTTTTTTCACTTCCATCTAGGTGCTACTGCCATAGTGTTGATACTGCACTTCAAATTGCTTTACATTGCTTGAGTCTGCTCACTTGGGAATGAAACTGGTGCAAAACTTCATGAAGCCTATGGAATACAATGTAAATCAATACTTAAATTAGAGCAGTGTCTAGCAGCTTCATTCTGGTGAGGTTGTATGAAACACAAAATGATTTAAACTGCCTGTCAGGATCTATGCCAGATGGCTTTTAAATATACATAGTTGAGAGTGACAGCTGGGGAGGGTAGGAAAGGTGCTTTACCACCACTAACACAACTGCTTTACTTATGCTTTACTAATAACAGAAATAGTTTCAGCTTGTGTTCACCTACTTTTGCTCTGAAATCCATGTAGTTAACAGTGACAGCGATTTTTCACATTCTGCAGTGAGCTTGTTTTGCATAGTGAAACATCTTAACATCTTCACAGAGTCTGATTTCAGATGTGTTTTGGTAATACGTAGATCTGACTGTGGTGACTGCAGATCTAAGGATTTGTTCCTAAACTAGAGCTGTATTTCTAAAGTGAGTTGAGATTTGGTAATAGCAGACTAAATTCTCTAGGATATGAGACAAGCATGGTCTCTTGCTTTCTGGATTTTTGTGTGTCTGTGTTGGTTACTGTTACGGAGGCACTTCAGTGGAGCAAGCTGTCCTTCCGACTGAGACAGCCACTCACACCTGGTGTTGGTGGGCACTGGACAGCAACCCCTCAAACCGTATTAGCAAAATTGTTTAGAAAAGGCTGTCTTGGTTTTGTGAAGTCTGACACCGTAAAGCTGTGTTGTGAACTTGGTTTACCAGATGGAGAAATACAGGAGGTGGATGCTTCAGGGGAGTACTTTATATTTTCTGGGAAGGTACAGTAGTAACATTTTTGGTAAGTGGACCTCTCACTCCAGAACTACAATGCTGAATTTGCACAGACTGAAATCTTTGTTCTCCTTCTGTTGTCAAATCTAAAGCTATAGAAACAAATATGGAGAATAAAGCTATATGTATAACCACGGGCAAAATGCTTTGAACTGGACGAAGTAACTATGTGCTGCTTTGAGGCAGTGATCATAAAACAGGATAGTTTCAAGGTCCTGATGGGAGGTTGCCAAAGGCCCCTCCTGAGCACTACTGAGCTGACAAAGTAAACACCCTTCTGACGGGCTTTCTTTTTCACTGCCACAGTTGGCAGTAGCTGAAAATGGTGACGTAGTGGTAGGGCTGCTGCGTGGTCTGAATTCCTGGTTTGAGGTTGAACAGGGGAGTTGGGACTGCCTTGGCTGCCAGGCACCTGCACCCTGCTGTGCAGAGAAGTTCTGTAGGAAAGGTCTCTGCCACCTCACAGGACAGGGAGCCTGAGCCAGCTGAAGGGCTCTCCTGTGCTGGCATGGACTGGCCTATACTGGGTGACTTGAGCCAGGAGCGTGACCGGCAGGTTATTGCCCTCACTCAGTCTTGCTCATGTGGCCACATCCAAAATGGTGCCCTGTTTTGCACCTGTCCTGACAGAGAGGCTGGCAGAGATATCACTGAGTCGATTAGGGGCTGTCCAGTGGTGTGTGGGGAGAGCTGAGGTGAGATGGCTTTGCTTGACCTGGAAAGGGGACAGCTAAAGTGAACCCTGGTGGGGCCTTGCAGAGAACATGCAGTTAGGATCTTCTTTCCAGGATAAGCACAGGGGTGTGGAGAAGAGCTTTAATGATTTATTTGAGCTGGTGAGGCCTATGCTGGCTGGAAGGGGGCAGTCCCCATCACCTTCAGGAGTATGACCTTCAGGAGGAACCACAGGTGTTGCCGCTGTCACTGTTTCTCATCTAGGGCTGTTCCCTGACCTTGAGGTCAGGTGAGCGGCAGTGCTGACACGGTGCTGTACCTTCTGGCTGTAGCACAGGCTTGGATATTCCTAAACTAACTGTGAAGCCACATCCTTCCTCTTGCATGTGCCTGCTCTGACATGGTAGTGCAGCTGCTTGATATGCGCGTTCAGCCCAGCCGACTGGCAGAGCAATCCTGGGCACTTACATAAGCTTCTTAAAAAGCTGAAACTGGTGACTCTGGGCTTCTTCTCTTGCTGAAGCGACACAAGCGCATCTAAGATGAGATTCATGTGACTATTTTAGATTCATGTGACTATTTTAGATCATGCCCTAGGTGGCTCAAGTTAGTGTTTTGGTGTAGAAGTTATAATGTATCCATTGCTGATTAAAACAAAAACCAAACAAAACTAAACAAACAAAAAATCCCCAACCAAACAAAAACCCCCAAACAAATACCCCCCAAAACTTCACGTGCCTGTCTTAGATGTAGGTGTTTCCATTCAGTCAGGTGCATCTTGAATATGATGGGAGAAATGTAACACTAACCCACAGAATGCACACAGGCTTCAGAACTTGATTTGCCCTCCAAGTGGTGAAAGCAGGGGATGGAAAAGAGCACAATTTTGACATTGACTTAGAAAAAACTCTTGCATCTGCTGCATGTTATCTGTTACTAACTATGGAAATACTAAATCTTGGGGAGTGATTAATACTGGAATCAGCAATTGTTCAGCTGTGTACTAAATGGAAGGTATTTAGCTTTTCAGGTAAGAAATGGAGATAACAAGAATCTCTAGATCCATGAAGGCAGCTGTAGTAATTTTAAGGTGTAAAGTTGTGTGGAATTTGCTGTAGAAACTTAATCAAGAAGGGTGCTCCAAATATATTTCCTGTAGGTATGGTTTCATATTTACTTGCCTCAAGCAGGTTCAGTGTAGTTCTGTGCTGTATTTTGAGTTGGCCCTGGTATTAGATTATCTGTGTGGTGAGTCTGGTTAGATAACCAGTCTGCCCAAAACCCAGCATTTTTCCTATCTGGATAAGCTTCTCGTGTACCTGCGGAAACGTCACTGTTGTTACAGGAGACTGCAATAACTTGGGGAAACGAAGAATGATCGGAGTGGTTGGGATGCATCCTGACACTTGATCGTCACCATGTTTGTGATGGAAGGACCATGGGTTTTCTTACTGTAGTTGCTCTACATAAAACATACTGAGCAGCCTGGCCAGAGTCCCAGGAAACAGCCAAGCACAGCACGCAAATAGAAAACACTGTTGGAACTCTGATATTGTACAGCAAAAACGGAGGTCGTCTCCTGGCATGCTGAGGGTAAAACTTCAGTCAGCTATAAAGTATCATGTAAGCTCTTAAGATAGAAACCAGTTTGGCCTGCTCTGGCTTACTGATTTTGTGAATCTACTGTGTGAAAATGAAGCTGAGAATGAACACAGCTTTCCTTAGATGGGGAGCAGGAGCAGCTATCCAACTTGCTGAAGGGTGATTCTTCTATTTTTACAAATTGAAACAAGTAAAGGCTAAATTATGTAGCTACAGGCGCATTGTTTTTTGGTAAATAGTAATCAAAATCTAATGATTCAAGCTATCAAAGCTTTTTAAAGTTCATATGAAGTTTAAGATGATGGAAACTTTTCTTTAGGAGTGTTTTGCTGCTCTTCTGTAAGAAACTTTGAGACAAAGGCATTTACTGCACTTGTGCGTGTTTTTCAATATACAGTTTTAAATAGTGAAACTTAAAAATAGCCACCCAATAAAATTCTTTGATAAATGCTTAAGATTGACAAGAATTTTGTACTAGCTTAGCCTCTTTCCAACAGGTTGGGAAATGCTGACTTATTTTAAAAAAATCCATTTAATTTTACAGTTTA
This sequence comes from Sakesphorus luctuosus, assembly GCA_013396695.1. Taxonomy (NCBI): domain Eukaryota; kingdom Metazoa; phylum Chordata; class Aves; order Passeriformes; family Thamnophilidae; genus Sakesphorus; species Sakesphorus luctuosus. Next base: position 183,449 of record VWZD01006504.1, read on the forward strand.
AAAAAAACCCAAGGGAGTGTCTGTTTGTGGAGTTTTTACCAGGACAGTATGTTGTCTCATGTTGACCTAAAGCTTTGCATTTACCTCCATGAGATAGCTAAAAGCTTTCAATCTGTCTGCTTAAAGCCTGTTCCTCTTTCAAAAACCGTTTCCACAGACGCCACTGTGTCAACACCATTCAGTCCTAATTGCCAACTCCAAAGCATGCTGATCAATGGAAATGCTAAATAAAGCAGCAGAGCTCTTGCCTGAGAGGATGTGTAAAACCAGCTTTCCCAGTACATGTGTCTCTGTGAACGCCAGCCTGAAGTTTTCCTATTTGTTACCCTCTAGTGCAACACCATTCTGTCGTCCCGACTCCTCTGCTTGTGGGTCATCTTGAACTCTGAGTTTTTGAGCTTGTCTTCCAGGTGAAGCTGCTTTTTAAGAAATTAATAACCAAAAGCGTTTAGCTTTTCTGAAAGTGAGACCAGAATCCATAGGAATAAAAACTTGGCTACCTTGAGTTTTAGCTGGATAATGGTTTTTGTTGTTGGATTTTTGGGAGCGGGTTTTTTGTTTGTTTGGGTCTTTTTTTGGCACATGAAACATCATGTTTATAGTACTTGTTAGTACTGTTAGAGTTGCTCTTGCCATTTTTGTCAGGTATGAGGCTTTGAGATGTGACAGCTGGTTGAGGATCAGAAACAAAATACCAACTCTACTGCCCATTGACATACATGTCTGTGAAAGCCTGAGGAAGTTCTTGGCATGCCTTAAATTAAACACATTAGGTTTTCAGGCACAGCTCTTACTGCTTTCTTACAGGTATCTTTTTCACAGCTGATAAGTAAAATGATGTCTGTACTCCCTCTGCTGGCTCTGCAAAAGTAGCTTTCACGAGCCTAAATCATTGAGTAGCACCTCGTACAAATATGATGCCTGTGTGCAATTCTGCGGTGAAAACAGCCTAATGAATGGAAGAGAGATTTTCCTGAAAAATGGGTCAACAAATAGTTACTGAAAGCTAATCAGGTGTCTCAGATGCTATCTCCTGCTATAATGGTAAACACTGGTGTTGTATATACCTTTGTAATTGTAGTCTGGTCGGTTTTCGTGTATCAACGATTGGATGGGGCTGTCCAAATTAGAACAAATACTTGTACATCTAGTCACACATCTGAACCCTATTTTTATAGGTACTGTGCTATATGTATGTAGAGATGTAGAGGTATGATAGGTGGAAGCCTTCCCCAGGGAAGGAAACTTACATAAATTAGTGCTCTGTACATTTATTTGCTTATTCTGAGACTACTTGTTTCTTTCTGTGTGAAGAGATACAAAAATTCTCAGCCAGAATGAAAAAGTTTGGGGCTTGAAGTCTTAGGTGTTATGTACATAATCAAAGCAATTGCACTTGGAAGTCAATAGACATCTTTACATCCCAGTGTGGTTCATTCTGTTTTCTTGGTTTTGGATATTATTACTCTATTATATTACTATTCTAGTTAATTTTGTGATGTTTAACCCTAACCCTAACCCTGCCCTCAGTAACCAGATGAGTGGAATAACAAGCCAAACTGCCTTTTTACCATTTACTACTTGAGAGTATCTCTGAAAAAGAACCCCTGAGCCTTGTGATGTGGAGCGTCTGGCTGCTGCTTGCAAAGTCTGATGATATTTTCCTGTTTTTTTGTCCCTGCAAGGTACATTTCCTGGAAAGCTGTCTTTTGTCCAGACCTTTTATTTGTATAATTCATGACCATCAGATAGTTTAGAGCAGTAAGACTTCAGTGCAAACCCAGTTTAGGAATTCACTAAATGCAATTTAAGAATTCAGTACAGCCAAACACTGTGGTTCCTCCTGTTGAATTTCTCTTTGGGTGTACTTGTGGCTGTCTGTAGATGTCTTCAGGCATTGCTATACTCAGAAGGGACTTTTTGGCTGTATAAAACCAGGCAGTGCTCAGATGTTAGAACGAGTCTTTCTCTCACAGCAAGTGTGTTTCCCCTACTGAATATCCTCTTCTGCGTGCTATTGCGGATTAAGGTCTTGAAGTTTATTGCTATGACTTGGTTACCCCCCACTTATAATCAGAAATCAGAGTTTTAAATGATTTTTTCTTTTCTTTTTTTTCTTTTTCTTTCTTTTTTTTTAAGATGTCCAAAGCTGTATTTCAATAATGTTCATTTTAGTTTACAAGTAAAGCAAAAATTGTGGACCTCTGTTATACAGACCAGAAAATGTAGCTTAGCAATGTCTGCCTTCAACCCTAGTCTTGTCAGGCAAGATTCTCAGTGCACAGGGAAAGGCTTCCATTTGCTAGGAAAGAGTAATAGTGTATTTCAGAAAGCTCCAAGTTAGAGAGTCAGAGATTCCTGATCTTAAAATATCTTAAAAAAATAAAATAGCTTAAAATAGCTTGGTTTAGGCTTCCTGTGGGCAATTTTGCCATGATGCAATTGTTTAAATACTTCAAAATATTTGCTCTGTGAAAAATACTTTGTGACAGCTAATGGCTTAGTTTAATAATAACTGCTCAACAACAAGGTGATGTTTTAGTAACTACGTGCTTTTTCAGTTTTAAGGAAGAAAGCTGTCTGGAAAGCTGTTTAGCTTAATTATGTGCATAAAGCATCATACATCAAACTAGACTGTGATTTTGACAGACAGCTGCGTAACTGCCTAAAATTGTTTGTTCCTTTATACTTTGATTCTGGATTCTGACTGTATACTGCTTGATTGCATTGCTGAGTTCCTTTAATTAGATAACTACTCTAAACTGTTCAAATATCAACCCCCCCCAATCTAAACCTGAAAGAAACAAGAAAAAACTTCCACAGACAAAACTAACCTCCCCCAATTTCATGTTTTATTGGTTACAGTGAAAGATTTTGAAGGGAATGGGTACACGTGCAAAAATCTGGCTCCCGTAGCAATATAGCAGCTTGCAATTGGTAATCTAGAGAAAGCTACTACTGGTATCAAGTCTGAGTGCAACATAGGAAACTACATATAAATGTTCAGTGTAATGCATGTTTGTTCTGCAGGTGAACTGGGAGCATTGTTTATAAGCTGTGCTGTTATGGCTGTGAATAAACATGCAGGACAGTTGGGATTCTGCTGGTATAATTTTTTGTCTATTTTAAAGCATCTCTTTTCTTCCTTCAGAAGAAGAAACATAAAAGAGTGTTGTAAAATATGGAAGTAAAATAAAGCCAAGAAATTAATAGGTTTAAAACCATGGCAAAACTTGGCTGGCAACCTGTGTGTCATGGTATACAGACTTGAATATGTGTGTAACTTAAATGAGTCAAATTCATAACATAACTTTGAAATGAGGTGTATGGTTGGTTTTCAATGTGTAGGACTCCTCAGTAAGAGGTTTCACTTCATCTTCCTAACCAGTGTTTGGTACTATCAGGTCTGAAAGTGTCAAAACCAAGCCTGTGACTAGCAGTGTTCATATTTGCACCATTGTTTTTCTAAGTCTTGTATGTCTCAGGCTGGTTTGTTTTTTGTTTTGTTTTGGTTTTCTTGTTGTTTTTTAAGTGCTGCTAAAGTAATTTTTAATTATAAAGGTTTTTAGATGGCTTCTTTCTGTGCTTCCTGCGACAAACTAATTGAAATAAATCATCCTTAATGAGACTGACAAGCAGGTTTTTGGAGAACAGTCCTAGCACAAGTGCTTCCTAGTAGTACTCTACTTTCTTTTCTTTGTTAGACATGAAGATAGAATGTTACATGTCCTTCATGCTGGAGTCTGTTGAAAGTGCTGAGAAAACAGGTGATGGTGAGGAAAACGGGGATACAGGAGTTTGCTTAGGAAAGTGGAGCACTAGGAACAGAGAGGGAAGCTTCTATGCATCTTTGAAAATTACCTCTAGAAAGACTCTGGGAGTTCTGGTGGTAATTCATGTTATCTTTTGTTTCATGGTGCTGTGTCACATTTGTTTTTGTGATGCTTTTGTCAGTCACTTCCCTGCAGTGGGGAAACAGGCATTTCCTGAGTCTTGCTAACCTCATGCTAGACAAAGCTCTTGTCTTCCCTATTCTGCTTAATCTGCATGCTGCAGTAAGACAAACTTGTGAATTGCAGGATTTAGATAAGAAAATCTTAACAAGTCTTGGTCTGTGACTCCCTACTTGGCTCTATGGGGAAAGAAACTTTTGCTGAGCTGTGCTGTAGTCAAATGTTCAATGACACTGGTCCTTTGAGGAAATTCATTGGAAACCATGAGCTGAACATACAAATCTTGGTTATTTAGAGAGTTTGTACCTTCAGCAGTCACCAGTTGGAATAAGTATAACATGCACAAATGCAGGAGGATTGCTTCAAGTTTGCCACTTGAGTGGAGAGACTGATACTGTTCTTCCCCAATTCCCTTTCTTCAGAGATACTGTATGCTACTGGTTTGCTAGAAACAATGCGATTGTGAAAGTTGTACAGTGTTACTATGTGCCACTGTAAAACAAACACTTGCAGGAAGTAGCTTTATGTAAAAGGAATAGAATAGGTCTGTCTTTGCTGAGTCAGAATGATGATCTGTAGTCTTTATGATTAGTTACACTTGGCCCTAAGGGTCAGCTGCAGCTGAACTAATTGCATTAGGTGCCCCATTCAGAGTCTGTCTTTTGGAAGGAGAAATATTAAAGCTTATCAAACAAGCCAGTAGCAGTTAGTGCTGAGGATTCAGAACTGCTGTAGCAGGAGACTGACACCTCACTATGTATGCCAATGGTAGCTATGCCTCAGGCATCTAACTGCTGGTTTACCATGTTAGTTCTGATAGCCTTGTGCTTTGATAGGGCAGGGGAGTGAGAGGAAACAAATATCTGGTCCTCAGCACTGGTTAAGTCCAACTGGTTGCTATGAAGTTTTTCAAGGTATGGCCTTTCCCTACCTAGGGGAGCATGGTAGAGCTAAATTAAAAAACCTGGTTCACCTCATAATTTGAATGCTTGTTGATTAGACTGGAAGCAGTGCCATCTGCAAATTGCGTTAGGATCAACTGATACCAGTGAAGACTTAAGACCTTTGGTTTACGGGAAACTGGAGAAGGGATTTCCTTTTCTAGGTGGAATAGCACTTTTAAATATTACCATGGACCATGGTTTCATTTGCATTTTCCCCAGTCACTTTTTTCTCATTAATTAATCATGCACCTGATGTCTTTGTAATATCAGAAACCTAAAGAGCTGATGTACAATACAGTTCTTCACACCTGAAGACTTTGGAAATAAAGCTGCAATTGTTAGATGAACATAGGCAGTTTATATAGCAATTTTAAATAGCCTACCCAAACTGACAAATTAATTGAATTTACTAAATCTGCTTGAGCTATTGTTTAAAAGTCAGGTGAATTCGCTGTTCAATTCAAATGCTGTCTGCCTTTGACTAAAAAGTGATATACCATGCTATTTGTTTAGTGGCATGTCACTTTATGTGAAATAACAGAGAGAACATGAACCTTTCCTTAAGTGGAGATTAACGTTATCTTAAAGGTGGTAGCAACACGATGATGATGGCTTGGCTTCGCAAACGAAGATTTGCGAAAGGGCTCTCCCCACGTGGGCCTATCCTTTGAGCCTGCGCAGTGGGCAGTGGATTTTTTAGGTGCGGCACAGCGTGCACAGAACTGGCCCCATCCTTTTAACTCCTGGGGTTCATCTGCCACGGCCAAGCGAGCTTGGACAGTGACAGGGAAGTCCTCAGGACTAGAACCTACAGCCCCCGGTATTCCCAAGAGGTCTCCCATCCAAGTGTTAACTGGGGCTGACCATGCCTGGCTTCCGAGATCTGACGGGATTGGACGTCAGGGTGGCATTTAACTGCCTTTGACTGGCAGCAGTATAGTTCCATGATAAAGATACTTCCAGCAAGAGCTAAATATGTGTGCCTTAAGTAGGCATTGCTTACATGACTTCTACAAATAAATCAGCAATTCTGGCATCTTGTGGAAAAACTTGAAACAGTAGAAATGCTGATATTTAAATTTTTTTGGCTGAAGGGAGGAGATCCTTTTTGGATGACTGCTTTCTGCACGAAGCTGCTGCGAGTAGCCTACTCATAGATGAGATGTGAAATGCATAGCTACCATCACAGCAAGCAGGAGAGTGGAGGCTTGGAAACATGCATGGTGCTTATGTGGTCCTTTGACCTGCAAAGGCAGATTTCATGGCTGAGGGAAAAACAAATTGTTTTTAAGATCATGGAAGTGCAGGAAGAAGGCAAGAGCAGTGGAAAAAAAAAAAGATTAGAAGAAGTGCTAAAACTTCAGAGAGTTGTGTGTCCCACAAGAGATTAATTTAGAGCAGGACCCAAAATGAAATGCCATCTCTCAGTGGCTGGAGGTGCTGTGAAGAAGAGTAGAAAGGCAGACACAAAGTTACCATACTGAGCCCTGCGTTGCCTGTGTGACTGTTGTGACGACAGGCTTCCTGTAGTCTAATACTTCATTAATGCAGTTGCCAATGAATGCAGGTGGCTTTCCCAGTGCAAAAGGATAAGGGTGGCAGGTGTAAGTTGCAGCATTACTGTCAAATAATGAGAGCTGCTTCAGGACCGATGTGAGTGGAAGTGTTACGCCTTGTCACTGTAGCAGTGCCATACCTTTGGTCACCTGAGGATGTGACATACTTGCTGCTTGCATTGTTAGACTTAACATTTAAGTGCTATGATGGGACTCACAGCTTTGTGCATCCTGTCTACTAACACTGGTTATGCTTTCCCTGTTAAACAAACACACTGCTGAGAGAAGTATTTGTTATCTCATATTGAGTGGTGGATGTATACTGATCACAGAGCATTTAATTTAACATCATTCTGCAGAGAGGTCCCAGCAGCTGTATTGCAGTAATGCATTTTGTGTGCAAACTCTCCCCTCCACCCCCCCAGCCAGCAACCTACCCTGCATAAATGAGGAAGTTTGGAGTAGCTAAGTGTGTGACAGTGCAGGGAACATGACAACTTAGCGTTTAAGTGGGTGTCAGACTTCAGAAAGATCGAAAAGTATGACCATTAAGAAGGACCGATTTTGAAACTGGAGATGTGCCTGAAGCACATGTATTTCTGGCAGATAGGGGTTAATATTTTGCAAGGGAAGCTAGAATGGTTTTCAAAATACAGATTTTTTTTTTAAGAAGTAAGGCTTTTTAAGGGTTTGAGGATAAGGATAAACTGTGTTCATGTATTTCCAGAAAGCTTTGTGAAAAATATGATTATGAAGGTTCCTAAACTGGCTTGTTGTAGGACAAGAGGGAAGCTTCTTTATCCACAAGAGGACAAAACAGACATCCAGCTTCACATCACTGTGTGCTCAGTGAGATAAGTGACCAGAGCCGATGGTCTTGTTTTACTTTTTTACATTCTAAACCATTGCTTGGCACAGATGGTAATTTTGAGGATCATAAATGGATTCTTTACCATACTCACTAGCTGTATATCTTATCTTTCAATGAGTATATAGAATATTTTGTGGTACTGTTTCTACATAGCAGTAGATAGTCCAAAGCAGCAAGAAAAGCCTTTAAAACTTACTCTGTTAATTTTATTGCCAAATTAAAAAGAATTTGTCACGTGTGGGGTGACTTTATAGAAGTAATTAGGCTTAATCTCATATTTATTAATATTTCCTAGTAGTTTTAAGACTAATTTTAAATTTCTCTTGAAGGTGTTTCTGAATACAAGAAGAATCAGATAGAGATGGACTTTTGCCGTTTGCCTGAAGCCTCATAACTCTGGGGGAGCTTGTGGCACCTCTTGGATACCAGGAAGCATGGTCACATACTGCTATGCTTAAATGGGTATTAACATAAAAGAATAGTTGGTGGAAGAAAAAAAGGGAGAGTGTTCAAAGCAGGAGGAAATGGTAAATCTCTAGTTCTCGATAAAGTGCCATATGTAGCTTAGCTCAAGAAGTTTTGGAAGCAAGGTTAAGGAGAAGTAGCAAAAATTAGAGGCTTTGTGAAAAAAAATAAAAAGATTTCTCGAGACAAGTAAGGTTTCTCAAGTAAGAGAAAGTAAGATTTCTCAAGACCTGTGGGAATAACTGATGAAGCCAGCTTCTATTTTTGCTCTGAGTCGTAATTATTGTCAGAAGTGACCATCTGGATGCATTGCTTACAGCCATGCGCTAAGCTTTACATGCAACAAGTAACTGAAATCCAGGAACTCAATTCTGTCTCTGTTGGGATGAAGTTTGGAACCATCCCACTTTACCTTTACTTGAAACTTAGTTGTATATAATGATGTCATATGCCTCATTTAGCACACACCTCTCAGGTTTTGTGACCAGAATGCATCTTGCAATTTGGGGAATGCCAGTAAGCTCTGTTGTAGTCCCATGATGCATAAAGTTTAGTAAGTAGTTTGCCATGCAACCATCTTACCTTTTTTAATGGTTTTGATGAATATTGATGAGAAAAGTGGGGTAAGTTGTTCCTGAATTTACCAATGTGAATATTTGTCAATGGATGATTTTACTGCATACTTTAAAAAAATCCACTTTTAGGCTTATAAATTAAGCTATTAATATGATAGATCTGTTAATAGAACTTAGTTTACAATGTAATTATCCCAAATAAACATTTTTAACCCAAACTGTGCAGGATTGAGAGACTTTAAATCCTCAGTCATCTTATTTAGGACTCAGTGGATCTGAGATAAAGGAAAATATTGATGGGCATTGGCCAAACATTTTTTACTTGCATACCAGCAGGTGAGCAGACATATTAGCTACCTTAGTCCAAATTTTGGCAGGTCCATTTGCCTCAAGTTAGCTGAGGAAACTGACACACAGTAAATGTGTTTTTAGGTACTCAAACACATTCAAAATTATACGGGGTGGAACAGGGGCCTATCTAGAGGTTAAGACTTTTTTTTTCCTTGGGTATTATAGTCTTAACTTGGAACAACCTGACATTGCAAGCCATCCTGTCAAATTTAGCCTGATTTTAGTTCAATGTCATCACAGATCAAAAAAGTAGATGACCCTAGTGAAATGACCTTAGTGGAAGGAAGAACAGAGAAAGAAGCTTCAGGGCCTGTGGGTGGAGAAGGGAGAAGCTGCCTGAGCGTTGATCAGAGCTGTGAACTGGAAGAAACGCTTCGAGACATGGCTTTGTTAAAGGATGTCTGGAATGAGTAACTCCAGTTTCCAGAAAAGTGTTTTAAGTAGTTAAAAACTCAGCTCTTTTGCACGGTTTTGTATTTTGAAGTGTTTGGACAACTCAGCATGGTAATATGAAATAGGAGACTATGAAAGCCTAGTGTATCAGCTGCTTGGGACACTTGATGCTTTTTGTAATGATGATCACATTGGTTTTGTCCTCTTGGGTTTTCCAGTATATCTCAAATTCTGATGTTCCTTGAAAGTGTTCATAGGTTTTTCTGAAACCCTTCTTGTTGAATCAATCTGTTTATTGTTGGATCAGTAATATCTATTATCTCAGATAGCTAATAATTAGTTTAGGCTTTTGATAAAACAGTTTTCCTACTCAGACTATTCTATAGAGCACATTCTGATATTCTTTCTTAATCTATCTCTCACTTCAACTGGAATTGAGTTGTGTTCATAGCATGGAAAGGCCATGGCTTGGACAAAACAGGGCAGTGCAGACCTATGCGGCTGGTTGATGGAATAACATGTCTGCTCACTTGCTGGGCTCCTTGCTAGGCTGTGGAGCAAGCTGCTTTATAAGAGAAGGTCATTTTCTTCGTGACATTGTAACTCACCTTCAACACTTCATGATTTTTCCTTGCTGCTACCAAAATAGGAAAATTATGCAGAAATCTGTGTTTGAACACTGCTAATTTTTATTACTACCAAACTGACTTCTGACTACTACTGTCCTAATTTACTAGCCATCATTTCAATAAGAAATAAATTTTGTGTCTTAAAACAAGGAAACCATTACTGGATGAAACTGCTACTGCAAGTGTCAATCCCAGTAGCTAGCAGCAATCCGTAAGTGCCATAAATTACAGAATAGTTTGTTTTGGAAGGGACCTTAAAAGGTCATCTGGTACAGCGTTCCTGCAGTGAGCAGGGACAATACCTGTGTTTACATCCAATGGAGAAACTAGGCCAGTTTTTACTTCAGATAGATAAGTACATCTGCTTTCTAAGAGATTAAGCTTCAGAATGAAATCAGATTTCCCTTTGAAAACTAAGCAAAAGTCATGACCTTTGAATTTATCCCTTATAACACACAAGCTGTTATAAGAGAAACTTGTTACTACAACACTGTTGGGCTCATTTAAGGCTGAAGATGATATCTTAAACTTTTTTTTGTGCCCTCTCCTTCTTAGCTCTTCAGTCTACTTGTACTTGTCTCTTCATAAGCCAGGTTGTCTGAGATGCTTGCACCAAAATAGCAGCATGCCACTGAAATGATTTAACTCCTAGTTGTTCAGTTAGGCACATTTTAACTTATGGGATAGTATGCTTTGAAGGTCACTGCTCTGTATTAATGTTTCGTTTCATTAGCATTTGTTCATATTTTTTGTGAAACAGACGGTGAACTTCTGTAGCCTGTCCAGTAGGTGTGAGGTCCTGTCTTATACAGTAAGAAGATTAACCTTCCATCACAGAAGAATCAGCTGGTTTTTGTGTGATTCCCAGGTTACTTTCTCAGTTACAATTACTTTCCATTACAGTAAGATTCCAGACTTCTTTCCCTTCTTCTTCCTCCCTTACCCACAATGTTATGTGATGGTTGAAGCTGTGGCACATACACAAACTAAAGTATGCAAAGGCATATTATATGTTTATGATATCTTAAATGCTGTATTTTGAAACAGGTTAAAATGCATGACAACTGAAGCATATGGGACAGTTTTTATCACAGCAGGCTTTTGGTATGCAGATCTGTCTGGCATTCATTGAAGTAATTAGATTAAACAAAGGCTTTCCTGAGATAATCACTTTGCAAGCCCTTTCCAGTATTACAGTGCCCAGGTTTAGTGTGTTGTTGAGGGTCAAATTTTAGTACCAGCTGATACTTTAATACATGAATGTAAAGTGTTCAAGCAGGTGTATAAATTAAATTGAAGGACACAAGTTCTATAATTGCTTGAGCTTTGAATTGATATATGACTTTGCTTAGCTGTTCTAATATTGATTAGGAAAATTGCATTTCCTGCAGGTTGGCAAAGCGAGTATTATGTGCAAATTTAACAGTAGGCTTGTGTAGGGGTTTAAGGTGTGCTAGGCCTGTGCATTTGGGCAGTAGTAATTGTGCCACTCTTGAACTCTGCTGTTGACATTTGTCAGTGTGTGGTCACTGCAAACTCTCTCTTCAAGGCAACTTTAATTTTAATGACCGCAGAATGCAAATTATAGCTTTCTTTAAAATAGAGCAAATCACTAAATACTAAATCACTAATTACTAAATACTTTCACCTGTGAAGGACTGTTTCTGGACTCTATAATTAATGCTCAAGACTGCCTTGATAGCAGCTGCGTTTTGGGGCAGGAGGTTAATGTGAGTCTATGTTTAAAGTGTCATTACAGGAACACTTAAGAAACATGTTGCAGCTTCTGGCTTGGTCAACACGGTAGAACTAAATAGATGTGTAATCTGTAGTCACTTCATGCTTTGGTAAACATGTCTACATGTAGACTTCTGTTAAAGCTTGTCCTTTCTTCAGTCCAACTACAGAGGCTTATGACGTCAAACTTCTAACACTGACAAAATTATCTTTGTTTGATGGGTTATGGTTTTGAATTATTATCTTTGTCTGGTAACAAAGCAGACTCCCTTAGCAGTAAATACTAAGTGGATTTGGGTAAGGAAGTTAAGTTGCAGTACTCCTCATAAGCAGCTTCAATGACATGATATGTCAGTGAAGTTATTACAGCCATAGAGCAGCAGGGTCTTTTTGGAGAGATTTGTGTTAAGTATTTGAATCCTGCCTATGAGAGTATATGCTTGTACTCAAAGGTCCTTCTGCAGTTCAAGATTTTTAGTCATTTGAGTGAGACAGACAATAACTAAAGTTTTTCCTTGTCTCACTGATACGTAGACAAAGGATTATCCAAAAGTTGTGTCTAATGAAAGACAGACTTGCTCTTAATCATCTTGCGTGCAGCTTGTTTAAGCTGGACACCAACACGCAACTTGAAGTGAATTTAACTTTAAATAGGCTGAAACGTCAGCTAAATGACTTTTAGCTTGATAACTAGTTTTGGATTTAAAATTTAAAATAATAGCAGATTGGAAGCTAGAGGTGAGTTGCTTTAAACTGTAGTGCTTCAGAGCTCATACTATAATGTATTTCACAATGGTGGATGCAAAAGCTGGAATGCTGTCAAAACAAAACATTTCGTCAGTTGATAAGATAAATACTATTTGATCTATGTAGCTTAAAAATACACTTCATTTTGTGAGACTTGTATTTCACTTTTAATAGTTTCATTCTGCATCACCACTAATGTTACAAAAGCGGACTGTTGGAAGTTGCTGTAAAAGGAAGTGATTGGATGTTGTAACAGGAAGTTATTGGATGTTAGTAATAGCTGGATTATTCTTTATTAATAAAAATGTATTTAGATGTATAGACAGGTTAGAACTGGAGTGCAAAACACATTATGAATTATGATTAAGCAGTGTTAGTGCTCTCAAGTTTACTTGCATATGAGAGCAAGTCTTGCCCACTCAGTATACAGAGAAAGCGGGAGTGTGGGTAAGTCTCAGAACTTTTTGATTACAACTGAGCAGTGACTAGAGCTGCAGCTTTTCCTGTCCTTGTCTCTTGGATTTGAGTGTATTTGGCCATCAAGTGCAGGGCTTCTGCTAGAGGCTTGAACAGTGTTTTTCTTAATTAAAGATGAATCAAATTTGATGTAATTGGTTGTGAGGCATTCTGCTTGGTCTATTTTTGCTTAATTAGCAACTGCAGCATCTTCTCCATAGCTGTACAAACTCATTTGCCTGATCTGCTTCTTGTTGTACTGTCATAGCTTATGATCAGATGCCAACCGATAAATCCTCCTAGGCTACCAGCTGGCCAACAGCATCCAGCTTTTGGGCATTAGATAACAATGTGGTGTGTCTTTAAATAAAAATCTTTCATGTGTGATTTGCACGAATTTCTTAACTTGCAGGATACTCTAACAGAACACATTAGAGTCAGCTGAAGAATATGTATTAATCAAAACTACATCCTAGCATGCAAGTTAACACCATTGTCATGGACTCTTCAACTGTTGTAATATTTTTTTGCATTTAACAGAGTAAACAATGAAGATTTAAAATTAATTTTTAAATTAAGTACTTTGTGATAGGATGTTGACATTTTATGCATATTAATATTGGCTGCTTTATCCTTTTTGTCATTATCCAGAAAACAGCCACAGACAGTGGCTCAATCTACTGTGATAGGAAGAGAGGAGCAGTTGTAGTTCTGCTGGAGATTGTATTGTCACTTGTGGTTGTGGGACATCAGTTCAGGGTTTTTCAGCATCAGTGGTTGTTCTCAGTGCAAATGAAGTGCGGTGGCATGGTGCTTTAAGTGGTAGATTTACTATAGCTGAAACAGATTGTTTCCAGAGCAGATACCTGAGTCTTTCCTGGAACCAAGGCCTTAAATTTCTGGTAGTTAGGTGCTTATACCTGGACTTCAACGTAAATGCAGCAGTTCAGACAAACAGTCCCCTGATCTGGTACGGCAATAGCTAGGAATCTTTTTCTTTGCTAACTCTCTGCCTTTATCAAGCAATGCAGTCCAATTTCCCTTTGCTAGGCATATGATACCTGAGGGTCTTGTTGACCTGGAAGTGTCCAAGTTATTGTTCATCAGAGCCTGGCCCTCATAATGTTTTCTGGAGGAATATATTGTTACATGTGCTCATTGTGCTCCATTATATGTATAAAGCTGACTTACATGATTAGACATCTGTCTGTGGCACACAGCAGATCTTCATATAGGCATGAAGAGTTTGTGTGTGCCCTGTACCACTGTAGTGTTGTGTACATGCAAGATACGCCAGCTGAACAGGATTAAATGTAGAATGCCTGTGCAAGTTAAGAGTCCTGTGGGTATATGGCAATTTCTCAGCTGCAGTTCATTAGTAGTCAGACAGAAGAGCTGCTCTCAGTCTCCTTATCCCTTCTGTAGAAAGGTGGTATCATGCAATTTTCCCTCTGTTCAAAGAATTAAATGCAGATACCGTGGGAGGCTTGAGTTTTGATGAAATGGACCAGAGCGAGGGTGAAACTGTCGGGACGGAAAAAATGTATTAAGAATTATGTCTGCCTGAAGATAATAATCCTACTTATAACACAAAAGTACTGTGTGGGCTGGCTTAGTGCTGAAATTGTTTTTCTTGAGGTTTGCACAAATGAATTAACAGGAACACAAAAAAGCTTGCTCTTCCCAAACTCTGAAGTGAAAGTCTCATTGAAAACTGGGGGGTTTTCACTTGAGCATATTCTTACCCCATGTGACATCAGTTGTGGATGCTACAAACTCCATTTCCTTGAAAACAGATTTAATTTTAGGTATTTGTAAAGGTTTCCCCTTGATGATGGACCATGTGCACATACTAAGAAAAATGCAACTCTTAAAGGCAACAGTTCTAAAAAGTTAATGGTTTAAGGAAATACAGTAATGCAAGGTTGTTTTGGGATGGGAAGCATCCATTTTATACCTTGTCACTCTTGCTAGCTCAATGCAAACTAAAAATACTGCAGGAAATTAAAAAGAAATTTGTTCTGTAACCTCAATACAAGTAGGGTTGTCTTACAATGTATTTCAGCATAGCTGTTATGTAACTGACTGTATATTTGTTCTTTCCCTAGATTGTACATGCCTTTTGGCTTTGGGGAACAGAACGCACCATGGAACAACCTGAAAGATCTCTCCAGATGGGGTCTCTTGCTTGGGTGATGTGTCTGCTCTCCTGACTTTCTTAATACCCAAAGGATTTATTTTCCTTTTGGAAATATTTTAAGTTGAAATCTTGTTCCTTACTGGAAACCATCTACACTAAAGACTGCACACATCATGGGTGACATGGCAAACAACTCGGTTGCTTATAGTGGTGTAAAAAATGCTGTAAAAGAAGCTAATCATGGAGATTTTGGAGTTACTCTTGCAGAGCTCCGTTCTCTTATGGAACTTCGAGCTGCAGATGCACTGCATAAAATACAAGAATGCTATGGAGATGTACATGGCATCTGTACAAAGTTGAAAACTTCACCAAATGAAGGTAAGTCAATTTTAACACTGTTATTGAGGAAACTATTTAGAGGAAAAAACCTTAGTCAGCACACTGCTTTTTTTTAGTATAACAAAGTTTATAAAAGTATTTGTTACCATAATAAAATATTGCTTCCTGTTACTCTAAGGCAGAGTTATTCCATAGCATTACGTAAGGGAGAGTTTTTCAGTTGGTCTAACTGCATGTGAGATGCTGTGTTCGTAGTGAACTTGCACTTTGGAACAAAATTGGTTGAGGTAGGCATTCACATATAAAAGAGCAATGCAATGTTCAACTTACAGTGAAAGCATAGTTGTAAATAGCTTGTATGACCAACAGTTCACAATTTGGATCATCCTGTTGTAGAGGCCAAGGGTTTTATAGTCTGATGCAGGGCTTATTAATGTTTCTATGTTGCTACCTAGTTCTTGCATTCCCCAATGCAACAGTTTTTAAAACTGGTGACATCTGTTACCTATTTGCACTGCATTGCGTTCTTAATAACAGGATCTGGTTTTTAAATCTATAGAATTTCTGTAGAATTCATTTGAGCTATCTAAAATAACTACCAATACAGCTTTAAGCATTAAACATGTACTGTCACTCTTAGTAGAAGGTTTTCAAAATAATTACACCATCTTATTATCTAGAAATAAGTATCTTTAAAGCAGTCTTTGCCATGTTCAACTGAAGTGGCATTTTGTAAAGTGTGGCTACCTGATGCTTGAGTTATTACTCCAAGACAGACCACAAATGTGAAGAACTTAATAAAAAAATTTATCAAGTCTCCTTCCTGAGAACCTTCCAGAAGTTTTCTTTTAGGACTCAGCCATCTCTTACTAATTTTTTCCAATGTTAGTTAAAGCTTTACATGCCAATTTGTGAAAGATGCAAGTCACAATTCATGCAAGTCGCAATTCATAAGATATTTAAACTTAGTATCTACACAAAACTGTAGTAACTACAGTAAACTATAGTTAGATAAAAATACTTAGAAACAGTAACTGAAACTTATTGTGAAGTCCTACTGTTGGGAGTGATTGAGAATTATCATAATCAAGATTTTAGCAAATTGTGGTGTGTCTGCATTTAAGCACTCACATAGCTTTTAACCAACGTGGTGTCATGTTCGTGGCAGTAAAATACCTGCTGTCTTAATCCTGGAGAGTCGTTGCTTTCTGTTCTTCAGAAATGCTATGAAAAGATTTGTCTCCTTGGACCAAGAACAGCCTACTAATGCCGTAAGGTACCTCTGGGTACATTTGCATTTAGCATGTTTTGGCTTGATCTGCTTTTGAAGCCGTATTTCCAGACTCCTGAAATTATATCAGTACACGAAACTGGGATCTTCTTACCAAACTGAAAGTAGCCAGCTGGCATGGCTGACCTATCAGTGAATGGGAGTAGATCAATTTCAGGATGAGGAAATTTGTAAAACATAAGGAGTGCAAACTCCTGTTCCTTGGCATCAATGGAGTTGTAAAGTTAACAGTGCATGTGTGTGAAGCACTGCCGTGTACAAGCAGTACAAGGAGCAATAGTCTCTTGTTACCCTATTGACCTGTTGGATAGTATTGAAAGGCAGTTTCTCAGTGAAAAGCAATATAGTTTTCTATAATCAGGAATTTAAATGAGAGTTGAGTCCTGTTTTACAGTGATCTGCAAGCTAAGTTGGCATACAATTTTAGACAGCTGTGATGCACTAAGCACCAAACTCGTATACTGCAGGTTTCACTTTGTCTCTTAGTGTAATGAACAGTTTAACACATGGGAATGATGAGTGTCAGCATACTAAAAGTAGAAAGGGTTAGATGCCATTTCCTGCAGATTGATTGTGCAGTACTGAGCACTATGTGATCAAGGCCTTTCCCTTCCAAAAAGATTTGACATTTAGATGTTCACTGCAATCAGTTAAATACAATCACTGACTTGATAAAAGGGCACAGACTTTTCTTTTTAAGTGTGAGAGAAGCTCATAATCACACCAAGGCCTCAACATTTGAACATGTTAATTAGTTCAGAAAAGGTTAAGTAAGATGAGTTAATGCTGTGTCCTCTGCAGAGGTGTAATTTTGCTCTAAATCACTGCATGAAACTTAAGAGAACCAGCCACTCTGTCAGGTAAGCTGCTATAAATTTCTCAGAGGTAGTGCTGGAGAGCTCTTGTAAAGGTAGAACTAGGTCTCTGCTTTTGTCAAATTCAATATAGAAAAGGAGACATTTCTAATGGAAAAAAGTCTAAGCAAGATCTGTGAAGAAAACTGCTATGTGTTACTCTAGTTTTAGCTCTCTAAAATCTTGTGTGTACATCTGCAAGGCCCCATGACACTTCTTCCTAATCAGGATGCTTTCTTTATGATATGAAACACAGACTGCTATGCAATTACCAATGGCTTCACAGGAAAAGTACAGTAGTTCTGACATGCTACACAGTGGATGAGTTCAGCTTGTTTAATTTCTTGCTGTGAAGTTGTTGACAATGTAAGGTAATGTCTTTTTTTAGGCAAAATTTGGATCAGACCTGTCTGATTTGAAATGAGAAATGGGAACAGTCCTTTACTAGTATTACTTAAAAAAAAGGACACTGAGCAGACTTTACTGCTTACATGTATACAATGTACAAAATGAATGTTTGACATATCTATAATGGCAAAAGTCCATCTTATATTGTGGACGGATAAACCACCATCAATATTTCCACAGGTCAGCATAATTTTGATTGTCTAGTAGCTTCTAGATTTGTAACAAAATTTGTATATGAAACATTTAACTAGTCCCTTGCCTAATATTTTTCAAACTTAACCCCAAATAGTATAAATTACCATAATTAAGATACATAACAAACAATATAATCACAATAGTTTTGACCTCAGGACTGTACAGTGTTAACTGTGACATTGCCAGCTGTGTGGTAGATATAGCAAGTTCAGTAATGATGCATGGTGTAATATGGTGTATACTAAAAACACAAATGGTTTTTGTCTTTGCTAGACTTATTCACTAATCTTCACTAAGGGGTTCTGGTAGTAGCTTGACATTATTTAGCCTCGTTGAGAAACACTTTTCATTCTTCCTAGACCAGTGCTGTACACTTCTGATGTTCTGCACTGTGGTACCCTGCGAAGGGAGGAGGAAAGTGATGCTGCTGACACTAAGTAAATAATCTTCCAAACTCTGCCATGTTAAAGGAAATAGAGAAGTGGTATCTATTGCAAAACAGCAATATAGCTGAGCCTTTTGGAATGGCCAAGCTGTCCTGAGTTTCTGTAGATCCTGTAATGGGTAGATTAATTTTGAAAATAGTCTTGCAGTGCTCTTTGAGCTGAGAGTGGAAGTAAGCACTTTAAAGCTTGACATGCAAGGAGTGTAGAATTATGGCTGCTAAGTACAATTGCTTCTTTGTATTAAACTTTCAAAGGTGTGAATTGGTGAATCAAGTGTTGGATTAAATCTAATTTATTATAAATTAATTTATATATTATTAATTTGTTTCACTTTTGAAAAGGTCTGCTTCTTTTCAGTTAAGTGATTGCATAGCAGATGTTGGCCTTTCAAGCTGAGCTTTGTAATTCAACAGTCTTTTCAAGATGTCTTCACAGAATCACAGAATATGCTGCGTTGGAAGGGACTCACAAGCATCTAGTCCCACTCTTAAATATCTTGAGTTGTCTTGAAATATCACGAGATGATTCTTGGAAATGTCTGTTAGATAAAAGCCAGTTGCAGTGGCTACTGTTCTTATTGATTACCTACAATGTTTGCAATGCGTTTCTTGATAGGCAGTTGGGTTAACTACTAAAAGAATTGCTACTAAGAAAAAGGTTGTCTTTAAGCAGGAGCTGATCATAACCTTGGAGACAATATGGTTAAAGTATCCAGATTTTTGCCCTGAAAAGCATGCTGGGTGTTTGGCCATTTTTGCTTTGAAAAGTGCTAGGGCTAGTGGCTTAATTCTGAATGTCAGGTTAGGCAAATGGAAACCGTTACAGGAGTAAATAGCAGGGGTACTTACAGGAGACCTTGCCTGCATAACCTTGGACTGAATATAGTTGATATTGCTTTATTTTTTAAGGTCTTGGCAAACTCTTTAAGCATGCAGTACTTTAGTGAAGGCCCCCCTCACCCTTGCCTGCTATTGTCCCTTAAGGTTGGTATGAGAACTGAGACAGAAGAGGACTCAAGTATGCCATATAAGAAAGAAGATAGGTACAAAACTGAGGTGACAGACCCCGCACAGTGCTAAATATGGGATTTCTCTCTGTGAGAGGAGATAGAAAGTGAAGGTTCAGAAGAGCAAAAAACTACTGCTCCAGGTGGAAGCAGCATCATAAAGTGATTGCCTCTTTCCCCCGATACCTGGAGATCTTCAACGACTTAATAGTATTTTATATAATAAATAAAACACAAATGTAAGAATTATAATATTAATTATGATTAGAAATGTTAAGTTAATTTTATAGTTCTAGGATGTTGTGTCTGAATACAGAATCTTTGTGGTGGGAATGGTGCTGCCTTTACAGGCTATGGTCTTCCTAAAGCTTTGTGATCTTTGCTAAAGCTACTCAGTCTCAGTAGTAGTAACTACTAATGTTCTTCTCTTGCAAACTACTTTAAATGAAGGTATGTGCATTACTGTTACTGTTGCTGTGTCATATTAAGTGAAATATTAAGCAGGTAGGCCTTCAACTTTATTTTGGCAAGAATTTTGGTGAGAATTATAATATGTATAGCTGGTTTTCTGTAGTGACTGACTTAAGAGTAATACTTATGAAGTGTGACTTGATTCTGTGAATGGTACATATAAGTTACTTCTAATGGGAGGAAGAAATGCCTGTGAGTGTCACTAACTTTGTCTTATTGTTAAATAGGCTTAAGTGGAAATCCAGCAGATATAGAAAGGAGAGAAGCAGTTTTTGGGAAGAACTTTATACCTCCTAAAAAGCCAAAAACATTTCTTCAGTTAGTATGGGAAGCACTACAGGACGTTACACTAATTATATTAGAAATTGCAGCTGTAGTATCCTTGGGCCTTTCTTTTTACCAGCCTCCAGGAGGAAATGAATCATGTAAGTAAAGTTTTTAATGAGTAGGTGTCTACCTTTATTATACTACTGGCTTTCCTAGTCCAACATGCTATACTGTAAATCTGATTGTTCCTTATTGAGACCACACTACTAAAACTCTAGCTTGCCTTAAAAGGGCAACATGAATTTTCCCTGGTCATAATCTGGTTGTGTTCTGATCAAAATAATGCCAAAGGTAAATTACAAGTAGCAGGAACAAGGATTTCTCTTAAATCCAGCAATCTTTCTGTGTGAGTGGGATTTTTTTTAGCTTTGCTGCTAATATTTAAGCAATTCATAATTTGTAGTAATGGGCTTTCTTTGAGGTGTCAGCAAGTCTTAAATTTTCCTTGATTTGCAATATGAAAGTGGAGACTTTCTAATTTAAGAAATGAAGATATGTTTGCTTCTAAACAGAAAATAAAGGGATCAGGCCTTCGTTGAACTGAATTTTTGCAGTGATATCTGGCTTGTTAAGACAAAGATGGGGTGGGATATGTTGAAAAGGTGATTAACTAGTCTGGTATCCTTAAGCCATCATTTAATAAGATAATAAGGGCAGATAACTTTCTGTAGCAACTTCTCTTGTGTTCAGATAAGCTGGGTGGTTTAAATTCCTCAAGTTGCTCTAGCTTTCAGGTTTTTTAGCTTCTTTGTGTGTTACCCTTACAGAAAAGAAAGGTAATTCTGCAAAGAAAGGTAGCACAGAAAATGTTTAGCAGCTATTAGTAGTTTGTTCTGTTTGGCACAACTTTTTTTATTTTTGAAATAACTTGTCTGCATGAGCTTTCTTAAATCTAAAACCTGTTTTCTGCAGTATGTGGATCAGTAAATGTTGGTGAAGAAGAGGAGGAATCTGAAGCAGGTTGGATTGAAGGAGCAGCAATCCTCCTATCTGTAGTTTGTGTGGTATTAGTAACAGCTTTCAATGACTGGAGTAAAGAGAAACAGTTTCGGGGATTGCAGAGCCGTATTGAACAAGAACAGAAATTTACAGTCATCAGAGGTGGCCAAGTCATCCAAATACCAGTAGCTGACATAATTGTTGGAGATATTGCACAAGTGAAATATGGTAAACATTTTTTAACGTTTTAACTTTCTTGTAGCTTTAAAAAAGGAACTGCAGTCAGTATAATGAGTGATCTCTTGTAGGTGACCTTTTACCAGCTGATGGTGTGCTCATTCAAGGAAATGACCTCAAAATTGATGAAAGCTCACTGACTGGAGAATCTGATCATGTTAAGAAATCTCTGGACAGAGATCCTATGCTGCTGTCAGGTGTGTAGCATATGACAGTGCCTGAAGAAAGTGGCTTGCTTGTGGGGTAAACCAATTATTTAAAATTTTGAGGTTAAAATCTAGCAAAAACTGTACGTTGTTGACTCCTAAAAGTATCCAAAACCAGTGCAACTACTACAAAACTGTCAGAGTGAGTAGACACTTGAAACTGACAAACATTTTCTGTAGTTGCTTATGGTTTTACTTTCTAGATAGCTTTGGCACTTAAAGCTTTAGAGGAACACAGTGTATATGCACATCTTTGTTTTATCAATGTGAAATTTGATAACTTATTTCCTTAAAGTACTTATGTGCTCTGCCATGTAACTGCTCAAGTCTCAGTAGAAAACCTGATTTAATCTTTCAGGTACACATGTGATGGAAGGCTCTGGAAGAATGGTGGTTACTGCTGTAGGTGTTAATTCTCAGACTGGAATAATCTTTACCTTACTTGGGGCTGGAGGAGATGAAGAGGAGAAGGAGAAGGAAAAAGAGAAGAAGGACAAGAAAAGTAGGCATAAAAATCTTANGAATTAATTTTTTAAAACTCATACTTTCTGTAGATTTCACAGAAAAAAACCCTACTTGGGTCCAGTGACCTGAGTGCACCATCACTGCTACTAACTCTTGTTGCATGGATTTTGAATTAAACTTCAGATCTCATAGATCAATTAGAGTTTGGAAAGTTTGCAACTCCTAACCAGCCACACCATTTATAAATAAATGTCTTATAAGTAAAAACTGTCATGTTGTGTAACTTCAAAGTAGATTCATTTCTAATAGTAAATATTTGTTTATGGCAAACAGGTTATTATGTAATTCAACCTAGTAAGTATCTAGTTCTGCATTTGACAGACAGAAAGTACCCCTTTTAGGGTATTCTTCTTTGACACTTGAAGGGGAAAACGTATCCTTGATACTACTAAGTTTGTGGATAATTTAAGCATATATGAGACTGATTTTGATAAAAGATGGGCATACTGCTTCTTCTGCTGCTCCTCTTCTTTCAGAGCTGAAATTCTGAGTGCTCAGAGATATGCTCAAGGCAAATCCCTAGCAGCACTTTTCTTTAACCTTTATTTTTGGAGGGATGAGGGGCTTGTAACTGAGTGTATTTCGGAGCCCTTCTGTGAAGAGTTAAGTGCACTGTCTTCCTTATTACAAGGTCACTTATCTAAGCCATAGCCTTTAACCTGAGGATCAAAGCTTAGAAATGTTAAGCAGTAATGTTCTGATACTAGCTCTCACACGGCATGGTCAGGACTGAGTTTCACTACAGTAAAAATTTTTCAAGAAACTGTTGTGAAGTCTACTGGATAAGACTGAGCTCGAGGGTTCTTGGCAGCAGAACCAAAAAATATAAATCAAAATATACTTTTTCATCAAAGGAATATGGAAAGAATAATGGAAATTATAAAGAAATACGCTTAGGAATCTCAGGGAACCTCCAAACTAAAGAAGCAATTGTTGAAGTCTGTGCTGTGTGCAGGAAATGGGATTAAAGTCTTTTTGTCTTGTCCTAACCCACAAATACTTTACAATTCTGATCCTGGAAACTTGAAAAAAGTAGTCAGTTTCTTCAGAAGGCAGAAAATTGTTAAAAGAATTGAAAATTCTAAATGTGTTACAATCTCAAGTGTGATAGTGAACAGTAAAAGCTGACCTGCAACACTTCCAGGGATTAGTGTGCAACAGTTGCTGTCCTTTGGTCTTCCACTTACAGAGGGGACAAAGCAAATTACAGTACCAGTTTATATATGAGATAGGATGGTAGCTTTTATTAATATTCCAACAGAGCTTCTTATTTTATAAGTTTAAATCTCTTTGGTAAGTAGTGTTTTGGTGTTGAGGGTCTCAACACTTGTAGGGTTTTTTTGTGTCCCAAGATAGACAGCTTCCTCTTTCTCTTAAGTTAGGGGCCTAATAAGATTCTCCTTGGTAAAACTCAGGTTAAACTAAGTTAGCTTCTGTGAATGTTAAGGAGATTAAAGGGACTATATTTAGTTGGCTGTGTACAGCTCGATTCAGAGTGAAAGCAAATGTATGTATAAAGAGTTAATGAATGAACAAGGAGTTACAAGCAACTCAAGTATAGAACTTTGTTCCTGTAAGAGGAAGAGGGGAACGATGAAAAAACAAATACTAAATTAGGAAACAAGTTCTTAAGAAGCCTGAAGTGACATCTTTTGGAGAAAATAAAAGTGGGGTTTTTTTCTCTTCAGCTGTTGTGAGGATGCTTGTGGGGAAATCTTTTGTATAGAAATCAGACTGTGTGTCTACAGAATCAGTGTAGTGGAGGCATTAAATGTCATGCCAGATGTGCTTGATAACTTGATTTTCTTCTACCTAAGTACTCTTGTAAATTTCAATCTACAGAACATAAGGCCAAAGACTTGGTGAGTTATCACTGATACTGAAAATTTCTGGGTTTTGTTCGAAGTTCCTCAATTTTGTGCTTTCATTTCAGGCTGTTGCAAAATAGTAGTTACAACCCTTTCTTTCTCTACTTAGAAGTAAAGTTTGTCACTTGCCAAGCCCCAACAAACAAACCTATGTGTTGGTCTTCCAGTTACCTGTAATGTTTCAGTTGTTAAATTCTTTCACTATTTTACTATCCTTTATGATCTCTCGTTGAACTCCCATTCTGAACAGAGGTAGGAGTGGTATTCTGTTATGAACTCGAGCTGTTCTCGTATTGATATATGGTATATTGCCTACGGATTATGTTCATGTTTGTGTAGATAGATCCTGTAATCCAGTACTGTAGCTACATTAAGCTTGGCAGTAGATATATAAATGTTTTATGCTACAGTAGCTTCTGCAATGTTGTATGAAAGCACTGATTCTGCAAGTGAGATCCTACAGTTCATTTACAGTAGTAGTCAGATACTGGTAGCAAGTGCTAGAAGAACAGAGCAAGATGGAGGCCACCAGAATCTCTTTAATGTAACAAGTATGTTTCCTAGAAAAATGTCAGTAAGTCTTTTACTGCTTGTGAGGAAATCTTTAAAGTGTCTGTTACGGTAATTTGTGCAAACTCAAACAATGTACATTAATACTGCAGCAGTGTTGTGTGGGAAAAGTGAAGTCCAAAAAAACTGACATGAGCTGTTTCTGTGAGCTGACTTACATGTTTTTTAATTTTTTTTTTAATGCAGTTGCTTGTTTCAGCAGAGTAATGTAGTCTTATATATAAACATAAACACTATAAAGAATTCTGCATAGCCAGATTAAAACACAACTTGTTCCCCTCTCTGAACAGGTAAAAAGCAAGATGGAGCTGTTGAAAACCGTAACAAAGGTAAATGCAGGTTCTGTGATCCTTTCTTGCAAGTCTCTATTTTCTCAGAGTGTACGTACTGAATACAGACTTTCCTATGAAAATGTACATTGAATCTTCAGATTCAAAGTGCTTATGCTAAAGATGCCAGGAGGTAATCTGCCCAAAAGAAATGCTTAAATGAGCTTGGTATTCTAGCACCTACACCAATTACGCTTCTTTAAACATTCATGTGCAGTATGGCCTCTCTGGGTACAGATAATACAAAGTACTGGTGTTAAACTTTTTAAGTACCATGGATTTGGGGGACTTCTCACTGGTTAAACTTTTTTTGATCTTGCCTTCTAGCTAAAGCTCAGGATGGTGCCGCCATGGAAATGCAACCACTGAAGAGTGAGGATAGTGGGGATGGAGATGAGAAAGACAAGAAGAAAGCAAACTTGCCAAAGAAAGAAAAGTCAGTTCTCCAAGGCAAACTCACAAAGCTCGCAGTTCAGATTGGAAAAGCAGGTATGATGTCTCAGTACGCACCTTATGTTGATGTTATGTTGGAATTAAGTTGAAACATGCATAGATTGTGAGGTGATAAAATAACCACAAAGCACTCAAGGCTAGCTACTTAAGGGCAACATTCTAATGCATGGAAGTATGCTCTTCTGCCTGAGTGTGCTGATGGCCTCTCAGACTGTGTCATGTGGATGGCTTTTATTTTTGCTCGATGGAAATAGATTCAGGCTTTTGAGTGCCTGCTTCCTGGAGAGAAAATTCCAACTTCATAACATTGGACAAATGTTGAGAAAAGTCTTTTTAGATTGGATATAGCAATTAGCAGTGTATCTAGAGAACTATAAATTGATTGAAGTCTAGAAAATGTGGTAGGGTCAACTAGGTTATTTCTAGTGCTTTCAGAGGCTTAGGAATTTCTACATAACACATGCCTTGCTGATATGTAATGATTTTATTGACTTCCTGCTTTTCTGCCAGATAATATTCAGCTGTCTTATCAAAATATTTGTTGCTTCTTGACAGTAGAGTAAAAGAATGATGTAGTTTAGTGTAAATTTTAGGTCTATTACCTAGTGTGTAGTGGTTTAATTCAAATATTTCAAGTCTACATGGTCCATGTAGAATTGTTGAAAGATTCCGACTAGAAGGAACTTGTAGAAGCTGAACAAGGGCTGACTTCAGCATCTGTACTATTAGACTGTTACAGTCTGAGGACAAAGCAATTAAACTTTTAGCTGTAGTAGTCCATAGTTATGTATAGCAATGTTACTGGAACTTGTACTAACATGCTGAGCAAAGCTTCCACGGTATGTTTAGTGTAAACTACTGTGCTTGTCAAACAATTTTTTCATTTCTTTCAAGAGTTCCTGTTTTCCTCTGTATCTTTTTACCCATGGTAATTTCCCACATACCCTTAATACTCATCTACTTCCCACATAGTTTTTTTTCTGTTCTGCTGCTTTGAGCCAGTGCATGCACTGAAGCACTCTACCAAACCAATTAGAAGTACAATTCTTAATGGTCTGCTGAATTTTTTCGCTTCTTATTCTGCTTAGTCAGTTGACTTTGCATATTGGGCTCACTGATTCATAATTAGCTCTATGCTTTTCGATTAAATGGAAGAAAAAAAAGATTTAGAAATTGCTAGGTGAAAGGCATGAGGAAATACTTGCAGTGGAAGTTAAAACAACCCTGAAAACCACCNGTGGAAGTTAAAACATCCCTGAAAACCACCTCGGTGTTTTGACTTGCTTGTTTACAATCTTAGTTATAAACTAGCTTCTACGAAGGCAAAAGTACTTTGTTTTTGACTTATCTACAGTCTGTATTGCCAAATATTTGAAATAATTTCTGAAAACTGTTTATTCTCCTTTTAACAAGGTTTGTTGATGTCTGCAATCACAGTCATTATCCTTGTGTTATATTTTGTAATTGATACCTTCTGGGTTCAGAAGAGACCTTGGCTTGCTGAATGTACACCAATTTATATACAGTATTTTGTCAAGTTCTTCATTATTGGAGTTACAGTCTTGGTGGTTGCAGTACCAGAAGGTCTTCCACTTGCAGTCACTATATCTCTGGCTTACTCTGTTAAGGTAAGTGGATAGAGGGGGAATAGATGTTAAAGGTATGCAGGTGTATTCACCAGCTGTTAGATCTAAACTGATTTATGCTGCATCATATGTATATGTAGCAGACTGGGAAGAAGCTTTTGTTTCCCTGAACTGCAAAGAATTCTCATGCAGTACTTTCTCATCTCTGAATACACACTGACATGAACAGCAAGCATTGCCATCCTGTTGTCACCATCTAAAGATGAATGGGTTTAGTACATAGCATTGTAGCATTTGCTTACAATAAATACATGTCTAAGAGTTTGTAGATAATATTTGTAAACCTGAACTTTTACCTAGCTAACATGTTAAACAACTGCTACAAAAGCTTCCAGATTGATTTGCTTTTGAAGATGGAATATTATGAAACATTTAGCTATCTGTTTATTGAACAGCATGTTTTTTAACTTAAGCGCTTTGTTTTCTTAATTTTCTTACTGCTTCAACATGCTGAGACTGGTTATTTTTCTGAAAATCTAATTGTAAAGACAATGGTTGCTTAGACTGTGTTCTAAACTTACATCACTAACTAGTGGCCTTGTTATTGTATAATTTCAACTTAACCTGCCTCTTAGAAGTGAACATATTATACAAGCCTATTAAGTAAAGAATTCAAAACAATATTTAACCTATGAAACTTGTGTAAGCCTCACTATTTTGGTTGAAACATTAGGCTTCCAGTTTCTATTTGATTATAAGTCTGAATCTAACATCTTTGAAATCTGTGTTATCTGATGTTCAGATAGGTCTAACACCACTTACTTGATATTTCTTGTAAGCAGAAAGACTTTTTAAAGATTTTATCTGATAAGGGTCAAACTTTACATCCATTTCTAAATATTGTCATAAACTATTTGCTGATAAAAGTCTGAATAGTATCAGTAGTCACTGTGATGTGCAGATACAGGAGACTAAGACTGTATTCATATACTTTGTTCAAAATGAAGTTTACTGAGACATAATAGACTTAAAGGAATCATTACTGAGTGTGGCAGCTACAAATTTTTCTGTGAAAGATGTCAGATAACTTTAAGACTGAGTGTTTTCTGAAACTGCTGTGTAAGACTGGACTTATTAAATGAGAGTTTCTGAAGTGTGAAGTAATCGTCATGAATTGCTGTTAACTGCTTTTATTTCCTTAGAAAATGATGAAAGATAATAACTTGGTGAGACATTTGGATGCATGTGAAACAATGGGCAATGCAACAGCTATTTGCTCAGATAAAACAGGAACATTGACCATGAACAGAATGACAGTGGTCCAAGCCTACATCAATGAAAAACATTATAAAAAAATTCCAGAACCAGAAGCTATTCCAGAGAAAACTATGGCTTACCTTGTGACAGGAATTTCTGTTAATTGTGCTTACACTTCCAAAATACTGGTAAGTGGATTTCTTCATTCCAGTCAAGATAACTTAATAGCTTCCTCAAAAGATGCAAATGGCTTGGTGGCCACAAGGTAGGCAGTTAAGTGGGTGGAACAATGCAGCGTGAATTATTTTGTTACCTGCTGTAGATTGCTCAACACTTCATTTGAGACTCAATGGAAAAAACAGCTTATTTCAGTTAGAGCTGATAATTCAAAGGTACAATCTCAGGAAGATAACTTCCTTTAAGTTCACAGTTGTGTCTAAGTTTGCTTTTATAAATGAGGCTGTTTATCTTACTTGAAGTGTTTTGGCTGGATTTGAGTGCTACTTGAAAATAAACATTTAGGAATAGTACAACATTAAGTAGAATGTAAGGAAAAAACCATAAGTGTAGTTGAGGATCTTCATGGATCTTTATTCCAGATACTGTTCTATAAGTCGGTAGGCTTTAGAATTGTAACATATTTGCTCAAATCTTGTTGGAAACTTGCAAAATATTTTAAAAAAAAGTGGACCATTACACATTTTAAATACTGGACTGTTTAGTGCTTTTGTGTGCTTTATTTTCTGAAACTCTAAACATAGCTTGCTTGCTGTAGATATTTCAGTATGTTGCATAATCTATATTTTTTAAGGCAGAAAAATTATAATTAGGATTTAGTAAAGAAGTCAGCACTTCAATATTTAGTAGAAGCCTCCACTATGAATGCTTTGTGCACAAATAGCAGTGAAAACTCCAACCAAAAGCTCCTTTTCAGCCAATAAAAATGGTACCTCTGCAGGAATTTATTCAGTAGCACTACTTGAAATGGCATGTGAATTTTAACAGCACTGATTTCTCTGAAAAAAGATGGAAATACTACTGGGGAGTTACAGCATGTGAGGGTTTTCACAGGCTATTTTCTAAAGCAAGAAAAAAAAAAAGCCCCACATAGCTGCATGTATACTGACCACATCCCTTACTACAATTTTAATCGAATGATGTTCATTGTGGTCAGAGTTAGTCTGCTTTACAAAATCAGAGAGGGCTGAAGGGGACTGCTTGAGACAGTCTGACCTAGCCCCCCTGATTCAAAGCAGGATCAGCCAGAGCATGTTGCTCAGGGCTATGTCTAGTCAGGCTCTAAGAATCTCAAGGGATGGAGATTCTGCAACTTTTAGGCAGCATGCTCAAGTATTTGACTACCCTTAGAGTAAAAAGCTGTTTCCTTATGTTAAAATGGAATTTCAAGAGCTTCAGTTATGTACCCATTGCCAGTTGTCCTCTCACTGGTCACCACTATGAAGTCTAGCTTGGTGGTCTTTACCGTTGTTCCACCCACCTGTCTTATTCAAGCATTTAATACATTCTGATAAGTTTCTCCCCCTGAGTCTTCTTCAAACTGAACAGTCTCAGCCCTTTCAGCTTCTCCTTCCTCATATGTCTGGTGCGTTAATCCCTGTATTATCTTTGTGTGCCATGGATGTACTTGCACCTGGATTTGGATACTTCTCCAGATACTTGTCCCAAAACTGGACATCTTACACTGCATGTTAAAGTGAACATTTTGAAAGTGTGATTATTCAGTATAGCCAAATTCAAAACCTTGCAGCTCTGAACAATGAAAATGGATCAGTGACTTATGATTAATATACTTCAGCTCTAGCTCCCTGAGGCATGTCAGATTGTGCTTCTCCCTTTTTTGCTGCAACTACACTGCAGTGTTACAGTTATTATAAGCTCAAATATCTCAAGAGAAAGACTCCTTTACTTATAGAACTAGTATATGCATATCCCCCATTGCCGAGATAAGAAACTTGTTCTGGTATTGAAGGGTTGGAAACTTGTTTCTGAACTCTCTCTGGTTAAATAGGCCATGGCCTGGAAAACAGAACTTGTAGTGAGACTTAAGAAGCTTAAAGACTTAGTTTGTTCAGAAGAAGGCTAACAGGTGCTGTGATCATAGTCTAAGTCATTGAGGAAGAATTACTACCAGAGAAGCATACTTTAATTCAGCAGAAATAATGCAATTTAGCTTTCTTTAAGCTGTTTATGTGAATTTGCCTGTACTTCTAGAATCCAAAATAGTTTTTCAGGGTCTACACTCAATGATCAGGTAAGTATTTCAAGTAATAGAAAATGCCTTCTAGAAAGGTCGTCTTGGGATCAATACAAATTTAATGGGTGATTTTGGAGTCTCAGAAGCAGGCTCAAGGATCCTAAACAGGTACAGAAGTTACTTTAAAAAAGCAGCAGGATGACTTTAAGTCATGACTCATATGAATTTATAAAGCAATTATTGAAAAAGTTAAACTTCCCCATCCCAGAGCTAAGATTGGCATTCCTTGTTTTCTAAATGCTGTGCTTCAGTGGTTTAGAAGTTAACCTCCTAATCAATGATGGTTCTTCTTGCAGCCTCCTGAAAAAGAAGGTGGCCTACCACGTCATGTTGGAAATAAGACTGAATGTGCCTTGCTGGGATTGCTCTTGGATTTAAAACGTGATTATCAGGACGTAAGAAATGAGATACCAGAAGAGGATTTGTACAAAGTGTACACCTTCAACTCTGTTAGAAAATCTATGAGTACTGTTTTAAAAAACTCTGATGGCAGTTTCCGGATATTCAGTAAAGGTGCCTCTGAGATAGTTCTTAAAAAGTAAGAACAACTACTACTGTGATTCAGCACTTAAATTTGGCTAAATGTTGTGATAGGTGAGGAGGCCAAACAACGTTGTGCTATAGTCAGTCTGTGAAATATTTATCCCCTTAATCAAAACTGTTAAATTCTTGTAAACATTTTTCTGATAGCATGTATGAATTGATCTATTCTTTAGTTAAACTATTTACTTCTAGGTGTGGTTCATAAATGCTCGTCCATCTTCCAGTAAAGTCCCAATAGCTGATAAGCCTGAATTCCAGAAAGCACTTGTACCTTTGAAGAGTGCTTACTTTTAGCATACTACTAGTTAGATTGTGCAAGCTGATGTCCAAGTTGATCATTTTAGCAAAAGGTTGAACTTGAATGAAGAAACTTGAGGAGTTTTAATGTGACAAAGCAAATTGTTTCCTTATCCATCTGCTCATCTATAGAGGATTTATTAGAATGAGATTAGACTTAGTGAGCATTAAGCATGCCTGGGGCAAACCTTTATAGGTGTGAAAGCAGCTGCAGTAACTCCTAACTAGGTGAGGGGAGACTTCAAGCATGTATGCTTAGTGGTCTCTAGGAGTAGCAGTTTGTAAGGGGGGCCAGTTTTGGTTCTAATGTCAAACTGTTTCTAGTCTGAGTAGCACATTGGTTATGTTCAGCAGTTCAGTTCACCTTTTTGCTTGCTAATAGCTGTCCAAATAATTATCTAGCAAAGTATTAATGCACTAAATTTAAAAACATGAATTCTTCCTTCCCCTCAGTTTAGTGCTGAGAACAAAAGGTCAATCAGTAAAGGATTCTTGTTCCTTTTGATATGGAACTTTGTGAACTTTTTGCATAGCTAGATTTTAAGCCAAATGTCATGGGTGAAAAAGTGTGCCTTTATTTGCATTACACAATACTTCTGAAAGTAGAAGTAACTTAGTATATTGAGCAATTGAACTGGAGAAGTTGCTGGAACTCACTCATCCTAGATTCACACGGTCCACTTGGCTTCATAACTGAGATAAGAAAATAAATAATAAGGCAATTATAGTAAGGACAAAGAAAAAGGAAACTTAGACTGATTTGGATACTATTGGAATAGTATGCAAATAGAAAACTACTTCAGGGTATGCACTGAATAACTTACCTGGTTTGTGAATTGTGCTGCTACTTTATTATAACATGTATGACTATTCTTGAACACTGAAATTTAAATATGAACATTTATATGACAAATCAGTCACTAATAAGAGCAGAGAAAAAAGCAGAGACTTTCAAGTAGAGCACTTTTTGTTTCCTTACCATTAAGTCACATACTTGACAGAATCACGAAATATCCTGAATTGAAAGGGACCCACAAGGATCATCGAACCCAACTCCTGGCCCTGCACAGGGAAACCCCAAAAACCACACCATATGCCTGGGAGTGTTGTCCCAACACTTGCTGGAGTGGCTTGGTACTGTGACCACTTCCACTGGGAGCCTGTACCAGTGCCCAGCAACCCTCTGGGTAAAGAACCTAATATCCAGCCTAAACTTCCCCTGACACAGCTTCATGCCCTTCCCTTGGGTCCTGTCACTGGTCACCACAGAGAGGAGATCAGTGGCTGCCTCTCTGGCTTCCCATCATAAGGAAGTTGTAGACCATGATGAGGTCTCTCCTCAGTCTCTTCCAGCCTGAACAAGCCCAGTGACCGTAGCCACTCCTTGCATGGCTCCTCAACTTTCACTCCAACATATCCAGCTTAGGGCTGCTAGAAAGAAACTTTCTCACAAAGCTAACGATCAGTAATTCTGTGGTACAAAACTGTTTACATCAGCCCCTGATTCTGCAAAACGTTTCACTGAATGCTTAAGTTTAGTTAACTACTAAACTGCTAGACTACTATTGGCACCTCTTTCTGTAAGTGCTGTGCTGATTAGGGCATAATGGCTCAGGTCTATATGATCTTGACAAAGAGGAAACCCCTGTCTCCATCTCAATTGCACTCCTGTACTATCAGACAGTGGTTTACTAAGAATCAAGCTAGACACCAACTGAAATAAAATTTGGCTCGAGAATGTTTTTTTTCTGAACAAAACTACTTCCTCCTTAGAAGATTAAGCACTGAGCGAATCTTACCGAGCCTGAAGAATTTGTGGCACGTGGAGTTTATAGTGGGGATATGATTAGGGTGAAGGTAGCAGTAATCAATGGGTGCTTCTGGCTCAGCCTTCCACTTAAGATCATTCCTGTGTGGATATGCCCTGATTTATGCCAGCAGCCTGAGTTTTGGGGAATTTGTCTCATGCCTGATTTAAGATTTCAGGAGCACTACATTCAAACGGATAACCAAAATCAGGAAATTCAGATAGACTTCAGATTTCAATTATGATGGCTGTTTTGCTCTAAGAGACTGCTTCATTTTAATTTCCTATATGGGGTGGAAACCTTTAGGGAATTCCCTAAATCCTTGGAGTAAAGACTTAAATGTAACAGTAGTCATCTTCACAGATCTCCAGATCTGAAGTAATAATTTCTTACCTTTTTTCAGTGCTGCATTAGCAATAATTACTAAAAAAATGTGTATGGCGTGCCTTTATGGCAAACCTTGGAAAGGACGCATATGAACAAGACTAAATTTCTTGGTCAAAATATTTGGTAGTGTTATATTCATGACACCAATATTGGTAAAGTATATGTGCTGGCTATGAAAGCAGTGGCATCTTTGGCATGAACAAAAATAACTAGAAGAGCATGTGTTGAAATGCTAGAGTGCATGATGTTGAATCTAGTCTCATATAAACATTTAAATCAGTTTAAGTGTTTTTGTTTTAATTTAATACTTCACATTGCCTCATAGGCCAGATGCTCTCTGCATTTTCTGCACTTATACTGGAGGGGAGAAGGGGTACAAATCTTTGTGCTCTTAAAGGTAGCAGTACTGAGAGTTTGCTTTTAATGCTGCAAGTTTAGTGCTTACAGCTGTTTAAGGAGCACATGCAAATTCTAGAAGTGTACTGTACTTCTGAGACTTGTACAACTGTTAACAAGGTGGGAGTATTTTGTTGAACTTGAAACTGGATTGCCTGACTCAACCAGTGCAAGCACCAGTCTGTTTACATACAATGCAGAAATGGATGCTTCTGGGAGGTAACTCATGTTTGTGTCCTAAATTCATCAGGCATTACTTTCATCTGACTCAGTTAACTTTCTAAGGAAAGTATGTTTTGCAATTAGGAAGAAATTATGTGCATATGGAGAAGATTGCCTTAGAGATCCACTACTGGCTTTTTGGGCATGTGTGAGAGTCTGGCAAAAACAAAGCTTATGGAGACCTAATGGAGTTCAGTAATAAGATGTTGAATAGGTTGAACTACTGGTTAACATTTGATAACTCTTTAAACGTTTCTTTCCAGGTGCTTCAAAATACTGAGTGCTAATGGAGAACCAAAGGTATTTAGACCTAGGGACCGTGATGATATTGTGAAAACTGTAATTGAGCCAATGGCTTCTGAAGGTCTCAGAACGATCTGCCTGGCATTCAGAGACTTCCCAGCAGGGGAGCCTGAGCCAGAGTGGGACAACGAAAATGATATTGTTACTGGTCTGACATGCATTGCTGTTGTTGGCATTGAAGATCCTGTGAGACCTGAGGTAGGGTCACCAACTAAGCTGCAGTGATTCTGTTGCAAGAGATTCATGTTGTTCATCATGCAGAGTACAAGAAACTGAACTGCAATTGTGTGTCTTAAGCATAGTTAATAAATCAAAATCTAATTTCTTGAGGGGAAAGTTAATGGAGCTATAAAAGCAGATTAAAAGTACTTAATGTCACTTATGCTGTGTTACTGAAGCTCTGTACAAACTAATAACTTAAGGTGCTTACTGTGCAGGGTCTCAGGAAATGGAACAACTTAACATTTTTTTACCCCTTAGAATATTAGGACTATTTGATTAGGATAGTATTAATCTTTGTGCTTGTTGCCAGCTTCTCATGGGGAATGATGGAGAGAGGTGACTTTGTCACCTGAGAACTGAGGGTAAGAGGAGTTTGGCTTGTCATTGAGGTCTAAAAAGATTTTTTTTTGATAGTGAAAGCTTTTATGCTATATATAAGTGGAACTCCAGACTGATCTACACTATTGTCATTTCATAGTAAAAGTCATGGGTGAAGCAGTGGAGTATAAGCTATATTTATTTCACAGCTTCTAAATGAAATGCCAGTACTCAGCAGACCCTAATGTGTTGTGAGGATTTTTGTGGTATGTCTGAATACTGAAAAAGTATTTATGAATCTTTGAAAATTTGCAGGGGGGAGGGGAACTGGTATAACAGGAATATAAAGCTTATTTGCCAGGATTGCTATTTATATGTTTTTTAGGAAAAGAATTGTGTTAAGACATTTAACTGTTTTAAAATTGTCCATAACCGCAGTCTTCATTGTAAAGTAAGAGTTGTCCTAACCTGAGTCATAAACATTCTTTTTACTCACATGTCTAGATTTATTCAGCTAATATAGAACCTCTGTGCCTGCGGGATTTTTTTCTTGCTTACAGGTACCTGATGCAATAAAGAAGTGTCAACGTGCAGGCATAACTGTACGTATGGTCACTGGTGATAACATTAACACTGCTCGTGCTATTGCATTAAAATGTGGTATTCTGAATCCTGGTGAAGACTTCCTGTGTTTAGAGGGCAAAGACTTTAACAGGAGAATACGCAATGAAAAAGGAGAGGTAAGCAGACTGACTATGTCAAGTAGATCAAGAGATATAGTCTAAGTCTCCTAACTGTAAAATATAACCAATGCTCTTTTTGCAGATAGAGCAAGAGCGAATAGATAAAATTTGGCCAAAGCTTCGTGTTCTTGCAAGATCCTCTCCCACTGACAAACACACTCTAGTAAAAGGTAAGTAAAAACTCTCTGACCTTAGGGAAAAAAAATAGGGAAACACCTATGAAGGTGTTGCCAACTGTTTTTTTTGTCCTGCTTGAGAAATGGAGCCAACTATAGAACTGTCTTTTGTGGTTGTTGATTTTTTTGTTTTGTTAGCAGTTTTTTTGATAGGTTTGGGTTTTTTTGGGGAGGGGGCTTGGGTTTTTTCATTACTGAGGAAGACAAAAATTGGATTTCTTTCAAGTTTAATCTTTCCTGTGTTGTTAGTTTCAAACTGTAATGCTGCTATGTCATTTTATTTTAGGTATAATTGACAGCACTGTCTTTGACCAGAGGCAAGTTGTAGCAGTAACTGGTGATGGTACCAATGATGGTCCAGCTCTGAAGAAGGCAGATGTTGGATTTGCTATGGTATGTGGAGTTTTTTTAATCTGTACTATTTTATCAATAACTTATCAAAACACTGAAAGAACCTTGTTTCATGAGTCTAACATATACAATTAAGTTAATGAAGTCAACTTCTCTCACACTTAATACTAATTACTTTTTCTCCCAACTTAACTATGTTTTTATTTGATGGAAAATGTCCTTGTGGCATTTGCCATTGAATAAAACTTGAAAAAATGCAGATTCAAGTGCCAATCAAAAACCTTTTACAAAAATGTTTATTACAAAGTGTCAGAACAGAATTACTGATACTCAGGATATCTGAAATGAGATATGTTCAACATAAAATGACTTCAGATGATAAATAGCATACTGTGTTGACTTTGAGTAAGCTTATGTGCAATATGGGATGAGCTTAATCATCTGTTTCCCATGAAATTATACATAGGAGTAGGGACACCATAATAAAAGAGACTGCCAGTTGATGTTTAAAATGGCTTTGGAGGCCATATCTAGTACATCTGAAGTATAACTGAAGAAGTAGTATTTTATGACAATCTAGGAGCTGCACTTGTCTAGATGATTCCTTAGATTATGTGGTTTCTTAGTTTAAATTCTCAACTCCCCTTTCACAGTGGTTGCCAAACCATGTCTTAGTTTTTAAGTGCTAATACTAGATGGATTCGTGCCTTATGTATGTAGATTTCAGCTTTCTTCCATTTCTTTCAAGGCATGGTAAAATAGGTTCCTCAGCCTTCCTTTTTGCCACAAGATGCCTTCTCAGTCTTAAGCTGAAAAGGTACAATTTGGGGGTAGCCAGTCACTGTAGTCTTTAAAAATTCATTATTAAGCATTTGAAGGGAAAGACAAAATGAGGACCACACTCCTCCTAAACCATGTGCAGATGCACTGACTCAGATTATAATCTTGAGAGGAAAAATGGGAAGAGGAAGAGCTTTCATATTATTCTCTAGGAGCATTTTTCAAAAGCAGGACTTAAAATTTTAACAGCTATATGTGAAGTTTTCTCTAGACTGTAACAGTCTTGCCTTAATTAGTAGTATTCTGCTAAAGTATAGCTGCTGTATTTGCCACTGTTGGGGCCTTTTATTTTTCATTTCCTAGAAACTTAAATGTTTTCTACAGTTGCTGTGTTCATCTGTATAAGAAACTACTTTTCTTAACTGCTTATCTAAATAGGACTTAAAATATACCATCCAGTATATGATATGTAAAGGTACCTTTTAATGTGTACACATAGCTGTGCAGGTGACTAATTTCCTTCACAAAATAATATAAATGAAGCATAAGGATTGTTAAATTTGCTTGAGTTAGTGGGTTTGGAATGCCAAAAGCAAAATGCCTTGAAGTAGATGTTGCATGGAAGTCTTCTTAACTGTTTGGATGCTGTGGGAGACTACAGGTGCTTAAAATTTAAGAATGTCATATTGCATTGCAATGCATATGCAATGACATTGCATATTCCACTGGTTAATGCTAATGCTCTTCTGCAAAAGGTTTTTGGTAATGTTTATCATTCTACTGTGTTCAGAGCACATGTGTTGCCTGCTACTGGACTCCATCCGGCAAACTGGTTAGGGCAGAGCCTGAACTGTGTAACACTGCACCGTCTGGTGGCCTTCAGCTTGAACAGGGTTCTGTAATGTTTCTTTGGGGAACATAGTGAGTCTGTATCATTGACTTGGGGATTTCTATTAAGGTTTTTATTTGGAAGACAACAGTATTTCTTTTGTATGTATGTTCACATTTTCCCATACTTGAGTAGAACTAGCAAGGAGAACTTGATTCAATAGGCCTCTTGATACTTACATTAAAGGAATCCTTCAGACATGGTGCATCAAGGTGAATGCTGACCAAGGACATAATAGCTTTTATCACATAGGTCAGTGCATCTTCTTATATTTCATGGTGTCATCTTCTTATATTTCATGGTAGTTTTCTTTTTCTGCCAGGGTATTGCTGGAACAGATGTAGCTAAAGAAGCTTCTGATATTATCCTTACAGACGACAACTTCACAAGCATTGTTAAAGCAGTTATGTGGGGACGAAACGTCTATGACAGCATCTCCAAATTTCTTCAGTTTCAGCTTACTGTCAATGTAGTAGCAGTAATCGTTGCTTTTACAGGAGCATGCATCACACAAGTACGTACCAGTGGATTGTATCAGCTAATAAGAGTCGAAAATGTCATGAGTCATTTACTCTTGTGCTCAAAACTTTCAGTTTAATACTAGTTCAGAGAACATTATGCTCTTTGAAACATGCTAAGATTGTATAGTAAATACCTTTAATAGCTGTAACTTGTGTACTTCTGTTGGAGGGTTTATTTATCTATCTTTATAGGATTCTCCGCTCAAAGCTGTGCAGATGCTGTGGGTAAATCTCATAATGGACACATTAGCTTCTCTTGCCCTGGCAACGGAACCACCCACTGAAGCTCTTCTGTTGCGAAAGCCTTATGGTAGAAACAAACCTTTGATTTCCCGTACAATGATGAAGAACATTTTGGGTCATGCATTCTACCAACTTGTAGTGGTATTCACACTCCTCTTTGCTGGTAAGAATACTGAGGCTTAAAAAAGTTATTTTGAATGTTGTAGAGAGACTGGTTTTTGGTTACACTAAGCTGCTGATAAATGCCTTTCATACACAGGTGAGAAAATTTTTGATATCGATAGTGGAAGAAATGCACCTCTGCATGCTCCTCCTTCAGAGCATTATACTATAGTATTTAATACATTTGTGATGATGCAGCTTTTTAATGAAATTAATGCCCGAAAAATTCATGGTGAAAGAAATGTT
The DNA here is from genome assembly GCA_013396695.1 of Sakesphorus luctuosus. Taxonomy (NCBI): domain Eukaryota; kingdom Metazoa; phylum Chordata; class Aves; order Passeriformes; family Thamnophilidae; genus Sakesphorus; species Sakesphorus luctuosus. The sequence continues at coordinate 222,455 of VWZD01006504.1, forward strand.
TTTGAAGGAATCTTCAACAACGCTATCTTCTGTTCTATTGTTCTGGGGACATTTGTTGTGCAGGTAAGTAAATTCTTGGAGAGTGACGGGAAAATGCATTTAGTACACTGATATACTTGCTTACTTTGAAATGCCAGTCATTTAGTGCCAGGGATTTAATTTCTGCAATGTGAAAAACCTTCAGTGTAAAACTTTCTATAAGTCACTTCTGGGTGGGTTTTTCAGGTAAGACCTTTCTGCAGTCGGTAAAACTGGAATTTAGAAGTACTTGTACCTTTTGAATTTTCTAGTCCTACAATTTGATTTTTAGTGTTCTAGTCTCTTGGCAAAATATGAAGAAGTTGTTTGTCATCTGTCCATTCATCCCCCACCTCCAAATGTTCTTTATAGTATCTGCCTGTGCATCTGAACAAGAGTCTATGTAAACAAATATAGAAAAGGTAGAACTTCTTGTATTTCTGTAATGAGATTAGGACATGAATAAGCTTTAGAAACTTAAGTATCAGTTTTTATATTACTAATGCAGAAATCAGTTATATGTATTGATATATATTTTAGTGTTACCTGTAGAGGTGCTGTTTTATGTAAAGAAAAATTGATGTGCAAGTGCCTTTAGGGGATTCATAAGAGGTAGATAGTTATCTCAGTAGATACTAACAAGTGAAGTGAAATTATCTTAAATTGACTGGGCTAACATGCTGCTGTTGAGAAACATCAATTTCAAATTAATCTAAAGAAAATAGTTTACAAGAAATAGTTTCACCTTCTAAATGTCCTTAACTTTAATTAATCAGAAGAAATAACAAAGGAATCAGTATACTACTTTATTTCAGAACTCTTTTATTTTGCATTAAGTTATTTCAGATCTAAGATATAACCTATGCATTAAGCTTTTCCTTAGACTTAGGATTCCACGAAGTTGGTGAAATTCATAGGAGTCCAGGCATTGCAAATGTATGCACCACTGCTCCACGTGAAGTTAGGGCACTTGCTCTCCCAGCTTTAGGTTTTTCTAAATGACACTTGTATAGAAGCTACTCTTTAAACAGTTGCATATGCAGCAGATTGACTGTTGTTGTGCAACAAAGCCAAACATTTAGAAATTACTTGTGACTGCAACTGTGTTCCCTTTATAAACTTGCTGGACTGAATACCTTCCCAACTGCTGAGTTTCTGTTTATTATGTCTTAATAAAAAAGATACTTTGGTTTTTCAGCTGACATGTGTCTTGCTTAGTGGTTAATGTCTCGTTTTCATGCCTGCCCTGCTACTTTAAATTGTTGATTCTGCAGGGCAGACTTTCATGCATATAATTCCTATGCAGAGGGAGATATCTTGCTTGTTAGGTCTCATACAACTTGTTGTAATAGGTAAGTCAGTAGAAGCTCATTTCATTAAACTTTTGAGATCTCTGGCCCCTTCCCCCAAGCTTACTACATGGATGTCATGCTGTGGTGATTTAAAGGCTGGCATTTTACACTGATGGGATACTTAGTAATATCGTGTAGAATTACTTCTGAAATGTTTCATGACTTATGGATATTTTACTTCTATTAGTACAAACTTATTAATCAACTTAGTTTTGAGATGGGTGTTTATAGGAGAAATAATCACTGTAGAATTGTAGCATCAAATACATGCTGTAATTTTGAAATTAAGGGGGAAAAGTGCAAACAAAATAAAGGAGTCAACAGGTTTTTGCAAGTGTGACATTTAAAGAATAAATAAGTAGTTCTTGAAATACTGAAAAGCATAAGAAGATTGCTTAGGTTTAGAAACTTGCTCAGACTGCTGAGATAGTGGAAGAGTATGCTTAATAAGATGGGAAATTCTGTGTTCTAACGCAGAGTTGTCTGTAGCGATCTTTAAGTGTTACGGAATTTTCTAGTAGCAAATTATGATACATGTTTAATGATGTTGCTCTTCACAGATAGTTATTGTGCAGTTTGGTGGGAAGCCTTTCAGTTGCTCAGAACTCTCGGTTGAACAGTGGCTGTGGTCCATTTTCCTGGGCATGGGCACACTACTCTGGGGCCAGGTAAACTAGCATTTTTCAAAATGCCAAAATATCTACTTGCATTAAGATACATTACATGGAAAATGCACATGAATATATGGAGATTAATGGTAAATACTGTTTAAAATTGACTGATTTAATAGCTAGAAAGTCCTTAGTTGAATATTCCTTAGAGTTGGTCAATTAGTTACATTTCATAAGTAGATGCTACAGCTGGTTGGTTTAACATCTTTTAACTAAAATCAGCTGTAGTTACGTTTTAAATATGAAGTTACATCTTCAGCCAGATGAGTACCATAAAGTTTTGTAAGAATACAAGATGGAATGAACATGTTTATGTTGAAATATGCTTAACTTAGTGTACAGTGGTTTTCTTGAAAAATTGGAATTGTTAAAGTTGCTAGTATGTTCTTGATTTAAAAACTTCCTGGAGTAGCAAGAAATACAGCAAAAAGCAAACCAATTTTGTCTTTAATCTTCATTTACATAATTGTGAAATAATTGGAAAGTCCTCCCACCTATTAAGCTTATTACATTTTGACTTCCCCCCTCTCCCCCAGGGTTTCATTACTATTGTATGCCTGAGAGTGCTTGTAAGCAGCAAGCTTATTTACATGAAACTTTAGAGCTATGGAGTTTTCTATTATTTAATGACAATTGTCTAAACTTTTCATACCACATGAAGAGTTTTCCATTACAGTTTCTTTCCTTCTGTTATGTAAAACACACTTCATGTTTCACTATAAAATTGTAAGAGGTATTTCAGTTGTAAATACATACATAGATGCATATTCTAAAAGTGGGTAAGCTTTTTAATAAGGTTCTCTGGAAAATTAATTATTTAAGAAAATCAAATATAGTCACTCTGAGGTTTAAAAGTAGCCTAGGAGAGAATCAAGACTGCTTGAAATACCTTTGACCCAAAGTGTCTTGCAAGGGCAAAGCTTCCCTGCTGCAGTTCATGCTGCTCTAGTGTCTTGTTAAAATCAAAGAGTTGAGAGCATTCATAGTAGTAGTTTCAGCATGAAGGGCTGTTTATCTTGCTTTTGGAGCAGTCTTTGTTCCTGTGCAGCTCCAGAAATGGTCTTCTAAGTTTGTGATGATCAAGGACAGCAGACTTGGAATTGATCTGGAGCTGCTAGATAGGATGTATCAAAAGATGACTCCCCTCAATTATATAGTTCACCAGAATAGCCCTGAAGATGGGGATGAAAAGGAAAGCTTGTAACAGCCACATGTAGTTTTTGCTTAGCTTAAGATACATAAACTGCTATACACCAAGTGGCAAAGTAGCAGTTTGGGATATGTACAATTTTGAAAACATCACTCGCCTTGGACATGGATTGCTGTCTTTCAGGTCAAAAATTAATGAATGTCTGTTCTGTATTTCTGAATTAATTGTGGCTACTTTAGGTGATGTATGTCTCATTTGACATAACACATCATGCCTGTTAAACTGATGTAGCTCTGAAAGCTCTAGATACAATTTACAGAATTAATGACTTTTTTAGCTTTAGCACTGCTCCTTTCTGGCATTGTCAAACAATGTTAACATGGAATTCCTTGTCCCCGGCAAGATTGTTTTGTAGTCCAATTTTAATTTCACACCTCAGTTGAAGTGGTAAGGATACTCACAGCTTTGCAGCTATTCAGCCAGATTGACTGCTCTACATTGATGCACTCATCTTGTTTATGTAATTAGTGTTTTCAACTTTGCTAATTGTATGCAGGATATCATGCTAAGCCTTAAGTCTGGTATTACAGGGGTTTTTTTTGTTGTTGTTGTTAAAAATAAAAGCACAAACCTGATTTATATATTTCATTCATTGTTAGCTGATTTCAACAATTCCAACCAGCCGTCTGAAATTCCTTAAAGAAGCTGGTCATGGAACACAAAAGGAAGAGATTCCTGAAGAAGAACTAGCAGAAGATGTTGAGGAGATTGATCATGCTGAGAGAGAATTGCGTCGTGGTCAGATCTTGTGGTTTAGAGGCCTAAACAGGATACAAACTCAGGTATGGTCTTGATAAAGGTAGGACGCAGTGGGTGTTATGAGGGAAATCTCTCCATCTCCAGCCCTTTTGACTAAGGTGGCAGTTCTGACTGATGTGACAGACTGTCAGAAGGGGGTATGGATGGATGTAATCCCTCAGGGTCCTCTGTTTTCTTCAGCTTTAAATGCAACCTTTGCCTATGTATCTGCTCTATTTTTTAAAAAGTGCCTTTTTTCTTTACTTTTTTTGTATGTTATAGATGGGATGGTCCTTTCTCTTGTTCTCTCTCTCTCTTGCTGAGCAAGCTGTCACAATCTCTGATTCCTTGCAGATGGATGTAGTGAATGCTTTCCAGAGTGGAAGTACCATTCAGGGGGCTCTAAGGCGGCAACCCTCCATCGCCAGCCAGCACCATGATGTAACAAATATTTCTACCCCTACACATGTAGTGTTTTCCTCTACTACTGCTTCTACTACTGTGGGGTGTGAGTGTGTGTTCCTAAAGTGCATGAAATTAACATTTCCTAATTCACGTACCTAACGTTTCTCATTTTCTCCTTAGTACTTAAAATCATCGTTCAGGCTTTTATAGAACTCTCCCACAAAGTGGAGTCCTCAAGACTTTTTTTTCTTAGAGGGCTGAGAACAGGTGGAACACTTCCAACAAAAGACTTTATTGCGAAAGCTGTGAGCCTGCACATCCTGTGCCTTCATCCATTCATGTATAGAGGGATTTTTAAGACAAAAAGGGAAAACTGTTGTAAATTTTCGAGTATATGCCTCTTAGGGTGATTTATATTGAATAAGTGAATTAACTGTATAATCATGGACCCAGGCCAATAAAAGTAGATCTCTTGCACTGCAGCACAATCAATACTCAAGTGAGGAGGCTGATTTGAAAGCAAACGGTATGTTGAAAATATAAATGTAGTTAGAACATGGAGCACTAAATGCATTTTCTTTGTAGCCTGTGAGGAACTTTATGCTTTCGTTGGACCTTATTTACTGAATAACAGCTTTCTCAACATCAGGAATCGGGTGGTGAAACAAGGCTTCTAAAATGCATACAAGTCAGAAGAAATATGTAATTAGCTGATTTAAAAGTTAAAAAACATGTTTAATCATTAAATGGGGAAACTTTTATTCAAATCTGAAGGGGTTTTTTTCCTCTCTAGGTTCTTCGGGAGCAGTTCATAAGCCATCAGTGAAAGAGAAGTTTGTCTCACCTGAATTCTGCCCTCTATATTGTGCTACTAAGTGGCGTTTCAGTTTCAGCCTTCTTCTCTGTAGAGGCTAGAGATTTAATTACTCTTGGATGTAGACCTAAACTCTGGAGCCTGATGATGCATAACTGTTGTAGTTGAATACTGATAGCCAATATCTTTCTTAAAAGAATTTTCCATCTTAACTATATATTACATGTTTAACTTCCTTATCTAACTTCCTAGAGATTTCTTGAATAATTGTTTTTCAAAATAACTCTGAGAGGGCTTCTTTTCCACCCTCCCCTCCCTGCTTAAACTTCCAGATTACCAGATGGATGAAGACCCTTAATTTCAGGACATGTCTTAAGTGAAATTGTCTCTTCAGATTTTTTTTTTAATTTGTTCTTTATTTTTGGGCTTAGCCAGAATTCGTGTGTGAGCTTGCACAAGTATTTAACTCTCTGTGTTTTCCACTGGTAAGATAGGCATTTCTCTACCTTGCAATAATATTGAGAAGCTCAGCTCAAAAATTTGCATGCCTCAGGAACACAAAATGAAAAGTAGATTTAACAGTAAGGATGCACAGAAATTGCATCTCCTAGTTAAAATGCTAATTAGTAACGTGTATCCCTAACTACACTCCAGAACATTAATTAGACATTCAGAATTCTCTAGAAAGCAGTGTCATTCCATGCTGCTATTTGAGCAGAATCTACTGGGCACTGCAGCATCTCATTGCATCAAATGACCAATGCAGATACAGAGCTACCATAGCAGAGAACTTATGTTTTTATCCTCACTAAGTAGTACAACCTTCTGCTACACCCTCTAGAAGGACAACTTCTGATAGCTAATACGTATTAATGGGAAGCAGATGTGTTATTGTCTCTCTTTCGGCACTGTTTGTTGGAAAAAAGTTCAGCTGTTCCTATAAAGTAAGGTTGCAACTCTTGAACAGTCATCTGGCTAGGATGACTTGGATTGCTTACTGCATTCTATGCTATTCTGGTACTTACATGAGGAAGGCGTGATGACAGTATGAATTACACTTACCAAATTGTCTTGTTTGCTCCTCACTTAGGCAATTTATTTATAGTTATCCTGTAGTCTAATTGTCTTGAGTAGTTGAAAATAAACCCTTCAAAACACTAGATTTTCCCTTTTAAAATACAGCTTTAAGTGTTAGTAGTTTGATTTCTGCCTGTGTGGCTCGACTGTTTGAGTGTCCTGAGTTTGCTGGAGTGTCTAGTCCACCTACGTAGTATGCATTCTGCATAGGAACTGAGGCTTTTTGTGGGTAGGCTTATATTCTATGGTAATTACAGCTGTTCTGTTAAGCCAAAAAGTGTTTTCCATTACTGCTGATGTTCTAAATTCTCATCTATTAGCCATGAAAAAACAGTCTCAGGAGACATTCTTATTTCATTTTGCCACATAAATGGCACAGTGGGATGCAACATGCCAAATAAAGGCATTGCAAACTTTGTGTGACATTGTCACTGCTAATTTTCTTGGTAAGTACAGAGGCAGTTTATGCAGCTGGCTGGACTTGTTAAAACCTCATGTAACGTGCCAACTGCTTGACAACATGCTCAATTTTTTTCATGTGATGAACAGTAAAGTATTAGCTGCTCTTGTAATCTTTTCTCTAGCACATTCACGCTATTCCCTGTCATTCCCTTATTGGTAGTTATGTCCTCCCCCTTGGCGTGCGTGCCCCATCCCTGTGTTGTCTCCCCACCCACTGGGCCCTCTTCCCCTGCCCTCATGGTTAATTGGACTCAGCATGTACCTGCAGTATGAAAATGTGGACATGATAGCTTTTGAGTAAAATTCTTAGTACAAGTGGTCTGAGGAAAGAGAGGTGGGGAAACCTTGCCATTTCTAGATGTCAAAGAACACAGGATGTAAGACTTAAACAGAACCACTACTGTACATGATAAACAAATTTTATTTAATGCATTGTTTTGGGGGAGACTTTCTCTGTTTACAGGGAACTTCCTTGGTGTATCCTAGCTGCTTTGAAGTCTGCTGTTAATATGCTTGACTTTCCAGCTTCATTCCTTCACCTGGAAGTCACTTTATTTTTACTATCAAGGAACTCTATGGAAGGACTAGTCATGATGTCTTTCTTAGCTTGAAAAAAGTCATCTTGGATGTGCTTAAAAATGCTTTACATTTGACTTGCTGTTTGTAACAGTAAGTTCTTGTTTTACTACAGAGTTGCTCTGCTGCTTAGTATTTAGCACTATGTGACACTGCTTTGCCGGAGACTTTTAGGGATGTTGAGATTGAATAGGGAGTTAACAGAAGGGGGAAACTTCATCTTGAGAAAAGTGCTGGATAAAGGGGTTGCTGACTTCTGCCTCACCTTACTTGTTTTATCAGTTCAAGAATGGATCCTGAATTCCTGTAGTTGGTCAGAGAAGTGTGGGGCATTGCAGAAGGGGGATGTGGGCGGCTGCTTTAATCATTCAAACTATAAATTGGGAAGTCTAAATTCAGGTCAACGTGGACATGCACAATTAGCAAAATAAAGCTGTACTTTATCTAATTTAACTATGGAAGGTTTATTTACAAATTCTGTAAGCTTAGCTTTCTGATTTGAAAAATACTAACAAAAAGACATGAAACAATACTCAGCCTGGGAATTTTGTCCATGAATTCAAGGTAAATTGAAGACTTGAGCAAAGGTTGATGACCCTGCTTTTCTCATATTTGGTGCTACTTAAGTAACCTCTTTGAAGTTACAACCTGTCCTGTTTACTAAACTGTACAATACAATATTCAGTTTCCTAGTTCTGATCTTAAGTTTCCAAAGCACTGTTCACTAAGGAACTTTCTCTAGTGTGGTGAATGGGTATATACTCGAATATTTACAGCTGTTAGAGTGGTATCCTTTTTTGCATGACTTCGTAAATGTTCGGTCATTGTGACATTGGCTTACACTTGCTTGGCTTTTTCATAGTCAGTTGACATCCTAATTCCTAGCATGAGAAATAGTAACCCTTTTATCCCCTAACTTATTTTCAGCCTCTACACCCCTTACCTCCCTCTAACCTCCCCTAAGTATTCAATAAAACACTCATTGAGATTTATTTAATTTATAAACAAGTAAATAATTGTTGGCCTCACTTCTGAAAAATGCGTAGCCCATGTTAAATAATTGAACAATTCTAGTGCCATGTCTGAATTTTTAGGGCCCTTGAGCTTTTTGCAGTACTTTCACAATTTTTATTCCTACTGTGTAGACTGGCAGTGCTCTACTGAAATGCTCTTCATTTTTTACAGTTTATTGCAAGTTCCACTGCATCATACAAATTTGATTCACTCATGTCTAGCTGTTTGTGGATTCAAACTCATAAGAACCATGCCATTGCCAGAAAATCTGCATCTTTTCACAACCTTTTTTCTTTGTTTACAGATCCGAGTGGTGAATGCATTTCGTAGCTCCTTGTACGAGGGGCTAGAGAAACCTGAGACACGAAGTTCAATTCACAATTTTATGACGCATCCTGAGTTTAGAATAGAAGACTCCGAGCCTCATATTCCCCTTATTGACGATACTGATGCTGAAGATGATGCGCCAACAAAACGCAACTCTACTCCCCCACCCTCTCCCAATAAAAATAACAATGCGGTTGACAGTGGAATTCACCTTACAACAGACATGAACAAGTCTGCTACCTCTTCATCCCCAGGGAGCCCACTACATAGTTTGGAAACATCACTCTGATTGTAAGCTGAATGTTAACACACTAGCTGCTTTGTAAAGAAATTGAAACTGGGTCTCTTCACAAATTATGATGGACAAGATGGTATTCTTGTCTTGGACTTCAACAGAAGACATACTTGTACGAATGTAGATTTATTTTTTTAAAAAAAGCTTTCTGCCAGACTGGAGGGTGCTTTTCTGGGGGTGGGAGTAATAATGAACTCTGACAGATAAACAGTAACTCGGCATAAGTGACCTGTGGATCATCTGTTGTACTTAAGAATGGTCCTGAACAGTGTGTTAGCAGAGCTTTAGTTTATCATGATCCTTTTCTGAAGGGGGAAGGCTGGGAAGGGCTAGGAGGCCCTGGATCATTGAATCGATACTTTAATTTCTGCTGTTGGCTGTTAATAATTTGGATTATTTATGTTTATAAATGATACAGATCTGTTTACAAGGTTTGTAGATACTTTTTTGTTCCTGTTCATAGATGGGAAGCTTCCTTATAAATGATGCAGAGAAGAAGAAAAAAAAACAAAAGAAAAAAACCAAAAAAACTAGTCCTTCAAATACTGCTGTATTTTCAGGAAAAGGGTGTTTCTATTGAAACTGTACTAAATTTTGCCTGCAATTTACCTTGTTAAATATTGTAGATAAATTGCTACTACTAATAGCCAAATAGATAACACTAATGCTTTGTAAAAACATGAGCAGTGGTGTTCTAATGAAGTTATGGCCTCTGTCCTAATTAGTTTCTTAAATACATTTACTACTTAATGGTTTTGAAACAACTGTTTAATTTTTAAAAATTTTGAGAAACTTAATAACTTTTGTTCAGAACTTAGTAGGATTGTTTAATGCAGGACATCAATATGTGATGGAACTTGCTTGAAATATTTCTGTTATCTTGGGCAAAATGGATTAAATCAAAATACATCAGAATCTTAGTCCTTTGTTTTTGTCTAATCATGTTAGTTTAGTGCTGTCTTGGTGAACTGTGAGTGGAACTGTGATTTTTTTCTATTCTATAGAATTCTTCACGCAGCATGAGGGCTGTTGGCATTTTGAAAGGTTGTTAGTGGTTAGCATACATGTTCTCCTTTTTGTTTTTGAAACTTGTTTGTAAACATGAATAAATCTGCCCTTTTGTTAAAATAAAATTGCAGCGATGGTTTCTTACAGATTTTTTTTTTCTTAGCTCCTTCACTGGAAATACAGAAAAGTACTCTTTTGTATTACTGGTTAACTTTAAACTGCAATTTCAAGATGGTAACAGCCTCATTCCAAATAGTATTTTGGGTAAATGGAATCATGGTGGCTGCCGCCAGAATGAATGTGTAAGTTAAGATACTCAAAAGTCTTCACTGAGCCAAAAGGATACTCCTTGGGAATGAATAGGTCTGCTTGAAATTCCAAGACTTACTGTGAGTACTGTGTAATAAATGTATCCCTGACCATGTAAGTGAGGGGAAGCTGAGAAGTGACTTTATAGCATGAATGAAATGCACCAAAACTGGCTGGCTAGAGATTGACTGAAGAAATTAGTCTGCCTCTACTGTATTGTTCAAACAGCAAAAGATGATGGAACAATACTTGATCTGGTATTCCTCATGTTTTCTAGGTCTAATGCTGCTTAGAATAGCAACAGAAGAGAGGAGTTGTAAACTATTTTTTTCCAGCTCTGTATTTGAAATAGCGAGTGAATTTTCTTTGTCAAATAATCCAGAATTTTGGACATTTTTAAAGGGGTCCCTTCAAGGGAGTGCAAGAACTAAGTTGGTAATGGGGAAAGAGATAATACCAGAGCAAACTGCAGAAGCAAGCAGGTTGGGACGCTCAAGCAAAGCTTTCCCTTGTGGTGTGATACATGCATGCTTGGGTTTGTCCTTCAAAGGTTATTGTTCAACCTGTAGCACTGTATCCCACTGTCAACCACTCCTGAATTCAGTCTTTTTCTATTGTACTAAAATAAATACACTGAATTCTAGGCAACTGGGGGTGGGGGGAAGTGTTTGCACTTGACACTTTGTATAGTAATTTCTCCCATATGTTTCTAGCACTTTTCTTACATCTTAGTTCTGTAGAGTGCTTGGTAGGGGGGATCAGTTTTTATGTAAGCTGTTTTCTCTCTTTTACAAAAGTTAGATAAGCATTGGCTTAAAATGAGAGTTTCTTTACCCATGACATATATTTCCATGTGAAAAAGTATCTTCATTTAACTTCATTAATGAGTAATAATTTGACTTCATTTAAAAACAGACTTTAATTTTTACCTCTCCTCTAGATGTGATCATGACTGCATGTTACCTTTTTTGGTGATCCCTCTTGATTCTGTTAACATCAGTGTCCTGTTCTTAGAGGAAAATTTCCTTACAGAAATGAGGAAAAGTTAAGAGGGGGGGTATGCTTTCTTTGTCATCTCAAGAAATCATAACATTGCCTAGGTTATGAAATGATTTTCACTAAGGTCATGAAGCCTTCATTGCCTTTCTGGTTGTAAGGTTTACTTGTCTTTCTTCTTGTAACTGAAATAAATAAAAAGTGCTGTTCATCTCAGTCTGTATGGGGACTGAAATTCTTGAATGTCAGTACAGTACTGATTTAAACCTGAAATGCATGCCAATTCTATAAGCTCATTCACTTTCAAGAGGTGATGGTATATTTGGTGTACGTGATCAAGCAATAGCAACTTTGAACATAAACTCAGTCCTAGAGTGACTACTGTTTGAAGTGGCTTAAAATGCTGTTGCCTGTGTAGAAAGTCTAGTTGTGTACAAGGCAAATGTTAGGACACCTCATCCTGGCTTTTAAGGAGGAATGAAAACTGTAATATGAGAGGACTTGGTTTTTTCTGTATTGGTCTTCAAGGGAAGAGGAAAATGCTGCATCATGGAGTAGTCTGGAGAGAATAATGGAAAAAAATGACGTAATGCTAAACCAATGGGTAATATGGGGTCTGTAGCAAGTATAAGCAGCCAAAAATTAAAACTAATACACTCTGTGACTTTCTTAGAATAACAGGAAGTTTTCCAATGTGTTTTTAAGTAAGCAAGGAATTGTAGTATTCGTGGAAGGATAACTTATATATGACTGACTGTACTGGGAAATTATTCCAAAGGCCTGATAGTTCAGTTTCCAGTACTAGTAGTTCCAGCCTCTGCAGAGCTTTAGAATAACCCAATCATTAAGAACTACATAAGTATAATGTCTTAATGTCTATACTGCTTTTCTGATACAAATGCTTGGCTCTTAAAAGCTGCTTTTTTCCACCTCCACACTCACCCCCAGAAGTGCACATCTTCTAATCTTACAGATTTCAAGCGCTCACTGAAGTACCTTGTGTTGGCCAGCATGGGAGGGTCCAGCTCCAATTTATCTCCAGACTGATTTGGCCTGCTTATTCAGGCCCATGTCCATGAGAAATTCTGGGCCAGAATAAAGCAACTTAAAGCTGTTCCTACTTATCTTTTCCCTTGAACTGTATACAGAACAATCTAACCACATTTCTGAAGAGATTGCAGCATCCATCAAGGAGATATGACTTACACATATCTTACAGTGTGTGAATTAGAAGCCTCCTACAGGTACTACTTGTCCTTTATGCTTAAAGATGAGGGTTTGCTTAGAAAATTAAGATGGGCTTGGAAACATGAAAAAAAAGATAGGGTGTAAAAAGTAGCTCACTAGAGAGTGAGTCTTTACTACTGGATGTGCACCTAAACACTCCCTAGTTTTCTAGAAAATCTATACAGTTATTAGGCTGGATAGGGTTCCTTGGCTTGCATTTACTGGAAGACAGTGGAAATTTAAGCTTGGAAAATTAACTAGCAGGAGTATTTCTGGGAATTAACAGCTTTTGGTGGAAGTGTACATTCTGGAATACTGGAACATTACCTGATATCTCAGATTCTGGTGTAGCAACAAGTGTCAATTCAAATCTGAAGCAGCAGTTGCTCACTGAAATGGAAGTGTACATCCTGTATCCCTTTGAGACATTGCAAAGCTATGCAGCATCTAACTATTTGGACCATCTTCATCTGCTTTCCTAGGCTGCCTATCTCAAGCATTGAAGCTGCAGTATGCTGGAAGACTGTAAGTATGATCATACAGAAAACTTACTGTGGCTTCCTCCTTGGCAAGGGCATAATCTTTGGCAGCGCTCTATGACAACTGCTGAGGCACAGAGTGACTACTGGCTTTACCTGTTTTAAAGCTTTCAATCTTGGAGAGAATCAGAGTGTACATTTTAAATGCTTGTGTGAGAAGCCTCCCAAAACTTCTGATTTAGGGAACAATAAATAAAGCCAACCCACAAATAAACCCTAGAAGATGTATTTGTTATCTTTGACAATTCCAGTTTTACAAATACAGGATTTAACTTGACCTTCTCAGTCTTCCACAAGCTGGTTGCTCTGGTGACTATAGGTAAAAAGCCTCTTGTGTTATGACTTAAGGTAGTCTAAAGATCTCCTGAAGGTAAGCCTCTGTGTGGCTGATGTTTGTGAGGAAATACATAGCTTATTTTGTATACTGTGCTGGCGGCTACTGCATAGTGTTCTGCACTATGTACTTTAGAAGAGAATCTGCAAAACAAACAATTTACAACATTCCAGTCTTTGTCATAGGGCCTGTCAAAGGATACATGAGTCAGGCACAAATTACATGAAACAGGGAATTCTCTGAACTGATATTTTGGTAGGAAACAATAGAATTTGCTTTGGGGCAACAGAGCTTTAAAGGTGGGAAGGTATGTCTTAACTCATTGCCATATATTGGGCATTAATACTTTGATCATTGCAACAGTTTAATTCATTGAGGACCATCATCCAAAAGGCACTCCAATATAAATGAGTGTTTTTAAATTAAACAAAAACCCCGTACTCTGGAAAAGGTAGTTTCTATCATACTTAATAATGATGCATCTTTTTTGAAATTAGCTTTTTTACTTTTGGCAAATCAACTAGGCTCTCTTCTAATAAACCTAGCAGTATATATAGACATGACCTAAAACTTTCTTTTCTCCCTTCCAATTTGCCCAGGATGACTGTAGGGAACCAGTGAAGGTGCAATTGCGGATTTGTCTTCTTTATAATCTTTCTATCCTGACTTTTGATCTTCTCTTCTACTTTCCACTTCAAGATCTCACCCACTATCAGTAAACACACTTGGAAATTGCTGTGCAATGTGGCCTTTGGTGTTTCCAGTGAAGGGTCCTTAATGTGCTCCTTCCGTTCTAAAACTGGTGAGAAGGCTTGGAAAATTAGGTTTTAAGAATCAATGTAAGAAGGAGCAGCAGAGAATGTTTCTCCCAGATAGTTCATAAATAAACCCTTACCTAGCTGAGGGCTTGATGTTCATTCATAACTGTGAGCCTGCTTCTATGAAAGCACTTTGGTATATGGATGTGGTTCCAGCTCTACATTGTGGTACTTTGGTTATGCTTGGACTCTTAGAGAATGCTGAGAATTAGGGTAACATTTTCAACTCTAAGCCTTGGGCAGGAAACTTCAGAATAATTTTGTCTTGCTGTAGACTTCTGCCAGGTATATCTTGAAGACCCACTTCTAAAAAAAGTTCTAAAGGTAGGGCTCTTGAAAATATGCATAAAAGGCTTATGAAGACTTAAAAATCTTTTTTAATGATGGCTGGCTGGGAAAGTCAGAAACTAATGTCTTAAAGTGGCATCAACTTTAGCTATGTTCTGTTAAGACACAATGGGCCTTCTAGAATCCTTATGTGCTAAGTAACCAGCCAAGCCATTCTGGTGATATTGGGGCTTCAAATGCTTTTGAGCTTGAAAAATTTGTCATGAAACTCATACTATTGTTTTTATAATGGGGAAAAAACCTGTATCTCTATTTTTAAATTTTTATTTTCCTGCAAAGCTAGTTCTTTCCAAACATCTTGGCAACAGAGCTCTCCTACGAGTTTCTCTGGTCTACATCACTGAAAGATGCTACCATTTAAAAAGTACTCCCAAAATTATATGATTAGGCATAAGCAAGTCTACTTCTCTTGGGTTTTAATCTAAAATGCTACAACTTTCAGACTTTAAATTACTGCATGCAAGATGATGTCCTATGCTTGCTGGCCTGTTGGGTAGCCCAAAATATTTCTTACAAGACAGGGACTTGTTATCTAAAAGGTCACTAGTGCCTTTGATCCTTTTTGGAAAGAGGGGGCCATTAGACGTAAAAGAAATGGGATAGCATATATGCTTGGAAGAAAACTCACAGTGCCCATTCCTCTGTTGAAGCATCTTTTAGTAAACAGAAGCATGTATTTCTCTTTCATCTAGCAGCTGGTTTTTGTATCATCTTCTTACAAGTTGAAAAGGGAATAAAAAGAATTAAAATTTTGCCCTATTGACTAATGTAAGTAACACGAAGCTTGGTGGAAATTGTAATTTTTGCAGTTCATACAGTTGGCCTCTAGTGAGTTGAACTTAAGCTAACATCTAATCTTGAAGCCTTCAGGGGTGATGTTTGAATTTCAGAGATGGTCAGGATTAAGTTACTGGTCATGAATGAAAAGCTCCTTGCAGGAAGCTTCACATACCCTGGCATTTTGGTTTCTTACTCCCAGTGAATCTTATTAAAGACCAGTGAAGCTTAAACAAGACTTGAGCTATTCTCATCTCCTGTTAGGTGAGAAACCTATAGGAGAAATATCACAGAGCTTAGTTTCTACTGTTCAGTGCTGAACTGTATAGATTTTGTGTGGCTTCTAGTTCCTGCCATTCCCCTCCTTCCTGAGCTTATCCATCAGTGCAATGCAATTCTGCAGGCAGCTGTCCAAGTCGATTCCTGAGCTGTGAACAGTAATACTGGGTAAAATCAGTATTCAGATGTTCAGTGTAACAGCTTATTCAGTTATTTGTTTGTGTAGATGGGAGACTATTCAGAAGAAAACAATTCTTTAGTGAAGAAAATTCACAGCCTTTTTGTCTTTGTAAGCATTAAAGGAATGAAATTTCATGAAATAATCTGAATGAAACTCCATGAAGTTCTACTGCTTTGACCAGGAGTTTGTGTTAGATGACTTTCTGAGGCCCCTTCCAATCTGAATTATCCTGTGATCCTATTTTTAAACTGTCTTCAATGGTTATCTATTAAACTTTGCTTATGCTTTGTAATATTTGTGTTTTATATGACAAGCCAGACATGCTTATTCACTTCCAAGTAACAGTATCTAATTCATAGGAAAGCCCTCAGATTTTAACCTGATCTCCAGAACATTATGCCACAGACCTGTGGAAAGCAGCTGCTCCTCAAGTAAGAAGATTTCTCATAATTCTGTTATTTGGTTCTTTCAGGAGTATAAAGAATAAAAATTGTATCTATTTCTAAGGAAAATAAAAAGCTAGCTTATTTGGAGATT
Organism: Sakesphorus luctuosus; assembly: GCA_013396695.1. NCBI lineage: Eukaryota > Metazoa > Chordata > Aves > Passeriformes > Thamnophilidae > Sakesphorus > Sakesphorus luctuosus. The sequence continues at coordinate 238,767 of VWZD01006504.1, forward strand.
TTTGTGGTTTCACTACCCTGCTCTCTATTTAAGACTCTCTTGAAGGAACCTGCTCCTTTATCTCAGAGTTACTGTGGGAGTTTTTTCTGGTTTTATGCATTTAAGATCAGCTTCTTAAAAAAGAGGGTTCTCTTGTAGCCTTATAAAGTAAACAAAATCTATATTATGGTTCTAGTGCATTAAGAACAAAGAGCCCTGAAAAGTATGTTTTCAGTCATAGAAGACTATGACTTACACGGAATTGATAAGCAGATTTTTCTTCTTACCTTAGTTCATGGCATGGTGATGGTACAGGCTTCTATCCAGTTGAGCAAAGTATCGGTGAAATTAATGGAAATGCAGTATCAGTTCTGCTGTTACATACAAGCGCACATGAAACTGTTACATGCAATCACTACATGCAACCCTTTTGCCTTGAGTTGCAGAAATACTTTGCTACACTTAGAGAACTTAGTGTTATATCAGATTTGGATTTTCTTTTTAATGGTTCTCTCATAATTGCCTATAAAACTTTAAATGCTAATGTAGGAAGCCTAACATTATGAAACTGCCATTCTGATCTTAAAAATTATGTAGTAGGAAAAAGCTTCTGTCAAAGACTGCGTGTATAAGCCGTATAGTAAAACTAGCTGGCTGGCTGGCCAAATGTTAAATTAATGTGAGATGATTCAAACAGAAATTTGATATTCTAACTATTGGGGAAAAAAAACTGGATTCCTGCAAAACAGTTGTCATGGCCTTTTCTTGTCAGAAATAGCACAATGCTTTTGAAATTAAAATAGATTTTAAGTAAGTGTGTTTAGAGGATGGGGGGGAGTGCCTACAACACTAACTTTCAATATGCTGTATTCTGGCTCCCTATCTTAAAGGTGCAGAAATATTTTTAATTTTCTTCTGTGGAACCAGTATAATGTAGCATGCCTCATTTTAAATAAATGATAAATGAAACTTTACAGCATGAAGTTAAAAGTATTCTGAATTGCCATTTTAAAAGAGACTGGGATAGCAGGGTTGGCCAGCCAATTCTGCAGGCATGTCAATATTTGAATATAGATATTATAGGTTTAAATCTCAGTGACTTCAGTCTTTTTCAGAAGGGCCACAAACAGTCCAAGTCTGAATATCAACTAAATGATCAAGTGTCATCTTGATACTAATGAAGAAGTGCTACAGGCTTTTTCATCACGAGATGAGGAGTGTGAGCTGATAAAATGCTACTTAAGAACACTACTTTATATTGCTTTCTTCGTTACTGTCCCCAAAGGCAATGAGCAGAACCAACAGATGCCTCATGTTTGTTTTCTGAAGTCATGCTTCATCTCTGACAATCATTGTCAAAAAGACTGAAATGCTGGAACATGCCCATGCATGCTATCATAAAACAAATTTAAAACATTGCACTTGGAACTGATCCAAGTCCAACAGTTAAACCATAAATAGCTATTTCCAAACTGACTATGGTTGGGATATTGCCAAATACTAACACAAGTGTTCTTATGGCTTTCTTGCATTGCTTCAATCTTGAAAGGCTTGATGTAACTCAGAAATCAGGCCCTTTGAGGAAACTTCATGATAAAATATATTTAAGCACTAACCACATTTATACAGCTCAAGAATTTTGCTTTTGTGTTATGAAATAAAAGGGCCTAGCCTTTTCGGAGAATGATTTGTTATTTTTCTGTTTGTGCTTGTTCCTGCTGATACTCTACCATCTCCAAGCTTTTACACCTATAAAGGATCTCCTGATGTTGTGGATGTCTTTTGCTATCCCCATGGAAAGCATGGACAAGTTGCAACTCGTTAAATATCTATACAGTCAGCCACAGCTTTCCAGCAAAACTGTACCCGCTCTGAGCAAACTGCTCTGCCTAGTTGCAGGGGGATGCAATCAGGTTGCAACTGAGCCTGTCATGTAGTGGGATTTAGTCCATGATGCTGACTCAGATTACCTCCTCTGCTCCACTCCTCTCTTCCTGCAGTGTCCCCTCTGTTATGCCATTTCAACAGCTTCTGTGACAATGTGGTCAACCACACTGGAACCGCTTTTGGGTAAACTGCTGCTGCAGACCGATGCTTGTGGAACGCTATCAGCTGCATGAGCTGTTCTCTGCATAGCAAAACCCCAGCAGAAAGGTGCTCCCCCTGTGACTCCTAGTGCCCCTGTCTAGAGGGAGAGGAAAGAACCACTAAAGCACTGTAGATGAAGGAAGTTAAGTAGGAGTTGAAAGGGAAGAATGGAAAGAAAAGCATGACCAGCAAGGAGGTTGCCGAAAACTTTTAGGGAAGAAAAGTAGGGTAACAAGATACGAATGAGGAGGAAAAGGCAATGAATATGCAAGTTGAAAAGTTTCTCTCTTAAAGCAGATTCATCCAGCTTGAGGCACTAATGTCAGGAGTGCTACAAACTATGCCCTCTATTGGTTCACACTTTGGCTTGAGTATTTCAGTGACCTTTACTTCTTGTTTTGGTTGGGAGGAAAATCTATGTTCTGTGTTATAAATTATATACCAAAATGTGACAACCACTATGGATTCTAGGATTCCACGTAAGTGATGATAGGTTTGAGGGAGCATAAAAAGACTAGAATACCAAATGTTCTTGGCAGACTGATGTAAGAATCTTAATATTTTTATTTAAAATACCAAAACTAAATGTGGATAACATAATTAAGTGATTTGTCACAGTAAAATGTGCATATCTGCAAGTGTTCATGTATTTTTGGTGAAGACATAAGTTTCATGATCATATTACAGAATCAACTAGGTTGGAAAAGACCTCTGAGATCATTGAGTCCAACCTTTGACTCAACACCACCTTGTCTACTAGACCAAGGTACTAAGTGCCACATCCAGCCTCTTCTTAAATCTCTCTGGGCACAGTGACTCCACCACCTCCCTGGGCATCCCATTCCAATGCCCAGTCACTCTCCCTGTAAAGAACTTCTTCCTAATGTATCACCTAGACCTTCCTTGGCACAGCTTAAGACTGTGACCTCTTGTCCTACTGCCAGTTGCCTGGGAGAAAAGACTGATACCCACCTCACTATAACCTCCTTTCAGGTTGTGTTGGTTTAAAGATAAACCGGCAGGAGAAATGAACCCAACTCAAAAGAGATTTTAAGTCAGAGTTACAATTTAATAAAAATACTACAATAAATGCAATGATACAAGGAGAAATTGGTTTTTACTCACAAAACTCAGATGTATAACTCAGCGCCCTGGGGCACAAACAGAATGGTGTTCGTTAGCTCCTGTGCTGAGCATCACATGGTCCCTCTGACTCCAAAGTAAAACGAAAGGAAAACCTGTTGGTGAGGATGATGGTTGCGATCTTGGTCAAGAGTGGCAGCTGCAGTCCTGTCGAGGTTCTGGTTCTCCTCTGGATCTGAAGAGTGGTGGTACCAGAAGTCCCCAAACCCCAAGATTATATATGCTCAGGTTCAGATGGAAATGCCCAATACCTCCCCCAAGGCGAGGAGTTTCACAATGGGTGATTTACTCTGTTAGTCATGGGATATTCCTGGAATCCTCAATGGCCCATTAGCAGACATGACCCCTCAGGCAGGGTGCAAAGGTGCTAATGCCTCCTCGAAGGGGAGTTATCACACCTGAGTCATTGGTGTGAAGGCCCTGTCTCACAGAGTTCTCTAACACCCAGCTTGTAGCCTGAGGTGTCAGGTGTGCCCTGGGCAGCTGCTGCAAATGATCCATTGTTAACAGTTTGTTAGAAATAACGCAGAGGGTGTAGAATACACAGTTTTGGTTACACCCAAACAGTAATAAGCTTGTCCCCACCGCTCTAACTAGGAAACAGTAGTTGCAGAGAGCGATAAGGTCTCCGCTGAGCCTCCTCTTCTCCAGGCTGAACAATCCCAGCTCCTTCAGCGACTCCTCATAGGACTTGTACTCCAGACCCTTCACCAGCCTCACTGCCCTTCTTTGGACATGCTCTTCTTCTTCTTCTTTGGACACTCCCCTCCAAATTGGTGTCACCTGCAGATCTGCTAATGGTAGACTCAAACTCCTCATCCATATCATTATTAGAAATATTAAACAGGACTGGGCCCAACACTGACCCTTGAGGGACACCACTAGTGAATACTAAAGGCATGAAAGTTCCTTGCAGCAAAAGCGAAGGCAGCTTTTGCAGCAAGCATGTAAAATCCTTTTCTGAGAACTAAGAAATTCAAAACACAGTCTCTGTTTTATGGGTGCAAGAACAAGCTGTTTATACTAACAATAGGCTATGTTTTTCAAAATGAAAACCTAGCTAAAAATGAATTCTCTTCAAATAGAATGAAAGTAGCCAGCAAACAATTTCTACCTAAGGATTAAGGCAAAAAAAGAATATAAGAAGTGCGGAGAGCAAGTTAGGTGCTGTCATCTCTAACACGCTGCCTTCTGATCATTTTAGCATTAATTTAATATTTTGTCTCCATTAGAACGATTTTGTGGTGTGAAAATACTTGTTAGGTTGCAGCCTCACAGAAGACTGAAGGAAAACCACCAGGGTTAGTTCTAAATGGGCAGATGCCAACAGAGCACACTTCCTGGGCAATTCCTGTTACTGCATTTGCAAAAGCAGTGGTGTCCAGGTATTCCTTCTAACTTTGAAAGGGAATTACAGTGATGTGCTGCATAATTTGTCTGCTGAGTGGCCCTGCTGCTGCTCGCTGCAGCTGGGACCAGTTTCCACAGTACCTGTATTGCTAATTGCCATGGTAAAACACGCTGGAGAACTGAGATGGAGATTCTGGATATAGTGTGTCCATGTGCTGCAGACTTGCAATTAGTACTGTGCAACTTGATAAAAACAAGTAATGTTCTGTGACACAACAGAATGCTACAGGGACCTGAATGGTGTTCCCACAAACTTGTTCTAATGAGGAAATTGAGGGCATTCTTCCCACTTCCATTTTGTGATATTTAGCAGATGTCTCCTTTTGCCTCACTCCACTCTACTGTATATGGCTTTTTCAGCCTTTTGGAAGTTGTTCTTCTCTGGAACAAAACCTGTCCTTATGGTCAGATCAGCATAAAATTTCATAATATTAGAGCCACTGTAAGAAGGGTGGACACAATCTGACACAAATCCAGCTTTGCATGTGTACAGCCTTTCTGAGGGAAAAGGAGTTTTAAAAAAGGAGGTGTGTAGCAGGGAAGATATTTGCAGTTTGGACTATATACCCCCAAAATGACTCACTATATTTGCATGCCTCCTTATTAGAATAGGGTCCATTGATTAGATTTTTATCATTTTATAAGCATTATTTGACAACATGTAACTTACTCTGCTTACTTTTTAAACCAGACCAGTGTCTAGCTGTCTCATTTATAGTGGCAGCTTTTGTACTCGATACAGGCACACAATCAGAACAACATATTTAATAATAAAATTTCTGAAAGTCTTGAAACTACTAACGCCTCATTCATTTTTCTGTGTGCATCAGCCACACAAGTAATATTCAAGAGAAAATCTATATGGTAGCAACAGGAAGCACCTGTGGTACTCTGTCATGTTGTGGGTTTACCAACTGTCATGGTGGAAAGCTCTTCCTGCCCAAGCAGCCAGCGCTGCAACAGAAAAAAACAAGAAATAAAAAATCAGTACAGATGCAGGCCTTCATTGTCTGGACACAGATGTCCATGCTCTGCTCTGATACAGCAATGATGAAAGCAGATCAATCCAGGGTTGCCTATGAAGTGACAAAAATGTAATCTGTAATGTTGTCTCTCTCTCATGTGATCCTGTCACCTCTGATACAATCCTGAATCTGAGCAGCTCCCACTGCTGGCCAGAAACACCTTGCCTTACTCCTGTCCCAGTGGACAGGTAGCTAACCCTAAGGGAAAAGTGGAATCAAGTTCTTCTAGTTCTTTTAAACATGCTAACAAAAATCTAGTTCAGCCCTGGTAAAGTAACCTGGGGGCTCAGTGCTTAGATACATGCCAAAAAGGAGCAGCAGAGGACAGAGAGTGACATTTCTAATTCAGTGCCCAAGTAATTTCTGAACCAGTCATGAGATAGAGAGTCAAGGATCCTTTTTAGAGGATACATGAGTGGTGTAGAGCTGAGAGAGTGGCCTTATGATGTTGCCAAACAAATGCATATAGCACAGCCCTGTGCTAAGCATCTGAAGTCACTGGTGGGTTAGACTTTGGCCTTCAGTGGAAGAAACTGACATCATAGCATCATAACATAACATCATTCCCCCTCCTTTGCCACTATAAACAGACTTGTTAAACTGAAGTCATAGTGGAGGACCCAGAAGATAATTGCCCTACTGACCTTCTGTTGTGATTTTTTAACAGCTATGTACTTCCTTCCTTCTCTTGTAGCTGCAGATGTTCCAAGAACCATTAGGTTCCTTATTTTCCAGTAATAGTGAAATATTAATTTTTCTCACTTGTTTTTTTTTCATTACATTTGTTACCATTTCTCTTACTTTGTACCTGGTAGTCCTGGTCACTGGTTTCAAGCACATGCTTTAGCTTTTCTGTTGTGCCTTCACTGTTCACTCATATTTGACACGTTTATGTGTTTTCCCCTAGTCCTACTTGGGTAAGTGCAGAAAAGCAAGCTTATCAGAGACAGAAGGCAAGGTAATTTCCATTTTTGCATCAGCAGCAGAAAAAATAAATTAGCATAGGAATTGTGATTGTGGTTGTTACTGGTTGAGCATGAGGTAGCAGCAGCTGCATGCTAATGAAACCAGGAAGATTAATTTTCTAAGGCTGTAGTTTTACAGCTTCTCTGTGAGAATGTATGAGCTATACATTACCAAAAGCAGCAGTCCCCCACTTAGCAGCAAGCTCCAACCACTTAATGTGTACCAGGAACCATTGATCTCATCCTGAGAAGAAGCAGTTCAGTGCACTAAACTGGCAGAGCACTAAACTAAAAATAAATACACAACCACCACACTAATATTCATGTTTGTTTTGGTTTGAAACCTTAGCAAAATGCCAAGTGTTTAACCACACAACGAAGCTCCCTCCCCCTGCCAAGAAAAGGGAGGAAAAACCCCCGAAAACTTAAAACAAAACTAGTTTCTATATTTACACAGAAGAAGGAAAATTAAAAACTACAATATAACACATATATACAAAGGTAAGAGAGAACAAACTAACTCCACCTCCCACCAAAAACAGATCCCATCACTCCGGAACCATAAAGCACCCCAAAAGACACCTCCCATGAGACATCCAGCAAAAGAGGAGAAAAACCAACAATAAAATGTTTACTTCCCAAGATAACATTGTGGTGGGATGGCAGTGAGACCTAATCTCAGCAGAACAGCAGCAGCACGTCCTCCTAGGGCTGCAGCCATGATCACAAAGACCAAGCCCCTTGACCTTCACTATATTTATGTTGAAATGATGTCAGAATATGGTATGGAATATTATTGGCCAGTGGAAGTCAGCTGACTTGACCCAGCTCGAGTCATCTGATAATCCAAGACCTGCTCTAAAAACTAGAGCCTAAATCTGGGCCTAAAACTAACCCATGACGATGCTTCTTTAGCTTTCTAAACCACTTAATTCCCAGGTCAGATGACCAATGTAAAAAGAAGGTGTAATGATGCCCCTTTTGGTAGCAGCTCACCACTAGATTTATTTATGTCTGTTTTGGTCCTACATCTAAGTCTAAATATGGGGCACAGATTCAAGAAAACTGAAAATCAACACAGTAATTTAATTTTTAAAGCACCTGAGATGAGCTATTTTTAAACTGGCATATACAGACATACTGTTAATGCACAAACATTGACACTGCTTGCTGATACTGGACTGCCCATTAAGCTTTAGCCTGAGCTAGGAGACACTTAAAATAAATTCAGAATTTATCAACCAAAGCAACAGGTATTTAAAAAAACCCTCTGAAATCTGACTTAGGCCCAAACTACACTGTGAATCCAGGTACTGCCTATATAACTATGTATCTCTTGCTATAAACCACCATCTCAAAGGCAATGCAAGAAACACAGAAACAGGCATTTCCTTATTCTTCCATATGACTCTGATATAACCAAAAAATAATCCTTAACAAATAGCTAGTGGAAAACAGGATCTTCAGACATGGATTGGAACTGGATAATCTTTAAGGTTGCTTTCAACCCAAACTATTCTATGACACAAAAAAATACTACTGATGTGAATTTAACAAGCTAAGATGACAGAAGTCACTACTTCTGCCTCAAACCTAATGAAAAAGTACAATAAGAAATGGGATCTGAACAAGACTTGACATACAACAAAACATTAATCAAATCTGAATGTTATCAGGATTATTGAACAGAAAATGTAACTAGCCAAGTTGGACTGTGTTATGCACATTTATAGGCAATTGTCACAAGTGGCCCTTTTAAAAAAGCAACTTATAACTCTGAATTTTATTCATATATAATTCTGGGGAGTAAGTATTCCTTGGAAGCACACTACTAATTTCTTAGAGCCCTGAAATGAGAATTGTGAGTCAGACATTAATCCTACTTTTCTGTAATCCTCCATAAAATCAGTTTGTTTAGAGTGCACATTTTCAACAGCAGTCTTCCAATAGCCTTCACCATCATGTATGCTTCCACAGAAATGTGAAAGCAAGCACAGAAGAAAATGGCACATTCTTGTCCTTGGTCTTTCCTGGTGTATCATCAACTACCCAGCCTCACTGATACTGGAATATTACACAGTTCATGTTTCTGTCTCACACTCTAGGCACAAAGGAAAATTTGTGGGGGAGTTTTTGAGTGTTTCTAACAGCTTTTTGAGTTCCTGAAATACATTGATCAATTGTAACTGAAGGTGATGAAAATAGCTGTTTCTCTACATTTTCTGTTTAAAGCTAATGTATGTAGTAGTTTTCCTTTTAAAAAACTGGGTCAGGTGTGACATATTAAGGTTTTATCATGCCTTATATTCTCTGTATCTTCAGTTTAATGGTTGGAAACCTTACCCATACAGTTTTAATACAGTCTGGTTTAAAACAAACCACATGAACTTATAAAATATGTACTAATATGAATTCTGCTATGTGCAAACACCAAGTTCCTCATTAACACCCAGCAAACAGACTTACTGCCACCTCTTATTCATATATTTGTCAGCTAAGCTAGAATTTGGTTTTACAGAATTTGGACTTTAAGCTGCATTTTTTCTCAAAAATAAGATGAGCTTTAATATCAAGAGCTCATTTTTCTAGTTAGATGTCTTATTTTCTACTCTTTGTTCCTGTTTATTCTATTCCCTAGTTCATTGTCCTTTAGGTGAAGTGTTACCTTGTAGTACGTACCTAGACAGATATGTCGCACAACTAGGCATCTCCAGACAATTCATCAATTTTCATCTACTAACTCTTGTAGTTAATATCCACATTAGAGTAGATGATGCTGTTGTTAAGCAGTACTAAGTGAAGATACTCTATAAACATGATTCTATATGGCACCTGCTGAAGCATTAATAAATTTGTACTAACCTCTGCTACAGTGTACTAAATTCTACCAAACTTGTTCTAGCTCTCATGAACCAGGTAAGACACATGAACATTTCTTAAACACACACTACCAAAGAATTTGTTGACATAACTTGATTCCAATAGACTGAATTTTGCAACATGACAGAATTTCAGGTATTGTATACAGTGGCAAAGAGCTACCATACCACTTATCTATTTAGAAAACAACTACTTCAGCTATTTTTAGAAAACGTGGATGCAAGTACAATGAAATAAAAGTATACTTACCAACATACCCATGTTACTGGCAACACAGCAAACCTTACCGATATTGGTCATGCATTAAAGCATTAGGGAGAAAAAAAAGAAAGATAAAGATGACTTTTAAATTTGAAATTGCCTGTGTGTATTCATCCACATAGTGATACCACTGCTGTAAAACAGCATAATAAGATTATCTCATAAAATTTCTAAAACCTGTCCCGTTATCAGAAAACAATCAGTGACTGCAAGCTTTTTCAGATTCAAGTAATGAACACACATTATAGAGAGTAAGAGTTGTAGTCTGACATTGAAGGTAACACTAAGAGAGGTTTAAATGCAGCTCAGCTCGTGCTTCGGCTGCATATTTCCATGTCAGTATTTTTACTGCACTGTTTGGGTACTTAAGGAGGAACATTAAGGGATTTTATCCCCATAGTCATTAGAAAGATATGTATCCTTTATACAAAAGCATCTAATTGAAAGGAACAAACAGAAAAAAACTTTTGATAACACATCCACTTTTACATAAATTCTGATTACTTTAAGACAAGTTCTGTGGCAGAATAATTGTCATCCTCACCTTCTGATCCAGATGATTATTTGTTTTAAAGTGCTAGTTTTAAATTATGCATTTTTCTTTCACAGGTGTTTCCCTTCAGGCACTTTAAGTTCTCTTATTTATCCTTCAGTACACATACAATCCCTACACTGAACAAAGAAAAATCTCAAACATACATCAGCTACAACAGTGCACTGGACATTTTTGTGGCTCTCCTCTGGATCTGCTCCAAAGAGGTCCATGTTCTTCTTGGGGGTCCCAGAGCTGCATGCAGCACTCTGGGTGGCGTGTCACAAGAGCAGAGCAGAGGTAGAATCACCTCCCTCAATCTGGTAGTCACATCACCTTTGATGCAGTTCAGGATATGGTTGGCTTTCTGGACTGTAAACACACATTGCTGGGTCACATCCAGCTTTTCATCCACTGTTATTCCCAAGTACTTCCTCACAGGAATGCTCTCAATTAATGCATCTCCCAGTCTATATTGGTACAACACATTGCCTCAAGCCAGGAGCAGGACCTTGCACCCGCAGTTATTAAACTTCACGATGTTTGTACAGGCCAACTCCTCAAGCCTGTTAAGGTCCTCTGGACCCTTCTCCATATCCACCACTCATCTTGGTGTCATCCACAAACTTCCTTAAGGTGCGCTCAATCCCACTATCTATGTCATTGTTGCCTAAAGTCAAGGAAAAAATCTTTCGAAACAACATTAATTTCGGTAGAGAGCAGGTCTTTGCTGAAGAATTTTCAGTGTACAAAGTATAGAGAGAGATGCTGCCTGCCCCCAACGTTGGCCTCATGCATCTTCAGGTGGGACCTGAGCCTCCCCATGGATTGCCTGGAGGGGATGGGGGTCCCCGCTCCGTCTCTGTCTCCTCCAGTATATGGACATGCCAGCATGTAGGTGTAGATCTTATATGTGCGCACGCCTTGTACAGGGGTCTTACAAATTTTATAACTTAATTACCATGACTGAAGTTTACATCCAACCCAAGAATTGTCCACCCCCAGAACTTCCCTCAGGTCTGCCCCTTGGCATGCCCCCCTGGAACTGAGTCAGAGGTCTCAAGACCCCTTACTTCTTCAACATCATCATCTTCACATCACATCCCTTCTTTGGAGCTTCTCCAAGGTCTCTAGGCCTTTTATTGCTTTGACTAAAATGGTATCATTATGTCCTTCTAGCTGCTATCTCACCTTTGAGGCAGAAATTCAGGAATGTGGCACAGAGTCAGAAACTGTTAGCTGCTACCTCAAATGCAAGAAACTATACAGCTATATAAAAATCTACAAATACCTAAAAATCTTAAGGCATAATCATTAATAAAGATATGAAATATTGTTGGTCCCAAAACAGACGCCTGGGGGGACCCACTCAGCACTGATATCTCTTTGGTTGTGGCCGTACAATTCCCTATTTATCTAACAGTCCATCCATCAAATCCACATTGATTTAGCAACAGAAGTGTTGTGGGGGACAGCATTAAAGGCTTTACAGAAGTTGAGGTAAGTGGCATCACTTACTCTTGCTTTGTCCACTGATGCCGTCACGCTATCATAGAAGACCACTAGGTTAGTCAGCATGATTTGCCCTTGGTGAAGCCATGTTGACTGTTTCGAATCACCTTCATATAATCATCTTCCATAGGTTTTGACATAACTTCCAGGAGGACCTGCTCCATGAGCAGGGTACCCAGGTGAGGTTGACTGGTCAGAAGCTCCCAGGTCAGGGCATGATAATCCCTCTCCTCCAGTCACTGAATGATAGCCACAGCTTAACTATCATGGCTTTTTAAATATGATGAAGGATGGCTTAGCAACTACACCTGACAATTCCCTCAGTACTCTGGGATGTTTCTTAGATCAAGAGTAGCATCTTTATATTTCAAATTATCTTTGCTTTTCAAATCTTTATGCACCTATCTGATATTCTTTTCCATTTTCTTGCTGCTGTTGGCAAATAGCCTTTAATGGGATTTTAATATGAAAATTTCAACAGAATCAAAACCAACACTACTACACAAGTTATTTTACAGGCTTAGTATTTATTTTATTCTCATAGCCATTTTGACGTAGGAGAAAAAAATACAGGATCACAGGTTGGAAAGGGGCCGGAGGCACAAGGTATAATGCTTCTACAACAGTAAGACAGCCTGTAATTAAATCTTTTTGCCCTGAAACTGCATTCTTTTCCTGCCTGTAGGTGGATGAATAACCAATACCACACTGGCAAAGCATATCTCACACTCCCCTCTAGTGCCCACAGCACACCACTGTCTCCCAACATCCCAAGGGCCAAAGGCCTCTCAGCTGTCTGGAGAGCTCTGCTGCAAACACAGCTACTCCTAATATCATCCCATATAATTAAAGTTGGGGTTCTCAGTTTTATTTTAAAGTAGGATTAAGTTAAAAGTCCTCATTTTAGACATGGGAGAATTTTTGATGGTCTAGTACATTACATTTGCCCCTTGTGCACATGCATTGTATTACATCAATTATGAATCATATGTGATCAGCGTAACTAATATGTGCATTGCAACATACATGCACCAAAGTTAGCAAATTTGTCCATGAGTCCTTGAATTTTACACATACTTTTACTGGGTCCTTTCCTACAGTGACCATGCAGCCTGCATGAACTTGGAATTACAATCTTAGAGCGTTCTACTGTAGACGTGATTTCTGTCTGGACATGTACTACCTTAACACAGTGCCTGAGAAAAAAAACCTCCACAGCTGCTGAAACAGCAGCCTACTGAGACACAACACTTGGAACATATTTTCAGAGGCACCATTTATCATTGTCATCACAGTGCACAACAACTTATCACAATCAATTGCACTCACATATCACAGAAAAGTTATTCTCCCCCTTAAAAAGACAATGCCAACTCATAATTGTATTAGGAATTACACTAATCTCAAAATAATTCTAAAAATAAAATCTATATGTGCTAATGAGGAAACAGAATCAGTAGAAAAACTATTACCTGCCAGCTTTAGAACTACAGTCATTATAGCTAATTATATGTCTGTGACAAGGGAATACTNACAGGGGTCTTACAAATTTTATAACTTAATTACCATGACTGAAGTTTACATCCAACCCAAGAATTGTCCACCCCCAGAACTTCCCTCAGGTCTGCCCCTTGGCATGCCCCCCTGGAACTGAGTCAGAGGTCTCAAGACCCCTTACTTCTTCAACATCATCATCTTCACATCACATCCCTTCTTTGGAGCTTCTCCAAGGTCTCTAGGCCTTTTATTGCTTTGACTAAAATGGTATCATTATGTCCTTCTAGCTGCTATCTCACCTTTGAGGCAGAAATTCAGGAATGTGGCACAGAGTCAGAAACTGTTAGCTGCTACCTCAAATGCAAGAAACTATACAGCTATATAAAAATCTACAAATACCTAAAAATCTTAAGGCATCATCATTAATAAAGATATGAAATATTGTTGGTCCCAAAACAGACGCCTGGGGGGACCCACTCAGCACTGATATCTCTTTGGTTGTGGCCGTACAATTCCCTATTTATCTAACAGTCCATCCATCAAATCCACATTGATTTAGCAACAGAAGTGTTGTGGGGGACAGCATTAAAGGCTTTACAGAAGTTGAGGTAAGTGGCATCACTTACTCTTGCTTTGTCCACTGATGCCGTCACGCTATCATAGAAGACCACTAGGTTAGTCAGCATGATTTGCCCTTGGTGAAGCCATGTTGACTGTTTCGAATCACCTTCATATAATCATCTTCCATAGGTTTTGACATAACTTCCAGGAGGACCTGCTCCATGAGCAGGGTACCAAGGTGAGGTTGACTGGTCAGAAGCTCCCAGGTCAGGGCATGATAATCCCTCTCCTCCAGTCACTGAATGATAGCCACAGCTTAACTATCATGGCTTTTTAAATATGATGAAGGATGGCTTAGCAACTACACCTGACAATTCCCTCAGTACTCTGGGATGTTTCTTAGATCAAGAGTAGCATCTTTATATTTCAAATTATCTTTGCTTTTCAAATCTTTATGCACCTATCTGATATTCTTTTCCATTTTCTTGCTGCTGTTGGCAAATAGCCTTTAATGGGATTTTAATATGAAAATTTCAACAGAATCAAAACCAACACTACTACACAAGTTATTTTACAGGCTTAGTATTTATTTTATTCTCATAGCCATTTTGACGTAGGAGAAAAAAATACAGGATCACAGGTTGGAAAGGGGCCGGAGGCACAAGGTATAATGCTTCTACAACAGTAAGACAGCCTGTAATTAAATCTTTTTGCCCTGAAACTGCATTCTTTTCCTGCCTGTAGGTGGATGAATAACCAATACCACACTGGCAAAGCATATCTCACACTCCCCTCTAGTGCCCACAGCACACCACTGTCTCCCAACATCCCAAGGGCCAAAGGCCTCTCAGCTGTCTGGAGAGCTCTGCTGCAAACACAGCTACTCCTAATATCATCCCATATAATTAAAGTTGGGGTTCTCAGTTTTATTTTAAAGTAGGATTAAGTTAAAAGTCCTCATTTTAGACATGGGAGAATTTTTGATGGTCTAGTACATTACATTTGCCCCTTGTGCACATGCATTGTATTACATCAATTATGAATCATATGTGATCAGCGTAACTAATATGTGCATTGCAACATACATGCACCAAAGTTAGCAAATTTGTCCATGAGTCCTTGAATTTTACACATACTTTTACTGGGTCCTTTCCTACAGTGACCATGCAGCCTGCATGAACTTGGAATTACAATCTTAGAGCGTTCTACTGTAGACGTGATTTCTGTCTGGACATGTACTACCTTAACACAGTGCCTGAGAAAAAAAACCTCCACAGCTGCTGAAACAGCAGCCTACTGAGACACAACACTTGGAACATATTTTCAGAGGCACCATTTATCATTGTCATCACAGTGCACAACAACTTATCACAATCAATTGCACTCACATATCACAGAAAAGTTATTCTCCCCCTTAAAAAGACAATGCCAACTCATAATTGTATTAGGAATTACACTAATCTCAAAATAATTCTAAAAATAAAATCTATATGTGCTAATGAGGAAACAGAATCAGTAGAAAAACTATTACCTGCCAGCTTTAGAACTACAGTCATTATAGCTAATTATATGTCTGTGACAAGGGAATACTTTGCTTCCTACAAGCATTTAGGAGTCTTCAAAGCACTCTCAGGTGAGGAGAAACAGCAAGGAACAAACTGTGTAAGTCCTATCATTTGAGAAACACTCTTCCATCAATTTGTATAAAGGGGAATTGCCCCTTTCTTCTCTCTGTAATCACAGCCCTTCCTTTGCTTTACGCCTGTCACCTGGCATTTTATAACTCAGGAATTTTGCGGGAAGGTAGAGATTCCAGTTCATTGATAGTACCACAAAATTAGTAAAATATACTAAGCTGCTGCAAGCATAGCAGATGCGAAGAAGGCAAAAGGAAAAGGTTAAGTATGACTGGGAATTGTCATTTAACTCAATTTCTAAATATAATAACACGTTTCTGTCCACTGGGTTTTAAGGAGCTTCCCGAACAGATCTGAACCTGAAAACATAAGGTACCAGAAATACTGAAATACTACAATACACAATTAAAGTAGCACAGAGTGTAGTTTCATTCAGATGACAAAAAGACAAGACATGGAATAACTTCAGATCACATGCAGTTTGGTACTAAACCTGTTTCCCTGAGGGACAGGATCTAAATGTAGCTTGGCTGTCTCCCTGAGGGGACACACCATTTACAGCTGATAAAACCTGGGAGAAAGAGGATAGCTGGAAAAAAACGCTGAGAAAAGCTGGAAACCTTAACAGCCAAGTGAATTTCAGTTTTATCATTACCAACTTTTTTTAATGCTACCTTTTACTTTGTGATAACTGTATCACAGGAACTAAAACAAAAGGATGGGAGGCTGAGCTGTGTAGAAAAAAAAACACAAACCACACCTCCAGCAACAAACTAAACCGCGAACAAATACTGACATAAAACTGTAGCTTTCACTAGGTCCAAGTTAAAATCAATGTGTACTGTCCCATACTTATTTTTTTCAAAAAGCTTTCATTTTGTAATGGCAAATTATCAGCCTGCATAACACCAGCTTAAGAAATGGCTGGTAGGTTTTCATGGAAATCTTGTAGTGAAAACCCTGCTCTTTTCACCACTTTTAAAATTATTATTTTAAATGTGCATTTCATGGTTAAACACAATTGATTTGGAACTGTCCTATGTGACAATTCTTATATGTTGGCCTAATTACTGACCTGATTCTGTAGATGTAAGAGTTTAATGTCAGAAGAAACTGTAAAATGCAGACTGGATTTAAAAAAGAAAAAAGGGCAATTGCAGAAGGCAGTTAAATGCCTCCCTGACACCTCATCCCGTCAGATCCTGGGAAGCTCAGCAGGGTCAGCCCAGGTTAGCACTTGGATGGGAGACCTCCTAGGAATACCAGGGGCTGTAGGTTCTAGTTCCAAGGACTTCACTGTCACTGTCCAAGCTCGCTCGGCCGTGGCAGATGAATCTCAGGAGTTAAAGGGTGGGGCCAGTTCTGCACACGCTGTGCCTCATCTAAAACATTCACTGCACAAACTGGAAGGGCACACCCACGTGAGGAGAGCCCTTCCCAAATCTTGGCTCGCAATGCCTAGCCACACACACACACATACTTCTTTAGCAACACCTGCGTATCCAATACCAGCTTTGCCATCACAGCCTTCCCTCCTTTTCTCTAACTGATGTAATCCCACTTTTTACTAGCATAGCTCTTGAAGCAGCACTTTCCCAGTGAGGTCAGTTCCCTTATTTAGCTTACCATGAAGATACATAAACATTCACAGCACTACTAACAGTAACGTTGCAGTGTTTAGGTTTTCTTTTTTTTAAGGTAGTTGTAGCTTTTCAGAGCATTAAAGGTCTGTTTAAAGACAACTCTGCATAACACAAACATGAGTGCTGACTTGAAAATCTAGAAACTATTACCAGGCTAAGAAACAACTGATGAAAAAAAGACAAGAGGCCAAACTACCTAAGGTGGCTCAATACAAAATCAATCTGAGGTTTTAAACAGAGCTGTCCTGCACCAATTTGTAAGTCATAAAATCGAGGTAACATCGAGGCAACCAGACCTTCCACTTGTCTTGAAGACTTTGCTTCTTCAGGTTTGCTCGCAGCTGCCCAGACAGTCCCCAGGGAGCGGCCGGGACAGTGCCCGGGCCCCCAGCTCGATACCCACGGCCACCACCTGGCCCGAGAACCAGCCCAGCACTGGGGGGCCCTTCCCAGCCTGAGAGCGAAAATCGTGGCTTAGGGGAGTTGTTTTGTTTTAACCAATCCCCCCAGCCCTCCCAAGTCGAGTGTCCCACCGACGGCTACGGTCCCCCGACGGCTCCACCCCCGCCGAACGGCGCTCTTTGGGGGGGGACCCTCAGCGTCCCGCAACCGCCCACCGCTTGTCGCGACCACCGGACAAGCTCGGAGGTTCCAAGTGCCGGTGCGGCCACCGCGGCCCCTCGGCACGCGCGCCCGGACGGACACGTGCGGCCGCTGCGGCTTTAAGNGCCTCCCGGAGCCGAGGGCTGCGCGGCTGCAGCCGCCCTCCCCGCGGGTGGGAGCGCTCACGGCGCCGGGCCCGCCGGGCTCCTGCCGCGCGGGGCGTCAGCGGCCCTCGGGGGGCCGTCCCCGCCCGCAGCCTGACCGTGCGCACCCTCTTCCCCCAGGAGGACCCCGTCCTGATCCGGCCCCTCCGAGGCCACACGGCGGCGGTGA